>JADHKM010000004.1:0-412139 GCA_019925495.1 Ophiostoma fasciatum | reverse complement strand
CGGCACCTCCTGTAGGCCTCCTCCTGTAGGCTCCTCCGCATGTCGCTGGCCGGTACATCCACGCAGCCGCTGCCGGCACCTTCTGTACGGCCTCCAAACGCAGCCACCGGCACCTTTTGTACGGCCTCCAACGCATGCCGCTACCCGCCGCGCCGGCGCTGTTTCTGGCCGTCCGCATCGTCCTCGCTCTCCTCGCTGTCCTCCTGGCCTGGTACGGCCGAGGCGACGGCCACCTCTGCAGCGGCTCCCCCTCTGCTCTGTCTACCTGTCGTCCGTCTCGTCGTCCACCTCGTCGTCCGCCTCGTCGCCCGTCTCGTCGCCCGTCTCGTGCAGCCAGCCCCGCCGGCTCCCTGTTTGCACCGCCGTCACCTGGACCCCGTTCCTCCTCCTGTCTGTTTGCACGCCCTCCTGCCTCGTCCCTCGTCGCTGTGTATAAAGAGGCACAAGCCTGGCGGCTTCCCTGGTCTCCTTCGTCCCCGTGGTCTCTTCACCCATGCGATCCAGAGTCTGTCTCCTTCTGTCCTTCTGTCACATCTCCGTCTTGCCACTTTCCTTCACTCTCCACCCAGCCAGCAATTCACCAAAACAACAACATACCCTGCCCTCCCCGTCGCGCTTTCCTTCGTCTCTTCTACCTGGCCCCCCCTACTTTTGCTCCCCTCGCGTCTCTTCTCTCTCTTTCTTTCCCTTCTTTGTCTCTTCTCGACCGTGCCTTCCGTCTGTTCTTTCCTCCATCACCGACGCTTTGATTTTGCCGCCTTCCTCTGCCTTCTCTGCGCCTTCTTCCTGGGCCTTCTTCCGGGCCTTCCTCTGCGTCTTCCTGTGCCTTCCTCTGCGTCTTCCTGTGCCTTCTTCCTGCGCCTTCCTCTGCGCTTTCCTTTCAATCATCTGCTCCTCCCTCTGCCCTTCCTCTGCCTTCCTTTGCGCTTCCCCTGCGTCTTCCTTTCCCATATTTGCTTCACTGCTTCACAGCGCCTTCCTTACTTCGGCCCCTCTGCTCATTCAAGAAGGCGCAGCTTGCTTTCCTTGGACAGAATTTCTACTCATTGCCCATCATTCAAGAAGGCACAGCTTGCTTTCCTGGGAAAGCGCCTCTGCTCAGCGCCTTCTATCTTCCGCCCCTCTGCTCATTCAAGAAGGCACGGCTTGCTTTCGTCGGAAAGCACCGCACAACACCATCTGTAAGTCCATTTCTGTCTCGCTGCCTCGTGCCTTCCGCAATCAGCCTTGCGCCTTCCCTACAGGGTTGGCACTCACCCGACCGGCAACCCTATATAATCTTCCCCCCCCCCGGATTTCGCGTCTTCTTTTCCTTTTGATTTCCTCCCATCTCCTCTCTCCCCATCTCCTCTCTCCCCATCTCCTCTCTCGGCCAATCGCCGCCACTCCACACCACCACCCCAGCCCTTTCTCCCCGCCAGAAGAGCACAGCACACGGTTGCCGCGGCCTTGTGCTGTGCTCTTCTGGCGAGGTCCTTCTGCCGAGCGCCACCTTTTTTCTGGCCGAGTGGCCTCTCTCTCTCTGCTTGTCCTCTTCGTCCTCTCTTGCACAGCACGCCGCCACGCCTCCTCTCGCTTGCCAACTGCCGGCCGTCTCACAGCGTCGGAGAGGTGATGTGGGCGCCTGTGGGCGGCTGTGGTCGGCTGCTGTGAGACGGCACGCCTCTGAACGCCCACCTTCATGCTTACCTCTGCCACACGTCGCCACACGTCCACTCGCGCCTCGTCTTGTCCTCGCTCGCTACCGCTTGCCACACGCCGCCTGCACGCAGAGCCCCTGTGCATCCGGGACACGGGCCGTTGCTGTCCCACGGTCCACAATGGCGCGTGCCCGGCAGCAGCCAGTGGCTCCCAGTGGCTGCCGACGCGAGCATGCGGCGTGTCCACGACGGTTGTCCTGCCGGGTGTATTTCTTTCATTTTTTTCATTTTGATTTTTTGTTTTCCCCTTTCTTCTTGTTTTCTCGTCTCCCGCCTGTCTTCTCTGCTAACCCTACAGACATGCCACCGGCTCATGCTCCCGCCGTCTACTGCCCCAGCTGCGACTTTTACCACCGCCCTCACAACCCCTGTCTCCGACGCCGAAGCGAGTTTGACGAGAGTAGCGACGAGGCCGAGGGCGAGGGCGAGGACGTGAACAACGCGAACGACGCGGGTCACGACACGGCCGACGTCAACGAGGCCGACATCAACGGGGCGGACGTCATCGGGGCCGATGTCAACGGGGCCGACATCAACGGGGCCGACATCAACGGGGCCGACATCAACGGGGCCGACTTGAACAACGCGGCCGGCATTGAAAGACACATGGTCGACGGCATCAACAGGGACGTCAACAACCTGATCAACAGGGGCAACGTCAACAACGGCAACAACGTCAACACCAACAACGTCAACACCAACAACGTCAACGCAAACAACGTCGACGCCAACAACGTCAACACCAACAACGTCAACGCAAACAACGTCAACGTCAACAACGTCAACAGGCACAACGTGAATTGGGCCGTCAACAGAATCGATATAGTCGACTGGGACGACATCAACGGACACAACAGGGACACCAACGGGAACAACAACTACAACGTCACCGACAACGACGAAACCCGGTCCCTGGTCTTCTCCATGGACGACGATCTCCCGAGCAGTGGTGGCGGCCCGCCACCGCCACCGCCACCGCCCCCGCCTCCGCCACCACCCCTGCTCCTCCACACGGACCGCCGCGGCCGCCCCAGCGCGCGGACCACGGCACGGCGCCGCCGCGAGCGCGAGCGCGACCGCACGCCGTACCCCGGGCGCGAGCACTGGCGCCGGGGCCCGCATGCAGACGCCGACACCGACGGGGATTCAGACGCAGATGGAGACACGGATGTGGGCCCCGACAGCTCTGCAGACAGCGTGCGCAACCCCGACATCCCATCTGTCTCGCACCAGGGCGGCTCGGCACCCATCCCCATCCCGCGGCCGCCGGAAACGCGCCGCTCTGGCACCGGCGGCGGTCGGCGGCGGCACCACCATCAACACCACCACCGCTTGCCGATGCCGCCGGTGCCGCTGCGGGCGGACGAGTCGCCGCCGCGCGGCAGCTCCTTTGGCCGCGAGCCGGGAGTGCGGCACCAGGTGTCGTCGATGTGGACGGCGACGGACGAGCTGGCAGAGCAGGCGAAAAAAGCAAGAAAGGCGGGGGAGAAAAGCGAGGATACCGGCAACGAGGGTGCCGGTGCGCTGCAAAAGAAGAACAAGGGCAAGGGAAAGGAGGTGAACCGCTTGAACCGCATGCCAGGCGAGGCGAGCGGGCAAGGGCACCGCCAACACCGCCGCCGCCGCCCGCCGCTGCCGCCGCCCTCGTCCTCGTCGTCTGAGGGCCCGCCGCCGCTGCTGCAGGCCGACTCGCCGCCGCCGTCGCGGTACCCGTCTCCTCCACCGGCGCGCCCGTCAGCGCCCTCGCCGACACGCCAAGAGGAAACGGGAAACACAGCACTCGAGCTGACCGCACCCCCCGAGCGGGCTGTCTCTCGCCAACCACCCACGCCGGCCATACAGTCGCTGGCAGCCATCCTGGAGCGGGACGCAAACGCGCGAGACCGACAGGCACCACCGCCACCGCCGCCAGCGCGCGCTCCGTTCTGGCAGTGGCTCCGGGGCTGGATTCCGTGGCCACCGGCCGTCGCTGCCGCCCAGCCCGAGGTGCCGGCCGACGACGTGGCGGTTGCGGCCGAGACCGCCTCCAACCACAGCGGGGGCGAGGGCCGGGCTCCCCTCGACGTCCTTGAAGGCGTCGACAGCAGCTCGGACTTGGCGCCCTTGGCCGGCCCAGCGGCCTCAGAGACGCGCCACCTGGTCAACTACCGGCGCACCAGCGGCGGCAGCAGCAGCGGCGGCGGCTGCCGCGACGACTGGAGCGCGCGCTACTACCGACGCGACCCGGGAGAGGACCCGGACGGGGGAGGGCCGAGCAGGGGGGGTGGTTGGGGTATGGGTGGCAGCGGCAACGCTGGCTACCGCGATCACGCCGGCGGCTATGGCACCATGGACGGCAGCATGGGAGGACCAGTATACGCGACACGGCTTCCCTACAGCCAGCGGCGCAGCAGCCCCCTCCTGTTCGACGACGACGGTACGTCCTACTCGCCGCCTCGTGTCTTTCTCTGGTGAGGAGCGGCGTGCTGATGGCCAGGACCAGCAGCCGTGCGGGGAACCTGGCCACAGCACGGAGGGGTGAATTCAGGGGTGCGGGACGCTGGGGTGCAGCGCGCCGGTGTGCAGGATGCCGGGATATTACAGCACGCCAGGGTGGCCGAGTGGGCGCGCACGGTGGCGGGGGAAAATGAGGAGGAAGGAGAGGGAAAAGGAGAAAATGAGGGGGAGAAGGAGGACCAGAACGACCAGAAGAACAACCAGGAGCACGACCAGGAGCACGACCAGATCAAAGACAACAACCAGGACGACCAGAGCGAAAACGGCTGCAACAAAAAGGAGGCCGCTGAGGCCGCCGAGGCCGCCCACAGCCATCGCACCCACCCCAGCCACGCCCACCCCCTCAGCCGCAGCCAGCGTCGCATCCAGCCATCACCCGCCCTCAGCACGTCTGGGGCGGGGCTCCCACCGCCTTGGGCCTCTCCCCCAGAGGAGCCCTTTTTGAGCGACGATCTCGTGGCACAGACCTTTCTCGAGCCCTTTCGGGGCGGCTCTTGGGGGACCTTTGTCGACGAGGCCTCCCAGCCAGCGACGGAGGGCGCCGACCACAGCCTTTATATTTACAGGGCGATCGTTGCCCAGAACGACAACCACTTCAGCCCCTACAGGTCCGATGCCTCCTCATTGGCTGACCCCCTCTCGTCGGGCCCAGCCAGCAGCGCCAGCCCCTCGACCTGCATGGATCCCTCTGTCTACAAAAACCCAGCCCCCTCCCCACGTCCGCCTGACCAGCCAGGCCCAGCCGCCCCCCCTCTTCCAGCAGCTTGTCTGACTGGTATCTTTCCATCCTCTGCGCCTTCTCTGTCCCTGCCCCTGCCCCTGTCCACCCTTCCGCTCCCGTCCCGTCCGTCGTCTTCTCTCCCATCTCGCCCGTCGTCTCTTCTCTCTCACTGTGACCTTTCCACACCGCTCCTGTCAGCAGAGCCCTTTCTTTCCCTGGACGACGTATCGTCGCTCCCTTTGTTTGTCTCGTCTGCCTCGTCCGTCTCTGATTCTCTCCGCGGCCGCGCCCACGTTGTCCACACCCACGCCCCAGCCGCCTTTCTCTCGGCTGCAGCGTCGTCCTCGGCTGCCCTCTCGCCCTTGACCGCCCACAGCTTGCTCTCGATGCCGTCTCCCAGCCGCCGCAGTGGCGACCTGGGGCCGGCACACGCCCTCGCGGACGTTCACATGCACGATTCGACGCATGACCACACACACGATCCAAACACGCTCGTCGGGACGGAGGCCGTGTCAGAGACAGACGGAGACCTGGGCCAGGACGTCGAGCTGAGCGCCGACAAGCAGTCGCCGTATGGGCTGGACAATGGTGTCGGTCCAAGCACGGGCCGAGACGAGGGAGACAAAGAGAACGAGCCGCCTTCACGCGACCTCAAGCCCGCGTGTGACTCCGAGCACGCCAGTGAGAGTGAGCCGTCAGGGTTCGGGTCGGTGCCACCGGCCCCAGCAGCGTCTTTGTCGATGCCGACCATCACGATCCAGTTGGTGACGCTGGTCAGCCAGTCGGGCACGCCGCCGGTGGTGGAGGCGCCGACCATGTCGGTGTGGGAGTGCGGGGAGCTGGGCCACGACGTCGAGGTGTTGGCGAGCGGCCTCAGGGCCAAGATGGAGGCTATGCTCGACGCGCTGTCGCATCTTCAGGGCCGGCCTGTGCTTCTCTGCAGAAAGGGTGTGGCTGCCGGCAATGACGGCAACGACGGCGAAGACGACGACGACGCGGCTGTCAGCAATGCACTGCTGTGCGCGATCGAACGCTTGGTGACGGAGACACTGGCATCGGCGCCGGTTTCGCTGACCGTCGTCTCGCCGCACGTGGACCAGGAGGCGTACGAGCGCGTGTTGGAATTTGTCAGGGCGCACAACGGCGTGCTGATGATGGCGTTGGAGATTCTGAGGCAGGCAGAGAAGGAGAGGAAGGCCGAGGATGAGGAGGACAGCGAGGGAGGTGGCGGGGAGAGCGGCGGGGATGCCGGCGAGAAGCACGGCGGTGAAGACGCCGGTGACAGCGGCGAGCAAGACGGCGTCGAGTACGGCAATGGTGAGAGTGGCGGTCATGACAGTGCCGAGAAGAACAGCGTCGAGAATGACGCCGAGAACGACGGCGTCGAGAGCAACACCGCCGAGAACGACATGGCTGCGGATCACGACAACACCGACATGGACCCTGAGGACAACGGCACTGGGAACGACAGCACCCCTGACCATGCCCTCAATAACGACAACCCCGACAATGACAACGCTCTCCCGCCCCCCCCCGTTCTCTACAGCAGCGAGGCGGGCGAGGACATGTGCGACTTTGACGACGTCTTCGACCTGCGCGACGACATCATGTGGAACCACCGCAGCTTTGAGCCGACGCCGCCTCGGGCGCCGCCCTCGCTGGTGGGCGACGCCGTCCCCGGCTGGGCCTGCATCGACGACGACGATATCTCCACCGTCAGCGCCTCGGACTTCCTGAAGATCCCGTCCACCCCGCCGCTCGCCGACAACGCCAGCGATCCCTGGCTGCTGCGCTTGCCGGTCCCCTTCTGGTTACGCATAGCCCGCTACCTCGACTACCGCACGCTCCTCGACCTCGCCTGCGTCAGCCGCGCCTTTGCCCAGATCCGCGTCGAGCAATATGCCCCGGCCGTCGTGCGGGAGGCCTTCCTGCGCGACCTCGAAGACGCCCACGCCCAGGCCCACGGCGCCCCCCCCCGCGGCAGCGCCGCCGCCGCGACCGACGCCAACCGCTGGAGCCTCCGGACTGCGGCGCGCCCCCCTCCGGCGCCCATGCTTGCCTGCTTCCTCTGCTACCGCCTGCGGCCGCGCCGCCTCTTCCCCGCCTGCACCGCGCCGCTCGCCATGCCCGGCGTCGCCGTCGTCGTCGCGCGCCAGCTCAACACGGGCCGCCGCTTCTTCCGCTACTTTGGCCCCATGGACGACCCGGTGACGGAGTTCGGGCCCCAGCCGGTGCCGGAGGGAGAGTCCGGCTCGACCGAGAGCTCGACGGACAGCTCAGCCGACAGCTCAGACGACATGGACGTGAAACCTGCCGAGGCCGTCACGTATTACACCGGGCGCGGGCGGACGCCGTGGAACCACCGGTGGGCGGTGGGGGTCGTTGACGAGATGCGGGCACGGCTGCTGCGGGAGGAGACGGTGAGCGCGGCCGGGGAGGGAGATTACGGGACGGCCGAAGGCGAGCATGACGAGTACGAGTACGAGTACGAGTATGACGGCGAGGACGAGGGTGGGGATGGGGATGAGGAGGAGGAGGAGCAGGGGGAGGGCGGCGAGGGCAATGACGATGGCGACGTCAAGGACGAGCGAGGCGAGGACGAGGTTGTCGACGAGGAGGACGTGGTGAACGGCAAAGACACGGTGGCTGCGGCGGACAGGGAGACGAGTGGCGTGGGCAGCGACGGCCCGGACACCCAGGCCGAGGACGAGGCCGTCGACAAGGACGAGCAGGATGGCGGCCCCAGCATGGACACTGGGGCCGAGAACGACCACGTGGACATGACCGAGGCGGATGTTGAGGCCGAGGCCGTCAAGGATGATGCCG
Source organism: Ophiostoma fasciatum (assembly GCA_019925495.1). NCBI lineage: Eukaryota > Fungi > Ascomycota > Sordariomycetes > Ophiostomatales > Ophiostomataceae > Ophiostoma > Ophiostoma fasciatum. The sequence continues at coordinate 404,396 of JADHKM010000004.1, read as the reverse complement.
TCAACAAGGACGACGCCGTCGACAAAGACGAGCAGGAAAGCGGCCCCAGAATGGACACCGGGGCCGAGAGCGACCACGTCAACATGGCCAAGGCGGACGTTGAGGCCGAGGAGGATCTGCGCAGCTTCGACTGCCCCATGGAGGTCAACATGACCGGGGCCGAGAGCGGACACGCCGACACAGCGGACGACGGCCGGCCTGAGTCGGCATCGGAGCACAGCTACTTTGGCGGCCGCCGCGACAGATACAGCAGCAAGCCTATGTCTGACATTGACGGAGGGGAAGATGATGGCGAGGACGGTGAGGCCGACGGCAAGGCCGACGGCAAGGACGACGGCAAGGACGACGGCGAGGACGATGGTGAGGACGACGGTGAGAAAGACGGTGAGAAAGACAACGGCGGCGACAACGGCGACAACGGTGACAACGGCAACAGCCCGTCACCCGCCAACCTCGCCGACACGCAGACACCGACGCCACTCTCACTCTGGGGCGATCACGGGCCCGGGGCGCTGCCGGGGACGCTGGAGCGCGTGCCGCGCTTCTGCCTGGACTGCGGCGTGACGTTCCGGCTGCTGCAGCCGGGCGACCGCGTGCGCACGACGGACGGCACGTGGCGCTGGATCTGCGCGTGCCGCCGCGTGCACTTTGGCCGTCGGCGGCGCCGTGTCCCCTGCGACGGCTGCGGCCAGCGCCGGCCCGTGGTGTCGGGGGGGATCCGCTGGCGGGAGTGAGGGAGGAGATCCGTCGATCTTGGATTTGATCTTTTGGATTTATTTTGGATTTGTTTAGATTTTTTTGGCTTTTCTTTTGGATTTGTTTGGATTAGTTTTGTTTTATTTTTTGGCTCTTTTGGACTTGTTCTTTGGAATTTTTTTGGATGGATGCTCTTTTTTCGCTCCAATCCTGCTGGTGTACCTCACCCAGATTGTCCGAATCTTGACTGCTACGAGATGCGCTCTGCCCAGCCCGCTCTTGAATATTCATGCACTCATGCATCACCAGCAACCTCGACTACGCACATCGCCTCGTTGGCCGGCCATGCGTGAGCGAGGACGCCATGCAACGCACGCTCGGCCGCGTCGACTGCAGGAACGCACAGCGGCGCCAGTCGACGGCGCCTCGCACTTGAACAAGAACAGCTCCGAGTCGGCGACACGCATCTTTGAATCGCACATGTCATTATTCGTTACGTTGCGCAGACGTCGCCTGCTCGCTCAAGGCCACATCAGCTGTCGTCCAGTCTGTCGTCCGTCTGCCGCCTCACCATCCCGTCTGCCACATCACTGCGTCCTCAGCGCACACCTTGACGCGCACACCTTGACTCCACCTTGGCTCCCACACCTTGACTGCCACACCTTGATGCCACACCTTGGCTACCACACCTTGATGCCCACATCTTTTCACGCCCACTCCTTTTCACGCCCACACCTTTCACGCCCACTCCTTGACTCCCACCTTGACGCCCACCTCGACGCCCACCTCGACTCCCACCGACTCCCGACTCCCACCGACTCCCACCAACTCACCAACTCCCACCAACTCACACCAACTCCACCTTGACTGCCTACATGGCACCCCTCTCCGCTACTGCTGCCCTCACCCACCCCCCCAGACCCACGACCATGGGCCGCTTCAGCTCCTTGCTCCACGTCACCTTGGTCGCGGGCAGGTTGCCGTTGTAAAAGAGGCCGTGCTCGTGCAGCTCTTGGGTCACGGCGGTGACCATCTGCTCGGTGTCGGCGGGCGCGGCGGGCGGCAGCGGCAGCGGGCGCTTGTCGAGGGACCAGCCGGCCCACGAGAGCAGCAGCAGGTGCCAGACGGCGGCGCCCGAGGGCAGCACAAAGGGCGAGGCGCAGACGGACGGGTGCGCGGGCGCCAGCGACACGCGGCCGAGGCAGACGGGCACGACGACGCCCAGCGGCGAGGGCGGGTCGGGCGGCGGGCCGGCGTCGTGCAGGGCGGCATACAGGGTGGCCTCGGCGTTGAGGCGCACCCTGTCGGCGTCCTGCACGCCCTTGGCCACCATGGTGTAGCCGTACCGGCGCAGCGACACCTTGAACAGCGCGGCCGTCCGCCCAAACAGGTTCTGCGGCACGAGGCACTCGACGCCGTCGGCCAGGTTGCCCGCCAGCTGGTTCTGCAGCAGCGCGCGCGCGTCGGCCACCGTCAGCGGGTGGCGGCCGGGCCCGGCGGGCACCAGGCGCGGGCTGTGCACGTGCTCCCACACGTTGGGGCAGGCCGGGTCGAGGGGGCCCGTGAAGATGCCCGGCCCGCGGGCGCCGCTCGCCAGCAGCCCCAGCAGGCACGCCTGCGTGCAGTACGCCCGCTGCGGCGGCGAGGGGCGCCACGGAAGCAGCGCGGGCCCCCATTGCGGCGCGGGCGCCGCCCATTGCGGCGGGGGCCCCCATTGATGCAGCGAGGGCCCCCATTGATGCAGCGGGGGCTGCCACGGGCCAAAGAAGTGGATGGCACCGGGCACCGCCGCCGCAGCAGCTGCCGCCGCCGCCGTCGCCGCCGCAGCCGCCGCCGCAGCCGCCGCCGCAGCCGCCGTCGCCGCCGTCGCGACCACCAACGCAGCCGCCTCCGCCACCGGGTCGGGCCAGCGCGGCAGCCTCTCCAGCAGGACGCGCGCGGCGCTGGGCGGCAGGGGCTTGTCGTCGAGCGCGTGGAGGGTGAGGGCGGCGAGCTGGGCGGCGGGGGCGTGGCTCAGGCGCCGGATCTCGCTGTCCACGTGCGGCGGCAGAAAGGACCGGAACCGGGACCGGCCCTGGGGCTGCGGCGGGAGAGGCTGTGACGGGCGAGGCGACCCTTCCGCCCACGGCGGCACAAACGCGTCGTACAGCAGCGCGCGGTGGTCGATGCAGTGGTACAGCAGCTCGTCGGCGGCGGCGGCGTCGGCGGCGGCGGCGGTGGCCGGCATGCCGGCGGCCCGGCGCGCCAGCAGCACCGTCGCCCCGGCCGTCGCGATATAGCCGAAGCGCACGCCGCTGACCACCATGCCGTGGAACGCCCGGCACAGCAGCTTGGCCACGGCCGTGTGGGGGGGGTCGGCCTCGTCCGCCTGGCTGGCCGCCGCCCGCGCCTCCGCCGCGCAGTCCTGCACAAAGGTCGGCGGCAGCGGGCGCTCGTCGCTGGCCAGCACGCGCAGCAGTTCCTCGCAGCGCACCGTCGGCGCATAGAAGCCCGCCAGCACGCCCTCGACCACGACGCCGTCGTCCTCATCACCTTCCCGGTAGGCGCCCCCCGCCTGCACCGTCTCCTCCCGCACATGCTGCACATCGTCCTCCGCATACAAGACCACCCTCTGCGCCCCTCTCACCTCCAGGTCCGCGCCTTTGCGCACTCCCCAGCGGTCCACCTCGGGCGACAGGTTGTTGAACCACGCGCGCACCAGCGCGGCCTCGCTGGGGGAGGGGTGGCCGACGGGGAGGCTGGTGCCGCCGACGACGACGCCCCCCGGCGCCGCCTTCCACGCCGGTCCACGGGCCGCGTCGCCAAAGTGGAACCGGACGGTCCTGTACTGCGTGTGCTGCGTGCGCGCGAGGAAGGCCGCCACGAGCCGCGCCGCCGGGTCCTCGACACAGGCCCAGAACGTCGGGCGGAAGTCTTGCACGGGCGCAGTCCCTGCGACGGGCGGCGGCCCGCCGATGGGCGTCCCGGCGGCCGCCATGGTCGCCGCGCACGACGGGAAGTCGGCCTCGTCGTTGGAGAGCTTGTACAGCGCCTCGAGCAGGTCGGCCGCCTCCTCGGGGAACCGACACAGCCGCCGCAGCGACCGCGGGCACACCTTGCCGGCGACGTCGGGCGAGCGACGCGGCGGCGGCTGCGGCAACTGGGGCCGCCCCGCCGCTCTCCAGGCTGCCGCCCCCCCCATGACCGATGCCGCCAGCGCGACCTCCGCCGCCGCCCCGTCCGCCCGCCCCAGCAGGATCTGCGGCACGTGCGTCGCCACGTTGCGCACAAACGGCAGCACCTTGGAGGGCTCCGAGCCGCCCACCATGTTCAGCAGCAGCGCCTCCGCCTGCGCCGCCTTGGCCCGCCACGCCAGCCGGCCCGCCTCCAGCTGGCGCGCCAGCTGCCGCTGCTGCAGCAGCCGCGCGTCGTACGCCGCCAGCTCGAGCCGCAGGCGCGCCAGCACCGCCTCCTCGCTGGTCGCCTCGGTGGCCGTCTCGGTGGCCGTTTCGCCGGCCGTCTCGCCGGCCGTCTCAGTGGGTGGTCCGTTCCCTTCGTCCCCAGCCATGACCACATCCTCGCCCTCGTGGCCCGCACTGGCTCCCGCGAGGCCCACGCCGGCGCCTTCGAGGCCCACGCCGGCGACCCCGTGGCCCACGCCGGCGCCCTCGCGGCCCGCGCCGCTGCCCTCGTGGCCCGCACCGGCGCCCTCGTGGCCCACGCCGGCGCCCTCGTGGCCAGCACCGGCGCCTCCGTGGCCAGCACCGGCTCCCGCAAGGCCCACACCGGCGCCCTCAAGGCCCACGCCGGCGCCTTCACCGGCACCCGCCTGTCCCACGCCACCCTCGCTGGTCGCCGCCGCGGCCATGGCCTCGGCGTCGCTCATTCGGGTCGCCCCGGCATCGTCGTCCCTTCGGGCCGCCTCGGGATCCATTTGGGTCGCCTTTGCCGTGCTAGTGGCCTCGAGCGGCTCCACGTTGGCCCAAGTCGGCAGTCAGGTTGGCACGGGTTGGAACGGGTCAGCAAACCCGAGATCCAAGATCGATCAAGATGGGTCCAAGTGGCAAGATGGGTGCTACTCAAGGCTGCCCAAGGCTGCCCAAGGCTGCCCACGATGGCGGGCTGGATGAAGAGAGAGTTGAAAGAGTTGGAAGATGGAAGATGGAAGATGAAAGAGTTGAGGATCTGACTCCCAGAAACAGGCACGAACAGCGCCCATAAGTACTCGTCGGCCATCCTGCCCGCCCCCAAGAAGCGGTGAGGGCGGCGCGTCCATGGGCAAACTGGCGCGCAGGTGGCTTGCGGCTGCACATCCGACTCGTCCAGACACGTCCCAATTCGGCCGCTCGCAGCCTGCGTGAGCCGTCACGTGGAGCCCGCGGCGGCGAGGCCGCGTCGTGGCGGCGGCCTCGAACGGCCTGGGCTGATGCCGGCTGCAGGAAGCCGTCGGCGGCCTCGGCGGTGAGCGGTCTGGACTGACGCCGTCTGCAGGCAGCCGTGGCTGCTGGCAAGCTGCTTGGCGAGCAGCCAGCCACTGGCAGCGGCGGCTGCATCGGCTGGCAGGCTCGTCGGGCACGCAGCTGCGTCGACGCGTCTACGAGCACCCGTCCTCGGCGCGATCTCGGCCGGCATGCGGAGGGCCGACTACGCTGCGACTACGCTCCGCCGACTCGACGGGGACGAGCTCGGAGTACGCGCCTGGGACAGCCATCGGGGTTGCCGTCTGGCCGCTCTGCTTTGCCGGCCGGCGTGGGCACGGCATCGCACGTCCGCCCCGAGTGCGGACGCCGTCCTGGCCGCCGTGTCTGGCTGTCTCCCGTCTGGCCGGCTGGGCAGAGCAGCACCGACCGCGTCCAAGTCCTGGTCGAGTCCTGGTCGAGTCCTACCCAGTCCTACCAGTCCTTCCCGTCCTAGAGTCCTTCCCCCTGCTCTCCTTCACCGCCACTTCCTGTCCTCCTGACCCTCTTGGGGCCGTCCGAAACGGCAATGATTGGCAGCCAAGTCGCCGACCTCAAGCCGGCCTCCACCTCTGCGCGCGGGATTCTGAACTCGTCCGCTCCTGCTCACAAGGCTCGCGGACAGCCTTGTGCGGGTCGAGCGGGTCGAGCGGGTCGAGCGGGTGGGAGCGAGTGGGAGCGAGTGGGAGCGGGTGGTCGAGGGCCAGGCATCCCATCGCGATGAGCGTTGAGCAGGGGCCTTGGTCATCGCGATGAGAAGCAGCGGGGCTTGGTCATCGGTCCAGCGGGCTTGGTCATCGCGATGGGCAGCAAACGCAAGGAGAGAGATAAGGACGGGGGCAGGGGGCACGGCACAGGACGGGACAGGAAAGGAAAACAGAAGCGAGGAGCAGGGGTCGCGTGCATGCAGGATTTCTCGTATTCGAGAATAGGTCTTCACATGCTTCTCATCGCCATGTCCAGGCCCCGCTGTGTCTCATCACAGCAAACGTAAGAGAAAGATAAGGGACGAGGGAGCAGGGCGGACAGAGACGGGACAAGAAAGGAAAACAGAAGCGAGGAGCAGGGGTATGTGGCATGCATATGCAGGATTTCTCGTGTTCAAAAAAGTGTCTCGTCACATGCTTCCCATCACGATGCCCAAGACCCCACGACGTGTGTCTCATCACAAGATAAGGGACGGGAGGAGCAGGGGCGGGCAGGAAAGGACAGAAGACGCGCGAGCAGGGGGCTGCATGTGCAAATTTTTCAAAATGTCTGAGACAACATCCACCGGGGCTTGGTCATCGCGATGAGAAGCAAACGCAAGAGATAAGGGAGGGGGGGCAGGGCGGACGGCAGAGGACGGGACAGGAAAGGAAACAAAACGCGCGAGCAGGGGTGCATGCATGTGCAAAATTTTCAAAAAATGTCTGAGACAACATCGCGGGGCCATTGGTCATGGCGATGAGAAGCAAACACACAGAGATAAGGGGGGGACGGGACAGAAGAGGAAAAGAGAAGCGAGGACGGGACAGGAAAGGAAACAAGACGCGCGCGAGCAGGGGTGCTCGTGCATAAGCACATGCAGCATGGCTCGTGTTCGAAAAATGTCTCATGCAGTGTGATGAGAATTCGGTTTCTCACGACGCAATTGGTGCGATGAGAAATATTGGTCTCGTCACGCGACGCGATATTAGTGGATGAGAATTCGCTTCGCGTATAGGCGCCGCTCTCCTGCAGCCCGCCTCCACCGGATCCAGTTTGCATCCGACGCCAGCCTGCATCCGCCGGAGGCCTCTCTCCGATGTCTGGCATCCGAGACCAAGGTGGCCTGATTTCTGACGGCGGCCTGCAGGAGCGTAAGCGAGTACGAGGCTTGGCGGACGCAGCGAGGCGGCTGGCTGGCGGCAGGCGCGGGTGAGCGAAAAATTGAGCGAGCGAGTGGGTGAGCGACGAGCGGGTGAGCGACGAGCGGGTGGGCAACGAGCGGGTGGGCGACGAGCGGGTGAGGCGGCAAACGCGGGATGAGCGCGAGCGAGCGGACGAGCGGGTGAGGCGGGTGAGGCGGGTGAGAGATAGGAAAGTGGGCGACAGGAGGTGGGCAGGGGACGGCAGGCGGGCAGAAAACGGCAGGCGGACAGAGGACGGCAGGCGGGCAGAGGACGGCAGGAGGTGGGCACGGGATGATAGGAGGCGGGCAGCAGACGATAGGGGGCGGCAGGTGGGCGAGAGACGGCAGGAGGACCGCAGAGGGCGGCAGGAGGTGGGCAGAGAACGATAGGGGTCGGCAGGTGGGTGAGAGGCGGGCGGTGGAGGGCAGGTGGGCGAGAGGTGCAACAGGGACGGGCAACAGGGACGGCAGGACGGCAGGGACAGGACGGCAGGGACAGGAGAGAGGTGGGCGACACGGACAGGAAGACGGCAGGAGAGGTGCGGGCGACAGGACGGCAGGGACAGGCAACAGGGCAACGACGAGGGAGAGCAACAGGCAGGCAGACAGGCGAGAAAGACGGCGAGCACGCTCCGGCGGCCATGCCAGCGGCACGGCACGACGAGAGCGTCAGCAGTATCGTATCTACGGAGTAGTTGACCAGTGAGGCAGACGTGCAATGGCTGGCACTCTCGAGGCACTCGCTGCTGGCTCTCGCTGTTGCCCTGTGAGCAGGACGAGACGGTCGTTGGCCGCGGCGGCCTCTTTCCTGTCCACGGACGCCGTCCTCGCCGTCCTCTCCTTGCCGTCTTGTCCTTGCCATCTCTTCTGTCCTTGCCGTCCTCGCCGTCCTCTCCTCGCCGTCTTCCCTTGCCGTCTTGCCTCGACTCCTTCCCTTGCCGTCCTTCTGTCCTTCTGTCCGTGCCGTCCTTGCCGTCTTTTCCGCCCATGCCGCCATGCCGCCATGCCGCACCACAATGCCACCACCATACCATAATTCCGCCCACCATCCGCAACCATCTGCATCCATTCCGCCCACCATCCACAGCCATTCCGCCCACTATCCACAGCCATTCCGCACTTTAAGCACACGCCCACCCCCAGCCTCCACCTCCTGGCATCCACTTGTACTCCGTGCACGCCGTCCGCTGTGCACGGAGGATACATCTGTCGGTGGACTGCCAGGACGGCCTGCCATCATTGGCCGCTGTGCGAAGGAAAGGCGCTGTGTCTCACTCTCTCCTCTCGCTTGCGCTAGCCTGTCTCGCGCTGCCCGACCATCGCCCGACCGGCGCCCGAGCGGAGTGCACGCGCGGCGACTGCGAGCGAATGAGAGCGCATCCGCGGAGGACCCCTCCGACTCCGCAGGACGGCACCAGAGTCCTACAGTCCTACAGTCCTACCAGTCCTACCAGTCCTCCCAGAGTCCTACCCTCCGAAAGGCGGGCGACGCCATTGGACGCGGTACGAGACACGGCACAGACACGGCACAGACACGGCACAGACACGGCACACGGCACACGGCAGACCGGCAAACACGGCACGAGTGGTCTGAGGTCTGAGACACGGCACGAATGACGTCTGAGGCCAACCTCGCCCAGAAAAGGGGGCGACAGGGGGTCGCGGCAGATGACCGCGTTTTTTCTTTCTTTTTTTCTTTTTTTTTTCTGTGGCATCGTCGCCTGTCGGCCGAGCGGAATGCCAGACGGCGGAACCAGAGACCGCTTTGCATTGTGTCGATGCGGCATCGGCGTCGATGCGACATCGGTGAGGCCAACCGTCCAGGCGTCCATGCTGTCGAGGCTTTCCGTCCACACGTCCGTCAATGAGACATCGGTGAGGCCTGCCGTCCGTCCATGCCGTCGTGGAGGCTTCCCGTCCACAGAAATTGGTGAGGCTTTCCGCCCACGTCCATGCCGTCGACGAGGCTTCCGTCCGTCCATTTCAATGACACGTCGGTGAACTTTGTCCGTCCATCCAGCCAGGCTGCCGTCCGTCCATCATTCAATGACACGTCGGTGAGGCTTTCCGCCCACACGTCCGTGCCGTCGATGAGGCTTCGTCCATCCATCCGGACCTCGTCCATCCATCACTCAATGAAACATCGGTGAGGATTCGTCCACCATTCAATGACACGTCGGTGAGGCTTCGTCCATCCATCCAGGCTTCCGTCCGTCCGCGACACATCAATGAGGCCTCCATCCATCCATCCTGGCTTCGTCCTCCACCCAATCCATGCATCGATGAGGTCCGTTTCCATCTTCCATGATACGTCGGTGAGGTCCTGCCGTCCTCTGTCCATGCCTTCCAATGACACGTCGGTGAGGTCTCTATCCATCCGTCTGTCCGCCCGTCCACAAGAAGCTTCCGTAATTCAATGGTACGTCGGTGAGGCCTCCATCCGTCCGTCCGTCCATATGAGGCTTCCGTGATTCAATGACACGTCGGTGAGGCCTCCATCCATCCGTCCGTCCATCCATGAGGCGTCCGTAATTCAATGACACCGTCCGTGACGCATCTCTCAATCCGTCCGTCCATCCGTCCGTCCATGACATAAACTCCGTCATCCATGACACATCGGCGAGCTCCATCCTCCATGATACGTCGGTGAGGGCCTGCCGTTCCCACCCATGCATGCAGGCCCGCGCGGAATGCGGCCCAAACTGCGAGACCGGAGGACCACGCGGAATGTGGTCCAAACTGCGAGACCGGAGGCCGGCGCGGAATGCGGTCCAAACTGCGAGACCCGGGGCCCGCGCCCGGCCATGGAACCATTCCGGGGCCGCTGCCAGACGTCCAGTGTTCCGCACTCCGCGGGATGGCTGCCGTGGCTGTCGTCGTGCAGTGTTCCGCACAGCGGGATGGCCGCCGTTCCTTTTGTGGCGTCGTGCTGTGATGTGGCCGTGCTGAGATGTGGCCGTGCTGAGATGTGGCCGTGCTGAGATGTGGCCGTGTTGAGATGTGGCCGTGCTGTGCTGTGGCCGTGCTGTGCAGTGGCCGGTCGTGTTGAGGGTGTGGCCGTGCTGTGGCTGTAACCGTGCTGTGGCTGTAACCGTGCTGTGGCTGTGGTAGTACTGTGGCCGTGCCTGGCTGTGCCTTCCCATGCCTGACCGTGCCTGACCGTGCCTGACCGTCCCTGGACGTGCTGTGGCGTGCCTGCCCGTGCCTGCCCGTGCCTGCCCATGCTGTGGCGTGCTGTGGCATTGCATGAAGCCCGGAAATGAAGCGTCGACACCTGCCAGACCTGTCAGTTGTCAGCTGTCAGCTGTCTTATCAGCGTCAACTGTCCTATCAGCCTCAACTGTCCTGTCAGCTGTCAACTGCCCTGTCAGCTGTCAACTGTAGCTGTCGACTGTCATCCTCATCGTAGCCTCGTCCGCCGGGCCTCCCCTGCTGCCTCAACGCGCGGCCCACGACTTTTGTGATGGTTTTCTGTGACTACCTAATGACTACCTAGACTACCTAGACTACCTACTGAGGGCTACATGCGAGCCGGGACGGGCGTTCACGGAGCCCCGAGCACGCTCCCATCCCGCTCCTCTTGGACGTCGGCAGCCGCGAGAACATTGGTCCCAGGCGTGTCCGCCGCCGTCCGCCCTTGCCCTTCCTCCATCCATGCCCTTCCTCCATGCGCTTGCCTGGCCGCCGCCGCGCCCCGAGCACGGCCCATTGCTGGGCGCGCACGGAGCCAGCCGCCCTGCCGTCGCTCCTCCTCCTCCTCCTGCACAGGCCCGGATGTGCGCGAGACGCCGTCTCGCCCTGGCGCTGTCCACGGCTGGACGTGCGCTGGGAAAGCCAGGCCCCCGTCCGCGTGCTCTGCATCCGCCCGTCTGCTCCTCCTCCTATGCGGCTGCCCGCCCGATGCCGTCCATGCCATCCAAGCCACAGGGAAAGATTGCGAAAACAACAGATGTGGAAGATAGGAAAGAAATGCACACACAATGATTTTGACCAAGGGGGGGAAGGAAAGGGGAAATGGGGAATGGGTGAAAAAAACAAAAGGGAAAACCACGGGCAGAGCGTCCTCATGGCCGGACGTCGACATCCTCCCCCCTCTGCCCGTGTCCTGTGAATTGCGCGACCGATGAAAAAAACGACTGGGGAATGCTGCCAAACAGTGACCTTCGTATGCGTGTCGAATCGTCATCGAATTTTGTGTTTGTCGTTCCATTCCCTGTCATGGTGACAGACAAATGAACACTGGAAAATACGTCGCTTGAAAAATGAGCAGAAATTAGCTTTGGCAACAGACTGATTGAACCACACCAAAGAATGCACCTGCTTACCGATATATTCTGAAGGTGAGGAAAAAATCAAGATGAGATGCTGCAGGAGATGCGTTGAAAAGTCAAACAAGATGGAAAAAAGAAAAAAAGCATGGGCAGCAGTCCGACTCCTTGTTTTCATGTTAGACGAGAAGCTCCTGTGGGACTGTGATATGATACTCACAAAAATCATGCCAGGAACTACTCCTCAATGTCTTCGAGGATCTGGATGCCCACATCATAGTCCGTCGGCGGGCTAGGCATCGAAGACGTAGCCACAAGGCCTTCGGGCGTGGTCGCACCCTGAGAAGAAGCCTCCGAAGATCCACCCTGAACAGTGTAAACGCCATGATTTCCCTTAGCACGGCGACGAATCTCAGATGACTTCCGCGGGCTGTACTTGTAGGTCGGGTGAAGCGTTTCGACCTGGCGCTTGATCTCAACAGCCATCTGATGGTAGTGCATCCGGATGTCATCAGTCTCAGCGTTCCACTGGCGCCCGAGAATGACAGCTGCTGTTGTCAGTCAAAAGATAAAAAAACACAATGGAATGGAATCACTCACAGATGTCGTTGTTCGACAGCTTCGGGTTCGACTGCTTCACAGCCTTGTGATGGTCCTTGCGATACAAAATGTAGGCATTCGGAGGGCGAGGAACTCGAAGAGCGCCGCCACGAGCATTGCGACGACTGTTGGCAGGAGCAACCTGAGTGCCTTGGTTGGCCCCGGTCATGAAGACGGCATCTTGAAGAGGGTATCCAGGGGGGACCCAAACATCGAGGTCACCAGCGCTGGAGATGATGTTCTCGGCACGGAAAAAGCTGGCACGACCAAGAAAGTACCGGTCAGGATGAGTGCCGCTGCCATCAATGACATATTTGACAATTGCTTCGCCAATGGCACTTTGAGGTGCATGTTAGAATAGAACAGCGAAACAAAAAAATCCTGTGAAGAAAAAGAAAGTGGAATAGATCACAGCAAAAATAATCAGACGTACCGAGCAAAGTTGTGGGCAACATAGTGCTTCCCACCATCATCAAGGAATCGGAATGTCGTGCCTGGAATGCCGACAAGTTCGTTCCCAGTGCCCGGAATCACTTGAATGACAAGGCTCTCCCAGAATTGGGCCAAGATGGTAGGATCGATGACCGTGGTGATGATAGTGCCGCTCAAGTTGATGCTGAACATCAGCTGGGACATCGGCACCGAATCCATGGCTGGACCACAAGCTGGGAGCGACTTTGGCAGGTTTGTGGAAGCAAGAAATGTTGCGCTGGATGCGTTGATGCTGTGGGCGTATTCTGAGAAGTCGTGAAGACGGAGGACAATTTTTGTGAGGGAAGAAGAAGTGAATTTTGGAGGGAAGAAGAAGTGTAGAAGGAGAGAGTGCAGAAGGAGAGAGTGCAGAAGGAGAGAGTGCAGAAGGAGAGAGACGAGGAAAAACGAGAGAGGGTGGTGGCATTAAAAGGGATGAGTCCCGTGCAAGCTTCTTTGTTGGAAAGGCAAAAATTATTGAGTACTTGCCGACACGTCAAAAATTTGTTAGTATCGATGTACCCTATCCAGAGTGCTCCTTTTTCCAAAAACGGAAGGCACGTCCCAGCAAAAAAACGATACCTCTGAAATGACGACGTAGGAATGTCAAAATATATCCACAGCTCTTTCGTTCGTTAGCTACCATGAATTGAGCTGCAAGCTTCACATCATCAGAGAAGCAAATATGAGTCCTCTCTACACGTCCTGCATGCTTTTCGTTGACACCTCACGATGATTGATAGCTACAATTTTTAAAATTCTCTCCGGGCAACTCCTCTCTTGCCTCGGCCACTTGGAATTGGCAAACGAGGAAAGTAGAAGCCTTGGAGGATGCATATTTGAACAAAGAATGCAGCTCAGAGCATCTAGGACGACTGGAATTCCTAACTATAAAGAAGCGCATGTTGGGGAGTAATTATTTTCGCCTTGTGAATCTCGGCTGCCCACTGCTAGACTAAATCAAACGACCTGTGAGCATGTTTTGGCTCTAGAAAACGATACTGATTTGTGACTGGGAGGCTTTCTACATGCCTTCGGGCAGCGTTGGGAAAATAATCTGACTTGTCTCGGGGACGCAAATGCTGGAACATATCGTGTGCAAAATACGGAGAATCAAGTGGTCACATCGCAAGATAACAGCCCGGCTGCCACTTTTGCTCGCGTAAGGAAAAGTGTCGTGTTGAGGTTCTGCCTGCGGAACCAAATCCATAGAAGTCCAGAAATCAAAACAGACGACTCTGGGAATGATACATTAACTTAATGATCCTTCACCAGGATGAACCGCAAAGCTTTTGCCTGGAGTAAGGAAAGACAAGAAATGGCAAAGGGGCCATGGACTAGAACATGTACAAAGAGATCTGTCAAAAAGCTTTCCGACAAGAATCTCCGTAGCATTTTCCCTCCTGGATTGGCCCCAGTGAGCATCTTTAGTTTTGTAGCCGTTACCAATCGTTTGCTGCAACTGAGAAAAGGCATCCTTCTTTATTATAACTTAGCCAAGGCCCTCGCGGCTATTGTACCACGCTGGTCTTGTCCAACAGATATCAAGACCATCATTAAAATTTATGGCTGGCTTAACGTCCTAGTATTCACCGAGTCAACTAACACGATCCTAGTAGAGGCCGATTGATATACCAGCAACAATATCAACAAGCAGACAACGTGGGCTTCGTTATGGTTACTTTGGGGGGCAACAAGCGGCAGCGGCGGCAGCTCCGGGAGGACATGGATTTCCTGGTCAACACGCTGGGGTGCGACGAGTGGGACATACGGGTGCAGCTGGCGCGGCGGCAGCGGCCGGCGGTGTTTGGCGAGGTGTACCGGGCGCAGCTGGCGCAGGGGGTGGAGATGGCGACGGGCCAGCGGGTGCCGGGGGTGCCGGCGATGCCGGCGGTGCCGGGGGCGTCGGCGGCGGGCGTGTACCCGTACACGGCGGCGCTGCTGACATACGCGTTCCCGGCGACGCTGCCGAGCGTGCACGACGACACGGACCCCAACAGCCCCATCCTCGACCTGTCCGCCCTGCCCGCCATGGCGCAGCACCTGCCGCCGCTCGACATCCACAACCCGGCGGACCTCGACCGGCTCATGGTGTACCCCCTGGGGCGGCCGGCCAGCAGTGGTAGGTTGGCGGGTGGTGTTTCACGGGCGATCGGCGGGCGCTCTTTGATTTTTCCATGTCCTGACTGACACGCCAGATGCGCCGATGGACGACAGCACGTACGGCCCGGTGATGTGAGGCACGCGAGGAGCTGGGAGAAGCCTCGGCATTTTTGGCAGGACATGGACACATGGCACATGACAACAGACAACATGGACACATGGACAACAGACAACATGGTCAACAAGGACAGCATGGACAGCATGGACAGCATGGACACATTGGCACGGATGCGGACGTCACCCGAGGGAGAAGCATGCGCGGACTGGAGACGTTCAGCAGCGCGGCTGGGAGCCGACGATGGAGGGATGGAGACGTTCAGCAGCACGGCTGGGAGCCAGGACGATGGAGAGATGGAGGACGTCCAGCAGCGCGGCCTGGAGCAAGGACGATGGATGGATGGAGGCCCCAGACAATGGAGGATGGAGGGCCCTTCTCTTCCCAGGCCTGTGCAATGGGCGCGCAGTCAGCGCGTGTCTAGCCGTCCGGTAGATGGAATACGTCCGGCAGATGGAATACTACAGCATCGAACCACCACAGCCGTCGTCTCGCCGCCGTGGCCGTTTTTCCACTTGGCCGTGGTCCGCCGTCCGCCGCCGTCGCGCGGCACTTTGGCGATCGACGGTGGGCAGCAGCGGGGCGCCGGCTGTCCTAGGCGGCAGGTCTGCTCCCTAGACAGTGAAAGTACGGGGTAGCTCTGTCCGCCTGTCAGCGCCGCAGCGACCCCGCGCCGCCCTGGCGCCCTGGCACCCTGGCACCCTGGAACCTGTCCATCTGTCAGCGCCGCAGCGACCCCGCGCCGCCCTGCCGCCCTGGCGCGCGCCCTGGAACCTGCTGGCAGCCTCCGTTCCCTCCCTGGCGGCGCTCGTTGTCTCCCCTCCCTTTGTGCCTCCCCCCTCCTTCCTGTTCCGGCGACCCTGCAGCGCCGCGCTCGCCGCGCTCGCCAGGCGGTACTTGTGCCGGCCGCGGGCGCCGCGTACCCATCGGGTACCGATCCTTCACCGCTCCTTCGGCGGGCGTGAATCGAGGGCGAGGCCTGCCTGCCACGCCTTTGGCAGGCCGCGACGGCAGGCCGTGAATAGAGAGAGGGCCCTTTTTGTGCGGTGAGGCCTGTCAAAAGTGGGCGGGCTCCACAGCGAGGCCTCTCTACGCCCCGCTCGCAGGCCTCGCTCGACCTCTGGTGGGCCTACGGAGTAGGCAGGCACGCCACGCCGCGCACCTCTTTGTCCCCCGCCTCTCCCTGGCTGTCCCCTCGAGGAATCACTGCCACGAGCAGTGGCTTGGACACAAGGCCATCGTAGTTAGTGGCGTCCCGTGCGAGTACGCAGTCGTTGCATCACGTGTCGCCTCGGCCAAAGGGGAGCGATGCTGCGCTGCCCTCCCCGACTCTCGAAGCGCCGTTGCTGTTTTGTCGGCTATGTACAATGGAGAACAAGAAAGCTCACGGAAGGAATGCGAGACAACAGTGCCGGACTGCACGGTAGGAATGCGAGACAAGACAGTGCCGAACGTGGAATGCAAAGCAAAGACATGGGTAGACAGCGGCGGACAGTGGCAGACAGCGGTAGACACGCGTAGACAGCGTAGACAGCGTAGACAGCGGCAGACAACCGGCAGACAAACGGCAGACAAACGGCATGGCTGCCGGCTGTTGACGCCGACGCCGATGCTGACGCTGACGCTGACAGCCGTCGACTCTGACCGCCGCTGACCCCGACCGCCGCCGACGCCGCCGCCGCCAACCACCACCGACGTCGACCGCCGCCGCCGACCTGACCGCCGCCGACCCCGACCGCCGCCGCTGCCGACGCCAATCACCGCCGCAGCCGACCATCGCCGCGGCCAACCACCGCCGACCCAACCCCCCCGACCACCCCACCGACCACCACCTCCAACCACCACCTCCACCACCCGACCCCTACTCCTCCTGGTACGAAATCTTGCGCATCTCGCCGAGGCGGCGGCGGGCGGCGGACAGCGCATTCTCCAGCTGGAGGATCTCGACCTGCTGCTCCATCTCGCGCACCTTGAACTCGTGCGAGCCGAGCTTCGAGTAGTCGACGGCGTCGTCGGCCTCGGGCCGCAGCAGGGCCTGGACCTGGCGCACGAGCGAGCGGCAGGCGGCGCCGACGGCCTTGCTGGCGACCTCCAGGGCCTCCTGGGTGCGGCTGGCCAGCCCGCCGACGGCGCGCACGCGGCTGGCGGCCACCAGCTGGGCGGTGCTGGCGGCCACGTCGTTGGACGCGACAATGAGCTGCTCGGGGTTGTTGCGGCCCGCCAGCACGCCGTCGGCCGTCTCGATCAGCGTGTTGGTCGACGCCGCCACCGCCTTGGCCGCCGAGATCAGGCCCTCGGTCCAGCGGTTGTTCTTCTTGTAAAAGGCCGTGCGCGACTGCGCGCCGCGGCCCGCCTGCACAATGTCGCTCTGCGCCGCCGTCGCCGCCCGCACCAGCTCCGCCACCGCCGACGTCACCGCCGCCGCCGCGTCCAGGATGGCGTCGTGCACCTTGACCTCGTACGCCGCGAACGGGTCCCGCGGCTTGTTGCGCAGCGCCACCAGCCGCGCCGCCGCCGCCTTCACCGCGTCCGCCGCCTTGGCCAGCTCCTGCTCCACAATGGCGCTCGGGTCGCCGCCCTTGGCCAGCGTGAAGCCGCGCGGCAGCGCGTCCGCCAGCTTGTTGAGCGCCTGCAGCGCCAGCTGCACGTCGTTGTTGCCGTTGATGACCACGTCCGTCTTCTGGATCGCGTCCAGCCCCTCCAGCCGCCAGCTCTGCAGGCTGCGGAAGAAGCGCGCCGCCGCCTGCCCCGCCGCGCGCGCCGCGCCCACCAGCTTGTCGTCGTCCGTCGTGCGCCGCGCGATGCCCTTGACGCTCGGAACCAGCTCCGCCACCGAGCCCGCCAGCGTCGAGATGTTCTTGGGCAGCTCCGCCAGCGCCGCGGGCGCCGTGCGCGCGCCGTCGGCAATGTAGTTGTTGTACGACGTGGCGCACTCCATGGCCGCCGACGACGCCTTCTCCACCTGCGACAGGAGGTACGGCGGCAGCGCCGACGGGTTGCCGGCGTGCAGCGTCGAGTCGAGCTCGTAGAGCGAGTCGTCGACGCGCGTCGCCGCCGCGTCGAGCACCGCGTCGATGAGGTCGTCGAGCTTGCCCACGAGCAGCGAGTCGATTTCGCGGTCGGCGGACTGGAGGTCAGCAGTGGACAAGACAAGTGGCGGAGGAGACGACAAGACAAAGGGGGAAACCCACCTGCCCCTCCTTGAGCACCTCGAGCTCCTCCAGCGCCTGGTCCATGCCCGCCTTGTACACGGCCAGCTCGTCCTCCTTGTCGCGCAGGGCGCGCTCCAGGTCCGACGACCCGCTGGCCAGCTGGCCGCGCGCCTCCTCGAGCGCGGCCGTCTTGAGGCGCAGCGCCTCCTCCAGGTCGGCCAGCTCGCGGTGGTACTTGGACACCATGGTCGACAGCTCGTTGCCCTTGGCGCGCTCGACGTTGTCGAGGCGGTCCTGCGCCAGGCGCAGCTCGCGCTGCAGCCGGTCGACCTCGTCCTTGCCGGCGCCCTTGAGCCGGTCGCGGTCGTGCAGGGCGCGGTCGCGCTCGCGGATCATGTCGGCCAGCTCCAGGTTCTTGGTCTTGAGCTCGCGCTCCAGCTTCTCGCGCCGGTCCACGGCCTCCTGCGCCGACGCCGCCTTGAGCTGCACGGCCTTGAACTTTTGCAGCAGCTCCAGGTGCTCGTGGCGCAGCTGCGCGTACAGCTTGGCCAGCGCGTCGTACTTTGAGCGCCACGTGTTGACCTGCTCCTGCAGCGCCTGGATCTGGTCGTCCTTGGCGCCCTGCTGGCGCGCCGCGTTCTCCTGGTGCTGCTGCAGCTCGCCCTCGAGCGCCTTGACGCGCGCGTCGTACTGCTGCAGCAGCAGCTGGTCGCGTTCGTACTGCGCGCGCGCGCTGAGGTTCTCGCGCTCCAGCTCGGCCAGCCGGCCCTGCGTCTGCCACTGCGCCTGCTGCGCGGCCAGCGCCTCCTGCTCGCGGCGCTGCTGCTCGGCCAGCGCGGCCTGCTGCTGCGCAAACTCCTGCTGCGCGCGCAGCGCCGCCTGCTGCTGCATGAGCGCCTGCTGCGCGGCGCGCTCCTCGAGCACGCGCTGCTGGTCGGCGAACTCCTGGTTCTGGCGGTCCAGCTCGTTCTTCCAGAACTCGGACATGTCGTCGGGCTCGGCCGACTGGGGCGGCGGCGGCGGCGGCGACGGCGCGCGCTCCATCTCCTGCTTGGGCCGCGCGGGCAGCGCGGGCGCGGTGCCCTCGTCGGCCAGCAGGTTCGGCGGGTCGGGCGGCAGCTTGGGGATGGTGATGAGCGACGTGAGGTAGCGCAGGTTGGAGCATTCGTAGTAGAACTTGACGAGGCGGTAGTGCTCGGCGTCGTAGCGCTCGCGGAGGGGGGCGAGAGCTTCGTCGTCGCCGGTGGCTGGGGGAAGAGGCGTTAGACTTGCACGGGGGGAGAGTAGGGGGGGAAACAGAGGGAGAACAGAGAACAGCGGGTGGGAGATTACTCACATTGATGCATGGCGCGCAGCATGCTCGTGACAAACTTGTAGATGCCGTAGCTCTCCTGGACGAGGGGCACGAGGGCCGAGATGCGGCACTCGTTGGCGGCGTGGCGGAAGTGGGCAAAGATGAGCTTCTGGAAGGAGTCGATCTTGTCCTGCAGGGCCATGAGGTCGGTGATGACCTCATAGCCCTCGTTGGGGTCGTTGATGAGCTTGAGCGACAGGTACTCCTCGTACTCAAAGGTGCCGTTGAAGTCGGGGTGCTGGCGGTGGAAGGCGAGCTTGGCGAGCAGGAAGCGCACGTACTCGTGGATCAGCGGGCCGTAGCCGCGCATGCCCTCGGAGCCGCGGCCGAGCGACTCGATCCACGAGCGGTTGACCATGGCCTCCTTGAGCGTGACCGGGTGGCCCTCCTGCAGCACCTTGTGCACGGTGATGAGGGCCTTGAACGTCTGGACCTCGTCGGCGAGGACGGGTTGGCTGGGGGTCAGCGGCGTTCCGCGGGGGGGGGGGACTCAGAAGGGCCGGCTCAGAAGGGCCGGCTCAGACGGGGCGCAGGTAGAAATCAAGACAAGCACACGTACACCTTCATGCCGGCCCAAAAGGCGAGCGACGACTTGTTGTCCCATGTGTAGACGATGCAGCTGCGCACGTGCTTGCGCTTCGGCGCGGTCTCGTCGGGGTTGGTCGCCTTCTGGATGTTGACCGCGAGCTCCCGGTCGGACCTGGCGTCGTCAGCACGTCAGAACACAACCTCTGTCTGTGTGGCACTGACTTTGCGTGGCCGGGGGCCGCCATGGCGACGATCGGGACGCCGGGAACGAGCGAGCCGGAGAGGTGGGAGGAGGTGGGAGGTGGAGGAGATGCGAGAGGAGCTGCGAGACGAGCTGCGAGACGAGGTGGAGAGGAGCTGCGAGACAAGCAAGCGAGCGCGCTGAGAGCACCGTGAAAAGGTGTAGAAAGGCGTGCAAAAAGCACGTGAAAGCGTAACAAGATGCGCCGTGTCTGCCAGCGCGCGCAGTGCAAGAGCGGATGCGGCGGCAGCAATTCCAGAGGCTGGGAGCCGACCGTGGAAGCCTGGTCCGAAACAGCTCCGCCCGGATGGCCGCGCAAATTGCGCCGCCACTGGCGTGGCACAGCCGCCCGCCACCGGAAAAACGTGCGAGCGGCCCAATGGGAGCTTGACGTCACGGGTCGTCACGGGACGCGTTGTTGTCGATAAGCGCATTCCCGGTAACGAACGCATCGTGAACGCGCGCCCAACGGCCCAGCTCGCACGCGCTCCGACAACACGCATGCGCTTCGCCAACACGCATGCGCTCCGCCGGCCAGCGCCATGCAGCGGCGGCCACCATGTTCCAGGTGCGCATCCACAGCATCGACTACTGCCTGGCCGCGCCCACACGCGCCGACTTTGCCGCCTCGCGCGCGCCGATTGCCCGCCTCGCCGGCGGCCGCAAGCACACGGACGACAAGACCGACAACGCCAGCAAGGATGCCGCGCAGCTGCGCGTCCCCGTCATCCGCGTCTTCGGGGCCACGGCGGACGGCCAGATCGCGTGCGCCCACGTCCACGGCGTCTTCCCGTACCTGTTTGTGCCTTTCGACGGCTTCTCCCTGCTCGAGTCGGACCGCGTGATCGCGCGTGTGCGCCATGGCCTCGACCGCGGGCTCGGGCGCGTAGCCGTGCTCGCCGTCACGCTTGTGCGCGGTGTGCCCTTCTATGGCTTCCACGTCGGCTTCCGGACTTACCTCAAAATCTACCTCCTCGACCCGTCGCTCGTGTCGCGCGCCGCCGACCTCCTGCGCCAGGGCCGCGTCGCCGCCGGCCTGCCGCCGCTCATGCCGCACGAGGCACACGTGCCTTTTCTGCTGCAATTCATGACCGACTACAACCTGTACGGCTGCGACATTTTGGAGGCGACCGCCGCCCGTCCGCGACCGTCGTCTGGCCCGCCGGGGAAGAAGAGCACGAGCTGCCCCGTGCAAGTCGACGTCTTTGCCCACCACATCCGCAACCGCTGCGCCGTCCCTGAGCGCCGGCAGCAGCACCAGGACATCCCCGAAGCGCCCGCGCCCGCGCCCGCGGGCGGCGGCCCCAGCGAGCGCCTGGTGTCGAGCCTGTCGGCGCTGTGGCGCGAGATGGCGGCCCGCTATGACAAGGCGGGCGAGAAGAGCGCCGAGGCACGCCGCGCCTGGGAGGCCATCAGCACGCAGGAGGCCTTTTCGCAGCTCGGCGCCTCCTCGTCCGACCCGCGGCGCTCGCCGCCGACGTGGATCCACGAGGAGGAGTACCGCCAGCAGATTGCCGACATCGTTGCTTCGGAGCAGCGCCTTCTTCGCGACCAGCCCTTTTCTCTTCCGCCGCGCGAGCCGCTCGAGCAGCTCCTCCCGACCACCCGCCAGTCCGTCGAGGACTTTTACCCGAGGTCGGCTCGAACTGTGAAGGCGATGGGGAACGGAACCGACAGCTCAGAGAGCGAGGGCGAAGTGGAGGACGAAGAGGACGAGGAGGACAAGGTCGAGGACAAAGTCGACCAAAGAGCCGTGGCAGACACAGAGGCCCAGTCGCATATGCCGCTGTCGGGCAGCACGCACTTCTCCCTGTCGCCCGACTTTGAAAACCAGCTCGGCAGCCTCCTCGACCAAGTCGAAAGCCGCACCGAGAACCCGACCGACAAGACCGAGAAACCCGTCTTGAGCAACGAGTGGCTGCGCAGCCAGCAGTCGCAGTCGCAGTCGCAGTCGGAGCCGTCTCGCTCGCAGGAGCTGCCTCTGCACACGCGGAGACGCCCGGCCCGGGAGGCCAAGGAGGCGCACCGCCCGCTCTCGCAGACGTTCCCGGTCGTCAAGTCTGCGTTTCAAGACGAGCGAAAGCTATCGCAGACGCCGTCGCAGACGCTGTTGCTGCCACAGCCGCTGACCCCCGCCAGCGACGACTCCGGCGACGACTCCGACGACGACGGCGCCCTCGTCATCCCCTCGACACCCGACGACCAGCTCGCGCAGCTGACCTCCCCCTGGCGCGACGAGCCGACGCGCAGAGTCCGTACCGGTGCGCTGGTGGTTCCGGGGACGCCAAAGGACGAAGACGACGAAGACGACGAAGACGGCGACGGGGACGCCGACGGGGACGCCGACAACCAAGCGCTGGAAGTGGACTGGCCTTCTGGCGAAGAAGGGCCGTTCTATCGTGTGGCGCCCAACATGCTCGTTCTGTCGCGACCGGCGCCGACCGTCGAGGAGGTGACTGCGTCGCTCGGCGCGTTCGGGCCCGACGAAGTCCATCGCGATGCCTACTTTGGCAACGACGCCGACGTGCCCAAAACCAAGTCGGGCAAGGCTGGCAAGGCCGGCAAGCCGGGCAAGCCTTGCAAACCCGGCATCGGCCGCTCGACCTCCTCCCTCAAGACAACGGGCGTGACGTGTTCTTGGGAGCTGGCCGCGCTGCCGCCATCGCAGCACGAGGTGGAGGCGTGGCTCGCGAGCGAGCGCGAGAAAGAGGCGGCCGAACAGCGGACGCAAGCCGCGGAGGAGCGCGCGACACGAGAGCGCATGCTCCGCGGCCGGCTGCCGCACGACGAGCGCGCCGCCGCGCTGCAGGCGCCGACGTCGGCTGTGCAGCAGCTGGACCTGCGCACGCTGTGCTTGGAGGTGCACGCCAACTCGCGGGGCGCCTTTCTGCCGAACCCGGAGCGCGACGCGGTGCAGTGCGTCGTCTGGCGGGCAGCGGGCGGCCGCGGCCGCCGCATCCCAGCAGCAGAGGATGACGAGGACGACGTGGACGGGCTGCACGTGGGCAAGCACGGCGGCGTCATCACGGTGGCGCGGCCGCTGCGGGACGACGACGTCGGCTGCGTGGACGTGGCAGCCGACGAGGAGGATCTGATCCGCCGCATCATCCGCCTCGTGCACCGCCTGGACCCGGACCTGCTGGCCGGGTATGAGGTAGCAGCCTCGTCGTGGGGCTATCTGGGCGAGCGCGCGGCGCTGCACGGCCTGGATCTGTGGCAGGAGCTCGCGCGCGTGCCGGAGCCGGGCGTCGTGCCGTTTCACGAGCGCAGCCACCACCAGGGTGTCACCGGCCGCTACGTGCTGTCGGTGGGCCAGGCGCTGCGCGCGGACGTGGCCCTGCGGCAGTACACGCTGGAGAGCGCGGCGTGGCACGTGCTGGGCCACCGGGTGCCCGTGTACCGGCCGCACGTGCTGACGGCGTGGGCGACGAGCGGCCAGGCACGGGACCTGGGCCGGCTGGTGCGGCACTACCGGCGGCGTGCGGCGATCGGGATGGCGCTGATGGAGGCGACGGAGCTGGTGGCGCGGACGAGCGAGCAGGCGCGCGTGCTGGGGGTCGACTTCGCGTCGGTGCTGGGGCGCGGGTCGCAGTTCAAGGTCGAGTCGGTCATGCTGCGGGTGGCCAAGCCGGAGAACTTTGTGCTGCCGTCGCCCAGCCACGAGCAGGTGGGCCAGCAGAACGCGGCCGCGTGCACGCCCATGGTGCTCGAGCCGCGCAGCGCCCTGTACACCAGCCCCGTCGTCGTGCTCGACTTTGCCAGCCTGTACCCGAGCCTGATGATCGCGTACAACCTCTGCTACTCGACGTTTGCCGGCCGCCTCGATCCGCACTACCAGGAGAAGAAGGCGGCGGGGGCGGGGGTGGGGGTCGAGGCTGGGGCGGAGGCGGAGGCGACGACGACGGCAGCGACGGCGACGACGGCGGCGGCAGGCGGCGACAGCTTGCCCGCCCAGGACGAGACCGACAAGATCGCAGAGCACGCCAAAAAGACGGCCACCAAGCTGGGCTTCTCGACGTACGAGCGGCCGCCCGGGCTGCTCGCGCAGCTGTCGCAGCTGGGGCTGGTGGTGTCGCCGACGGGCATGATCTTCGTGGGGGCGCGGACGCGGCAGTCGCTGCTGGCCAAGATGCTGGCGGAGATCCTGGACACGCGGACGATGGTCAAGGCCGCGATGAAGACCACGGCGACTTTAGGGGCGGAGCGGCAGCGGCTGCACAACCGGCAGCTGGCGCTTAAGCTGCTGGCCAACGTGACGTACGGGTACACGTCGGCGTCGTTCTCGGGGCGCATGCCGTGTGTGGAGGTGGCGGACAGCATCGTGCAGGCGGGCCGGCAGACGCTGGAGCGGGCGATGGCGCTGATTCACGCGGAGCGGCGGTGGGGGGCCGAGGTGGTGTACGGCGACACGGACAGCCTGTTTGTGCACCTGCCGGGCCGGACGCGCGCGCAGGCGTTCCAGCTGGGGGCGGAGATGGCCGAGGCGGTGACGGCGGCGAACCCGCACCCGGTGCGGCTCAAGTTCGAAAAGGTGTACCACCCGTGCGTGCTGCTGGCCAAGAAGCGGTACGTCGGGTATGCGTTTGACGGGCCGGGGCAGGCGGAGCCGGTGTTTGACGCCAAGGGCATCGAGACGGTGCGGCGCGACGGCTCGCCGGCGGCGGCCAAGGTGCTGGAGGAGAGCCTGCGCATCTTGTTTGACACGGCGGACCTGAGCCGCGTCAAGGCGTTCCTGCAGGCGCGCTTTGCCGACGTCATGCAGGGCCGGCTGTCCGTGGCCGACCTGTGCTTTGCCAAGGAGGTGCGGCCGCCGGGGTCGTACCGCGCGCCACCGCCGGGGGCCGTGGTGGCGTCGCGCCGCCTGGCGCAGGACCCGTGCGCGGTGCTGCTGGACGGCGAGCGCGTGCCGTACGTGGTGGTGGCGGGCGCGCCGGGCACGCCGCTGCGAGACCGCTGCGTGGCGCCCGAGGACGTGGTGCGGCAGCGGCGGCTGCGCATCGACTCGGACTACTACATCCAGCACAGCCTGGTGCCGCCGCTCGACCGCGTGCTGCGCCTCGTCGGCGTCGACGTCCTGCGCTGGTACCTGGAGATGCCGCGGGCGCGCATGCCGCTGCGCGCGGCCGACCCGGCGCCGACGCAGTCGCTGCCGCCGCTGCCGGGCCACGGGGCCACATCCGGGGGGCAACAGACGCTCGACGCGTGGCTGCGGGGGACGCGGTGCGCGCGGTGCGACCAGCCGGTGCGGCGCAGGCGGCGGAGGGGTCGGGGGTGGTGGCAGAGCCGTTCGCTGGGGCCCGGCCCCGACCAGAACGCCCCCGACGAGACGCCCGTCCTGTGCCGGCGGTGCGGGCGCGACCGGGGCACGCTGCTGGACCTGCAGGCGCGGGCACGGTCGGCAGAGCGCGCGTACGCCGACGTCCTGCAGGGCTGCCGCGGCTGCGCGCGGCTGGGCCCCGGCGACGCGGTGCGCTGCGAGAATCTGACGTGCGCCGTCTACTTTGTGCGCACCGAGCGCGCCGTCGCGGCCAAGGTGGAGCGGGCCAAGGCGCCGCTGCTGGCGATGCTGGCGCGCCGCGGCATGCGGGATCTGGCGTGGTGATGGGGGCATGGGAGTATTTGGTTGCTGCATGGAGGCGTTTTTGCATGGAGGCATTTTTGCATGGAGGCGTTCGGTTTGGTTTTGTGCTTCGATTTTGTGGCTCTTGAATGGCGGCCGGTGGAAAGGGACGCGTGTGGGAGCATGGCGGACTGGTTTGGCTTGGGCATGGAGGCATGTGGTTTTGGTCGAACCGCTCGCAACAGGCATATGAAAAGGGAAGAAACCCCAGATCTTGATGCGTTGTTGAGGTTCCGTCCAGCTCGACCCGGAGTCGTAGGCCCGTCCAAGGTGCCGTATGCTGGAGAGACGTCGACGTGTGGACCGACGTGGTCGTGGTGTCCGTGGACAGTCGTCGGACCAGGTGTCAACAAAGGCGCCAGGGGTTCAGAAGTGGCCCGTCACGGGAGTCGGTCTCTCCCGGTCGAGCCGACGTAGGCTCGTCGCTGTCCGGGTGCCAGGACAGTATCCGGAAGACGTCGACTGGTTGCCTCTGTGGCCTTGCCGAGGGCACGAGGCGAAAAAGTCGGCCGTCGATTGGAGCTTGATGCTGGCCTTGGCGGCTGCAGTCGGACCACCGCCGGGGACGCATGCAGGGGACGCTTGTGAATGACGGAGTAGTCGACCGTCGTCGTGACCTGCTCGGCCCCTTAACCGGAGAGACTCATCTCAGGATGACGGATGGTCGTTGTCCCGAGACAGCACCGGCACCGACACCTCGTAGGCTGACACGACGGACCACGATGTTGGAAGACATGACCAGAGACCGACAGGACAGGACGGGAGACAGGAAGCCAGTTTGACAGACGACGGGGTCGGAACAGAGAACAAAGGATGACAGACGACAGTGGTCGGACAAAGGCACGGACGGACGACGACAGGCGTCTGGTCCGAAGTCAAAGAGGCAGAAGACAGACGTCGACAGAGACAGGGACAGGCACAGGGGCAGGGACTGGGACAGGGATGACTTGTACGAAGATAAAGTAAAAGACAGACGATCGCGCACCTGTCAAGACGTCTCAAAATAGACGTCGGGCGCAGAAATATGTCTCGTCGACAGTCAGAGGCCAAAACGGCACAGACGAAGGTCGACAAGCCGTAGTCGACAGACAGCGTCGTTGTTGGACGTCGTCTTGGACGTCGTAGAAGCAGCCGTAGCAAGCGAACGCGAGTCGATGAGCGTCCGAGGCCCACAACTTGTGGTAGGCCAAGTGTCGACAGGACTGCACAGGGCTGTCTAGACTGTGGAAGAGGGAGAAAGAAAGAGACGGAGAGGCGTCGGCCGCCGAGACAAGGCGTTCTGTAGGATCCTTCGGATCTGCTCGGCGGACACTGAGGACGCCCTGTCGCGACGGACGACGCTTGTCCGTCTCTCTCCCCACCTTTTCCATGGTCATAGACAGTCCTATGCAGTTGACGGACACTGGTTGCAGGCGGCCGTCTCACGACATGCAGCGGCCGCCGAGGACACACGACAGGGGCCATAGTCAACAAACGGGAGGGGCTGATACCTGACTCGATCTGACTTCATGGAGAATCGGCCAGCGATCGGCCGGCGATCGGCCGGCGAGATGCGGCATAAGGGGCTGCGGGCTGGAAAGGAGAGAAGAAAGAAGAAAAAAAAGAAGAGAAGAAAAGAGAGAAGAAGAAAGAGGGGGGGGATGTTCGAAGGGTTTTGGGGGATGTTTGTTGTAATCCGGTGTCTGTGGCCGCGGTCCGGGGAAGGTGCGGTGGTGTTAGATGGGTGCCTAGGCAAGGGCGGCGCGGCTGGGCGGGAAGGAACGAGGTGTGGTAGCAGCGTTTTACTGCCTGTGATCGGTGCGCCTGCTATGTTAAGGGCGCGCCGGGGGCTCCTGCTGTGGCAAAGCTGCTGTTGCAGGTGGCGGCCAAGAAGGCGCAATTAAAACACGCGGCGGCGAGGGAAGGTGCGGTGGTGTCAGATGGGTAAGGGTGCGGCTGGGCGGGAAGGACCGATGTGTTGTAGAGGCTGCGTATTACTACTTATGATCGGGTGCGCCTGCTCTGTTAAGGGCGGCGTCGAGGGCTCCTGCCGCGGCAAAGCTGCTGTCGCGGGCGGCGGCCAAGAAGGCGCGATTCAAACACGCGGGCGGCGGCAGGGAAGGCGGAAGTCAGACACCACGGGACGTCCGGTGGCGGCGCAGGTGCCGGACAAATCCGGCGGAGTCGAGTTCGGCGGGCGCGCGGGGAGCGGGGAGAATACGGCAAAGGTGGTCGGCGGTGTGGCCGGACTACGGCGTCTACGGCGTCTACGGGCTCGGGCTTGGTCCGGCGCAAGATACGGGCGGAGGACCAAGTGGGCCAACGCGTGGCGGAAGATCACCGATACGTCGACTCAGGGTAGATGTCTTCGTTATCGTTGTCGAGGCCTGTGAGGAAAACGGCCGCAGGGGCCCGCCGGCCAGGGAATGAATCCAGTGCGTGAAGCCGGACAGCCGGACAGCCGAACAGCCGGAAAGCAACCCGGCAGCGGCCGCGTCTTGTTGGGACGAGGCAGGGAACAGGTCGAGTAGTCCCCGGTCTCGGCCTCGGCCTCAGCACCGGCCTCGCTGGACCCGACAATGTGCACGGCCGGCTCTGGATTGCTGCGGCTCGGTCTGCAGACATGCGAGGTCGGGCCGCAGCGCCGCGGTCGCCGCCGCCTCCAGGGCGTCCGTGGCGGCGGATCGGCGCAGTCGAAGCGTCCAGCGTGCTGTCAACACCTCAATCTTGTCTGCGGTCTGCGGCAGGGCAGGCTCGCTCAGCAGCGCCGGCTCTGCGGATGGGGGGACAGTGGGTGCAGAGGCTTTGGACGGCGGACCCAAGTGCTCTTCGGTCGCTCCTGCTCCTGTCGCTGCAACAGTTGGCGGCTGCTACCAATGACCGCGTGGGCAAAGGCGGTCGACTTGGGCGACGCACAGAAGCTTTTCCGCGCTGCTTCGCTGACGGGCGCGCGGACGAGGGGCCGCCATCGAGCTCACTGGCGCCGTCGGCCTGGGGCTCGCCGTTGCTGCCTTTCCTGTCCTGCACATTCCGGGCATGCGGCGGCTTGTCGGGATCGGCGGTCAGCTAACGAGGCCGTGTAGGGGTGTCGGAGAGGCGGAGGAAGCGGAGGAGCGGGCGGGCAAGGAGGCGGTCGTGTTCGCCGGGGATGGCCGAGCGGGCGGGGCGGGACAAGGAAAACACGGCTCTCGAGGGAGATGGCTCCCTAGGAGCAGATGGTGCGCTGGCTGAGGCACAGGGGCACGTCGTGGCGTGAAAGGAGTCTGTTGTCTTCCAAAAGGGGCCTACTCCGTACTCCGTACGACGGAGATGCACTGCGCGTCACGTGGGCACTTACGTGGTAGTGTCACGTGTTATCGACAGGGCCATTAGGAAGGGCAACAGGCGTGCCTCTGATTGGTGGGACCCAGATTCGTACTTGTAGTTGTTAGCAAACACGTGACGTTGTAAGAAGTCACGTGAATACAGCTCAAATACTTGATAATAGTACGCCACAGCACCGCCACATACGCTTCCATAAGCCTAAACCAGAAGGAACCGCCATAACCACGTGATAGAAGCATGCTAGCATAAGCCTGCTCACATAAGCTAACGCCACAAGCATCGCCAGATCCACGTTGAGCAAGCCACAAAGCACCGTAGCAAGCACGTGATAGTGGGCCTGCTCACGTAATTATGCTCACATAAGCCTTCTTACATGATCATGCGCCACAAATTGCGATATAGAGTACGGCACGAGCCACACCGCCACGTCCACGTAACAGAGTCCTGCTCACAAGCCGACGCCACAAAGCACGGCCACCCACGTGATATTGCTTGTATACACCACAATGAATCACGTGCTCTTCCTTGTAAGTCTGCTCACATAATCCTCAGCCACAGAGCACCACATTGACCACGTGATATTTGGCACGCCACAAAATCACCGCCACATATGCTTACCTCACAGTATGCCTGCCCGTATTAGTGTTAGTGTGCACCAAAACGTCGGCTAGGAGGGACACTCACGTGATTTAGGGTCGCTCGAGACGCAGCTTTAGCCGGACCCGGCCTGCGCCACACCACCGCCACGTCCGTCTACGTCACGCCAACCACGTGACATGTGCGCGGCCCCTTTGTCCTCTTTGTTGACTCCGAAGAGGCCCGCGACGGCAAGAACGACCGAAGACGACGACCCCGTCAGCACCAGCCGACAGCCAAGAAATGGGCCTGACAAACGCCCATGGCGGCTCCCTGAATTCGCGACACTCACTAACACTAACACTACACTGCGCTGTTCCGAGGCGTCCGACGGCCGACCCGTCCTCGCGCGACGATGGAGCCGCCGTCGCTGTCTAGCCCGGGCGCCAGCAAGCTGACGGGAATGTGCGCCTCCGGGTCCCAGCCTCCCTCGTGGTACTTTCGGGCAGCACGCGGCGGCACTTGCGACGCGGCAGTCGCTGACAGAAGCGTGCCTAAATATAGAGGCGAAAATGTGTGGTGGGCGGCAGCCCGGACTTGACTGAGAGGGCGGCAGCACGGACTTGACTGAGTGGGCGACAGCCCGCGACTTGACGGCTGACAGATGGACCGGCAGCCATTGTCCCTCGAAAGGACCGTCCCTCGAAGGACAGTCAGCGTCCCCAGCCTTCTCGAAAGCAGTCAGCGTCCCAGCCTTCGCAGTTAGCAGTCCCCATCGAAAAGGCTCTTTGTCGGTCCGCGGCTCTTCTGGACCGATGGCCCATGCTGTCTGCTCTTGTCTCGGATCCAAGTCTCGGACCGAAGCGTGGATGTTTGACCTGCGACCTGTCTCGCATCGCATCGCATGCCAACCTGCCGATCGTTTCACTTGACCTCGCCGAGCTGAGAAGATCTGAGAAGCCTCGCTTGAGCGGCGCGTCCTTCCAGCTCTCCGACGACCTCCCGCGAACAAAATCCCTAAAAGCCTCCGACATCACCACGAGCGGTTCGACGCAACGGTTTTAAGCGGCGTGTCCTTCCAGCTCTCCGACGACCTCCCGCGAACAAGATCTCTGAAAGCCTCCGACAGCATCACGAGCGGTTCGACGCAACGGTTTGAGCGGCGCGTCCTTCCAACTCTCCGACGAACCTCCTGCGAACTACGACGAACCTCACACGAAGCACAAGAAAGCCTCTGAGAGCAGCGGCTCGACGCAACGGTTTGAGCAGCGCGTTCTTCCCACGAACCTCTCACGAACCTCCCGCGAACTCCGACAAACCTCCCGCGAACTCCTGCGAACCTCCCGCGAACTCCCGCGAACTCCCGCGAACCTCCACCTCAAGAAAGCCACCGACAGCAGCGGCTGGACGCGGTCGGTCCTCCTGGTCGAGTACGACGTTGACAAGGTCTTTGCCTCGGCCGCACCGCCTTGGCCGCAGCGAGGACAAGCAGCGGGGACAAGGAGACGAGGCAGTCGGAGACGAGGCAGCCGGCGACGAGGCAGCCATTCCCGACACATTCACATTCCTGGACACCCACCTCCCCATGTACAGCGACATGGACGCGGACGAGCCGCCCGACGGTTGGGACGGGAGCGAGACGGCGGCCGCGCGCCGTCGCCTGCCGCCGCTCACCGTCCAATTTGGACACGTCGCGTTCGACCTGCAGAAGACGGCCGCCCAGCTCTTTGGCGGGGCCGGCGGCCCGCAGGGGCTCGAGGGCGGTGGCATACAAGGGCTGGAAGGCAGCAGCCTGCAGGCGCTGGAGGGCGGCCACCCCCGAGAGGCCGGCCTGCCCTCGAGCTTGGGCGACGCCCTGGCGCTGCTGGGCGCGGCCGTGCAGCCGCAGAACCTGCGCGGCCCGCTGGCGCCGGCGGTCCTCGTCGTCGCGGCCGTCGCCGTCTCCTCGCTCGCCTCGCTCCTGCTGTCCCTGGTGCAGCTGGCCGCGCTCGCCGCCGCCGTCGTCTACTTTTTTCCGGCGTCGGGCGGCGGCGGGGGTGACAGCAACAGCGGGCGCCCATCAGCAGACGCATCGGCAGCCTCGGCCGCTGCCGCGGCCTCGGCGCTCTTCTCCCGCCGCGCCCGGATGCCGCCGGCCGCGCTGGCCGGCCTGCTGGCCGTCTGCTACGCCGTCAGCAGCGCCGCCGCCGCCGTGGTCCTCGCCAGCAGCGCCTACGCCCTCGTTAGCAGCAGCAGCAGCGCGCCGGCCGACGGCTGCCAAGAGACGGCCGACAGCAGCCAAGAGACAGCCGACGGGCCCGTGCGCGAGCAGGCGGCGCACCAGAACATCTTTCGCCGCGCGTCGCGCCACCTGCCGCGGCGGCTGACGAGCCGGGAGGATGCTCCGCCGAGGCGGCAGGCGAGCTGGGAGTATTCTGGTTACACATAGCTCTGGCTTTGGAATACACGCGGTGGAACACTGTCGGAGCACAGCGGTGGAACACTCGGTGGAACACAGCGGTGGAACACTCGGTGGAACACAGCGGTGGAACACAGCGGTACGGAGTGCAGAAAGAACACAGCGGTACGGAATACAGAACGAACACTGCGGTCGGATCACTGCGGTCGGAACACTGCGGTGGAACACAGCCGTGGAACACTGTCGGAACACAAAGTCCCATTCCGGTCGCTTGCCCTTGCCAAACGGTGACCCCTTCTCCTGCCAGACGGGTGGGCACAAGGCGGTCGGTCGGCGGTCGGTCGGTCGGCGGCCAGCCAGGCACGTCGCACGACTGCTGGCCAGTCGCCCATCCCGGCATCGTACGACCTGACCAGCCGCCCAGGCATCGCACGACTGCTGGCCCGAGCATGGGCCGGCGGACCGGGACCACCTGCTGCGACGCTGCGCGGCCGGAGGGACAGCCTGCGTCCAGGGGGCCACGGGCAGAAGGCCTCGTCTGGGGCACGGGCCTCTTCATGAAGTCGGAGGGGGGGTGGTCGCGGCGTCGGATCTCGGACGGCGGCATGAGCAAGTGACAGGGCCCATGCGGCGTCATCAGGCTGGCTCCTTCCGAAGACGGACAGACGACCGCCGGCAGGACTCGACGGCCGCCGACCGCCGGCAGGACTAGACGGCCGCCGACCGCCGGCAGGAGAACAGACGACCGCCAACCGACCGTCGGCAGGAGAAGAACGACCGCCAACCGACCGACGACCACCGACGACCACCGACGACCACCGCCGACCACCGACGACCACCGACGACCACCGACACCACCGAGCGACACCACCTCTGAGAAGACTGCTTCCCCGGTTGACCCGACGTTCTGCACGACATCGCATGCCGTGCGCTCCAATGGCTCGCTGCTGTGCATCTGTGCTCGTCGCGACGTGCGAGGCTGTGGTTCCGTCCTGTGTGACCAGACGGAGGCCGTTGTTCCGCCCTGTGGACCAGAGACCCCGATCGCCAGCTCTGACGACAGCTGCAACGCTCGGCCGATTCCTCCGCACCCCACGGCTTGTACGACTGCCCGACAACAGCTTCTAGTGAGCTACACGCTCTGCCGGACAGCAGCGCCGAAGAGATGCGGTCGTTATTCTGCGACGGAAGCCCACGAGAATAGAAACAGCGGCTGCCAATCTGTTGCCAATCTGGTCCACACTGACTTCTGAATCTGAACCTGACTTCTGAATCCTGACAATCTGAACCTGACATTCTGAATCGTCGACCTGAGATCCTGACATTCTGAAAGTCGACCTAAAATCCTGACGTCCTAAAATCTTGACATCCTGAAATCCTGACATCCCCGAAACCCCAACATCCGCGAACCTCGACATCCTGAAATCCTGTCATCCCGAAACCCCAACATCCGCGAACCCTCGACATCCCTTTGGCACGACCACAACAGCCCTCGTCAGCCCTCGTCAACAGTCCTCGTCGCGCTCGGCCGGATCGTCCGGCTCCTCTGGCTCGGCACGGTCGATGCGGCGCGTGCGCTCGACGCGGCGGTCCGCCCGGTTGCGGCGCAGCGGCGACGGCGGCGGCGACGGCAGCAGGCGCCGCGCGTGGGTGCGGCCGCGAAAGGCGCCGGCGGGGCGGCGGAAGGCGGCGCTGCGGCTGGGCCGGACGGGCTGCGGCGCGAAGCGCACGACGCGGCGACCGGGCCTGCCGTGGCTGCGGGCAGAGGGGTCGGGCGTCGTGTCGACAGGCGTCGTGTCGGCAGGCGTCGTGTCGGCGGGCGTCGTGTCGGCGGGCGTGGTGGCGGCGGGCGTGGTGGCGGCGGCAGCGTCACGGGCGGCTGCGGCGACGAGCTCGGCGAGGCGGTCGCGCTCGGCGCGGTAATAGTCGCGCTCGGCGCGCAGCATGCGCACGTCGTACTCGCGCACGAGAATCGTCTGCTCGAGCTGCTGCAGCCACGCAAGCAAGTCGCCGCCGTCGCTGAGCCCGCCGAGCTCGCCGAACCCGCTGAGCTCGCCGAGCTCGTCGCTGAGCTCGTTGCTGCGGTCGAGGAGCTCGTGGAGCTGGTCGCCGTGCGCGCCATCCCAGCGGGCGTCAACCCTGCGCGCGCCGTCACTGCGCGCGCCTCCCTCGCGCGCGCCGCCACTGCGCGCGCCGTCCATGCGCGCGCCGTCCATGCGCGCGCCAACCCCGCGCACGCCGCCGCGCACGCCGCCGTAGTCGCCGCCGTTCTCTCCCCCGTAGTCGCCGCCCTCTCCGTCCCTGCGCGCCGCCCGCCGCACGCGGAGCCGCACGGTCGCCGCCGTCTTTGCATGCTGCTTGCGACGCGTCTGCGTCTTCGTCCGCATCCACGTCCGCGTCGGCGCCCGCCGCCCGCGCACCACCAATGTCGCGCCCGCGCCCACCAATGTCGCGCCCGCGCCCACCGTCGTCGCGCCCGCCATCGTCGCGCCCGCGCCCGCGCCCGCTGCCGGCGTCATCGCCAACACCACCGGGTGCAGGTCACCAAAGGGGTGGTAGCGGCGTCGGACTCCGTACCGGCTTCCGCCCGATCGGGTGCATCGGGTCACGCACGGCGTCCTCGGCGGGACAGGCGTCGGAGCTCGGTGATTGCTGGTTCGCGTCGTCCGCAGCTGCACTCGCATCTGCACCCGCGTCCACGTCAGCGTCTTTCCCTGCCCTCGCGGGCCGCTGTCCTCCGGCGGAGTGTTCTCCGGGGGACCGCCCCCCAGCGGTCCCGCATCCGGGGAACCGCCCTTCAACGGGCCCGCATCTGACGGCGCCGATGCCAGCGACAGCTCCGGCACCTCGGGCAGCGCCAGCAGCTTGTCCTGCTCCGGCGACGGCGGCGTCGGTGGCGGCGGCGGCGGATACGACGGCTGCGCCTCTCGCTCTTCGGGCTGCGGCGGCGGCGGCGGCGGTCGTGGCGGCGGCGGCTGAGCCTCCCGCTCGTGTGGCTGCTCCATGCCGGGGTTGTTGGTGCCCGTCGCGGCTGTGCCCGTCTCGGATGCCGGCGGCCCACCGCCCCAGCCGGCGTCGGGGCCGGTCATGGGTGGCGGAAAGCCGAGTCCGATTGTCGGTGGAAAGCCGGCTCGCATCTGCGGGAGCGGTCTGTCCGTGGGGGGGGAAAGAGGGTTTTGTCCGAAGGCAGGGACGTGTCTGTAGGCTTCGTAGACTGGGCCGTAGACTGGGCCGTGGTCCGGGACGGCAAAGGCAGGAGGAGGAGGACTGTCGTTGTGGGCGGACGGGCGAAAGCCCGTGCCGCTGCCGTAGGGCATCACCGGCTGCGGCAGCAGGTCGCAGTCGGCAGCCGTAGGCACGCTGCCGGGCACCGCCACCGGCTGCAGCAGCGGCCGCAGCGGTGGCTGGGCTGCCGGCTGGCCGTCGTCGTAGCCCGTGCCGGTGCTCGTGGGCGGCGCGTCTCCTGTCCCGGGGTCGTGCATGTTGGTCTGACCTGTCGTGGGTGGCTATGGTCGTCTTCAGGCGAAGCAGGCAGGCTGAACTTTGGAACGGCTAGAAAGGACAAGCCGGCGAGAGGAGAAGAGAAGAGGAGAGGAGGAGGAGAGGAGATGCGGAGAAGAGTGAGAGGGGAGAAGATCAGAGGGCGAGAAGAGCAAGAAGAGGGGGAATAGCGGGAAGAGCAGAAGGGCGAGAAGAGCAGAAGGGCGAGGGGGAGAGCAGAAGGGCGAGAAGAGAAAGAAGAGGGGGAAGAGCAGAAGGGCGAGGGGGAGAGCAAAAGGCGAGACGAGGGGAAGAAGAAGAGCAGAAGGGCGAGGGGAAGAAGAAGAGCAAAAGGGCAGGGGAAGAACGAAAGAGGAGAACCCGAGACGTGCGTCTTTGACTGCGGCCGGGGTAAGCAGCCGGGCGGCGGCGGCCCGTGTCGAGGCAGAGGCAGTGGGCCTGTGCTCGCAGGAGCCATGCTTTCGTCCGTCGAGGAGGAGGAGCGTTGCATTCTGGCAGCACACGGCCCTCCTGCCGCCTCCTTCTGGCTCGCACGGGCGCTGTTTTGTCATCGCCGATCCCACCTCGGAGAGCCATGGCACAAATCAGAGCGCAGCAGCCGAGGCGGGCGGGCGGCAGAGGCGGCAGGGCGGCAGAGAGGCGTGGCAGGGCGGAGAGAGGCGTGGCAGACGGCGGAGGATGGCAGGTAGGATGGCGAGCCGTGTCTGCCATGCCCGACTGGGCTAAGACACGGGTGTTGCGGGTGTTGCGGGTGTTGTCGAGGTGTTATTGGGGGATGCTGTTGGGTGTGCTGCTCGGATGCGCTGCTCGGATGTGCTGCTCGGATGTGAAGCAAAAGGAGGCGAGCTCATCGAAAAAAGAGGGCGGGATCTCGAGAAAAAGGATAGGTCGGCTCGTCGAGCAAAAGGAGGGGGCGGCTCGTCGAGGAAAAGGAGGAGGGTGGGCTCGTAGAAAAGGAGAGGGCGGGATCATCCAGCAAAAGGAGAGATATCAACGAGCAAAGGAGAGGGCGGCTCATCGAACAAGAGGGCGGAAAGACACGTGGGACAGAAGGCGAGACGGCTCATCAACCAAAAGGAGGGCGGGCTCGAGCAAGGCCGGACGCGTCGGGCGGATACGAGCGGGACGGCGTCGTGGTCCACGGCCGTCGGACGGATCCGGAGCGGGAGGGCGTCTTGGTCCATGGTTGGCGACGGTGGCGTCGGCCGTGGTCCGTCCGTGGTCCCGTTGGCGTCCGTATCCCTTGGCGTCCGTGTCCCGTTGGTTGGCGTCCGTGGTGGATGTCCGACCGCGGGTCGGATGTGATGTGTCCGGAGGATGGAGAAGAGGGGGGCAGACGGGAGCTGCGGAGTGCGGAATAGATCGAGTTTGTTTACGTGTCCACAGCGGGGATGGCGAGCACGCTCACTGGGAGGGCAAGCACGCGTCCACGGGGAGGGCAAGCACGCGTCCACGGCCGATACGGGCAGCAGCTACGGCATCGACTGGTGTTTGTTTACGTGTTCACGGCGGGTGGTGTTTACGTGTTGTCACAGCGGGGAGCACGCGTCCACGGCCTACGAGTACATAAGCGGGCAACGTGGCCGCCGCTGTGAGGGGTTACGCTGGGGGATACGCTGGGGGATACGCTGGGGGAAACCGCCGGGGGGCTGCCTGAGGCCCCGCAGGCAAGGCTCGGGAAAAAAGCTGCTCCGGGCACGGGCTCGGACAGACGCTGCCGTCCGCTTTGGCCGCCGCCCTGCATGGGGGAGATAAGGACGGTGCATTGAGGCGGCACGGGAGGAGCAGGGAAGACGAGACGCGGGAGGAAGACGAGACGCGGGAGGAAAGGAGAAGACGAGACGCGGGAGGAAAGGATCAGGAAAGCAGGAAAGCAGACGGACGGCAGAAAGCAGACGGACGGCAGAAAGCAGACGGACGCGGCAGAAAGAGACGGACGTGGCAGGACGTGGCAGACGGACGTGGCAGGAAAAGGAGCACAGGAGAGACGATGCTACCAACCCCTCCCTGGACACTGTTGCAGTTGCGTCCTGCCGTGTCGCCGTGCCGCTCGTCCGCGTTCAGGCCTTCTGGGCGGGAGGGAGAGACGCTCTCCCACTGGCCAGCCAGCCTGCCGCAAACCTGTTTCGTCGCCGACGCGTCCCGCCTCGCGCATGTGCGGGCGGTTCTCGTGGGCCATTCTCGTGAGGGGTCGTGCTGCCAGCGGGAACTCTTGGAAGCAGTCGGCATGGGGATTGGCGTCAGACAGACGACGCGCGGTCGATGGCGAGGGATGCTGAGTTGGGCAGTAAGCATAGGTTCAGAATGGGGTCCCTCCGGTGCGAGGGCATTGGGAAAGAAGGTGCCAGGGTGCCAGGATGCCGTCAGAAGATGCCAGATGCCATCATGCCAGAAAATGCGCATTCCAGCGGCAGCAGAGCCGGAAATCGCTGTCCGCTCATCCGCGGTCTGCAGCGGACAGCGCGTCTTGTCGTCCGGAGGGTTTCGCTCGCGGGAGGTAAGCTGTGGCAGTAAGTCGTGGAGTTGGTCGCAGGCGTTGGACGACGTCGACTTGTTCCGGTGGCCCAGATGCCAGAACCGTGTCCTTTGACCGCCTGCACGCAAGCATGTACGCTGTATTTATACCAGGGCCGCTAGGGGTAAGTGCGGAGTGCGGAGTAGGCGACGCCCCGCCAGACGCAGCACCTTCGTCTGCCACTTGAGCCGACCGGTGCCTTGCACCTGGCTGCTCGTCCGTCTCGCGGAGGTGCGCGCCTCGCTCCTGCTCTTTGTGCGGTGCCGAGGGCACAGCCTACGATCGACTTCCAAGTTAGGGTAGCTACCCCAAGTACGGAGGACGACTCCCCTGCTGTCGAGGCCGATGCTCTGCTGTCGACGCCGATGCTCGACCAAGGCCGCGGATTGGCTAACACAGAGGTCATGTGACCGATGGCCGCGAGAGTCCGGCCACCCAGCACGCACACTCGACTCGACACGGCATCGCCCGCGTGCAAGCCTCGTGTGCGACTTCTTCCTGAAAGACGACGGCCGACATCCCTCCCTCTGACCGAACCGAGGCTGCCGAGCGCCGTGCGGCGACGACGACGACGACGATGACGATGACGACGGCGGCGACGCGCTGCGGTGAGGCTGCACGGCAGGGCAGGCCAGGATACAGAGTGCGCGCTTACCCGCACGGCAGCCGATCTGGAGCACGGCCAGGCCCGGCGTCAGAGCACGGCCCGACGTCAGAGCACGGCCGTCGCAGCTAGCTGTCTCGAGTTGGGAGACGGTGGCTGTCCGCAGCGGCCCGGCGTCGTCCCCGGATCGACAGAACGGGCCGCCGCGGACTGCCCTCGCGGACTGCCCTCGCGGACTGCCCTCGCGGACTGCCCTCGCGGACTGGCGCCGCCGCCGCCGCCACCACATCTCGTTGGTTGTCTCCATACCCATTCTTGGCTGTGCGCTGTGTCTTCAGATTCCCGCGCCTACGTTGGCCGTGGCTCTTGCTGCGGCCGTGGGTTTACAGGTGTCGTGCTCGCTCTGCGTCCCTCCTACCGCCCAGCCTCGACGACACCTCCAGCCATACCCAACAACGGCACGCCCGCCACCTCTTCGTCGTAACCGGTCTCTCTCCTCCTCTGTCTCTCCTTCTCGATCTCTCCGCCTCGATCTCCCTTCGATTCCTCTTCGACCTCCTCTTCGACCCGTCGCGGCCAGCCAGCGGAAGGGAGCCGACATGGACCGCGGCCCGCAGTCTGCCCCGTAATCGGCGAGCGGGGATTCGTGCGCGGAGCGGCTGGAGAACAAGTTGAGCAATAAGCCCGCCTGCTCGGCTCGGGGCGCGGCGGCGGGAGGCGCTGCTTTCTATACCCAGAGACGGCGGTGGGCCGCCATCGTAGGCGTACAGCACGGCTTCGATCCGTGTTGGATGCACGTACGCAGCACAGCTCGGCCATCTCTCTTGGAAGGAAGGGTGGCCGCCATGGCGTAGAGGGCAAGCATCGACCATCATCGCCAACCCAAGACGCTGCCGTGTGCCAGGAAGCTCGAGCCCGTACGTCCTGCACAAGAGGCGGCTGCACGTCTTGACGAGCCTGCGCAAGATAGACAAGCAGACATGTGCAGGCAAAGGTGGAAGACGACTGCTGCCTCTGCAGCGAGCGTGCACTGGCTGTTGCACCGGCAAAGGCGCATGCCGTGTGACGCCAGTGGTCATTCTACTCTGTATGACTCCATATGGTGCCACGTTTCCCAGGAGCACAGGTGCACCCCCAGCATGCGCAACCAAAGAGTGGTGTGCAAGTGCGGAGGCAGTTCTCGTAGCGCCCAGTGTGTGACCCGAGCGACGGGAGACCTTGCCCATGTCGCCTGCATCCAAGACACCCGCATTGACAAAGAGCCGTGCAGCATGTAACCGGAGACGAGGCAAAACACGCGGATGCCTGCGTGTGACAAAAAGAACGCAGCGTGCGACTGGAGACAAGGCAAAACACGCGGATGCCTGCATGTGACACGAAAAAACGACATTGTCTGCCTCGCCATGGCGTTTCCAACGGCTGTCTCGACGAGGCTGCAGGGCATCACGGCCGATGTACCGATGTAGAGCAAACGGTGACCATGCCGACCTTGCTGTGCAAAACATGCTTCTGCACTCATGAACATTTCAAGAGGCTGGTGCAAACAGCGCTGGAAAATGCCGCTGCACCACCGGCCGCCGGCCACCGGCCGCCGGCCACCGGCCGCATCGGCGCATCGTGGGCGTTTCGGTGCCTGGTCTCGAGCTGGTCGGTCTGGTCTCGGGCTGGAGGAGGAGGTTTGGCTGGTCGAGGTTTGATCTCGGGCTGGAGGAGGTCTGGCTGGTCGAGGGGCAATTGACTTGGTGCCGGTCGCGGAGGGCATCGTTCGCTCGGATCGGGGAGGTCGCAGCTGTGTTCTGGTTGAGGTCATCGCTCCGTCCTGGTCAAGGTCAGCGTCTTTGTCCTCGTCGAGGACAGTGCTCATCCTCGAGGTCATCGCTCCGTCCTAGTCAAGGTCGCCGGCCTCCTGGTCGGCCGTGTCTGGCAAGCGTTCCGAGGCTCGACGAGAAGCTCAACGAGATGCCGCGGCGGCACACGCCAGGTCTCGTAATAGACGAGGTTGCCCAGTGCGTGTTGTCCGTCCATCTCGCCTGTGCAGGGTGGGCGGACGGGGGACAGACAGGAGACCAGAGACCGGCCGACAAAAGGCCTGACATAAACACAAAGATAGGAGACGCCGGCCGCCAGCCAATCCGGAGCCCGGGATAACATGCACCCATGCCTCAGGCACCAACCCAAGCACCAACCCGAGCGGGACCTCCACCGCGACGTCAACCAGCACGCACCCGCTCTATGGCTAGACGGCACTTTTCGCAGTGAGCGGTCTACGGATGGACAGAGATGGCATGGTCTTTGGAGATCGCGGAGACGAGGGCTAACGGATCCAGAAACAGTTCGGCCCAACGGCTTGGAACGATGCAACGACGGTAGCCGGCACGCCGTCCTCCACGCCGTCCTCCACGATGCGACGACGACAGACGTTAGCCGACAGTTACCGACAAACGTGAGTCGACCAACGCGAGCCGTCCACCGTCCCACGCCGTCCCACGCCGTCCCACGCCGACACCATGGCTCCACCGACGCCGCGGACGGAGAGGGGGACGGGACGAGGCCCACAACGACGGGCACGACAAGGCAGCCGGCTCTCGAGGCCCACAAACGGGCAGACAA
Source organism: Ophiostoma fasciatum (assembly GCA_019925495.1). Lineage (NCBI taxonomy): Eukaryota > Fungi > Ascomycota > Sordariomycetes > Ophiostomatales > Ophiostomataceae > Ophiostoma > Ophiostoma fasciatum. The sequence goes on along the minus strand of JADHKM010000004.1, from coordinate 363,432 downwards.
GGCAGCCGGCTCTCGTTCGGACCAGGCCGCGCTCAGCCGGCTGGCCGACCACCACGGACGGGGGCGTACCAAGCCCAGGGCACCGGGGGAGACTCCACAGACGCGACCCGTTCTCGTTCCACGGCGCCGGACTTGGGTGGCACCACGTCAGAGGTATGTTTACACGCGCCGAGTCTGCCGAGTCTGCCGAGTCTGCCGAGTCTGCCGAGTCTGCCGAGCGTGGCAGCACACGTGGAACGACTGGCTGTTGCACTGCGTTCGGCTATGGTTGGTCTCTGCCAGCGGAGGAACACGGGATCGTGAATACGAGCACGCCACGCCAAAAAAGGCGCCGGCGGATCCCGGCTCGTTTTCTCACCTCCCTTGGGCGGTGGGCCGCATCGCCGGCGACTCCGCCCTGGGCTGCCTCGGGCACGCGGCACGCGGACTCGGCCTCTAGCTTCGGGCGCCGTTTGCCGGCCTCGTGGCGAGGGCCGTGGATAGCGTGAGTCTATTTTTTGGTGGATTTTCGGGAATTTTTTGGGGCATGTCTGTCTGTCCACAAGCATGTCCACAAGCATGGTTTATTTTCCGAGGTCCACGATCGCCGTTGGCGGCATTCCGATGGGACGGCTTCGGAACGTGTAACGCGGCTGATGTTGAAAAAAGAACGACCCAGACATAACGAGACATTATAAACCGGGAAACAGAACACAAAGCAGAGCAGACGAGCAGACAGGCGACGGCTGAGATGACGAGTCCACAAGAGCACACGGCGAGCAGACGATGGAGTTCAATAAGAGTCATTAGGGTCACTAAGGGGTCGGCACACAAAGCACACAAAGCAGCAGGCGAGCCGAGAAAGATCATTAGGGTCATTAGGGATACGGCACAGAAAGCAAACAGACACAGCAGGCAATCTAAAAAGGACACAAAGCAGACAGCAGGCGATCTAAAAAGCACACAAAGCAGACAGCAGGCGAGCCAAGAAAGACAACAGAACAGACCAGACAGACCAGACAGACCAGACAGACCAGAACAGACAGACATAAAGAGGACAGCCAAGAACAAACAGCGCCAGGCAACCTCACCAGGCGTAGGGAATCTGGGGGCGGCGGCCGTAGTGCCAGTGGCTGGATGTCAGCGGAAGAAACGAGACGCAAGAGACACAGACGGAAGACTCAGACGCAACCCACTTCACAAGAAAGACGTGGATGCTGCTGTCGCACAGCTCGAGGCGGGCCCTGTCGATGAGGTAGACGGCGGCGGCGTTGGTCATGCCGAGGTGGCGGCAGAGGCGCGCGCGGAACAGGCCGTCGAGCCCGTAAAAGAGCGCGTTCCAGACGCGTGCGCCAATGTTCTTGAGCACGGGGTGGGGGAACCAGGTGTTGACGGGCCACGCCTCGGCGCCGCTCCGCACCTGCATGAAGCCGGCGGCGCGCATCCAATCGCCGTAGCGGGCGGCGCTGTCGGGCTGCACGCCGCGCGACTCGTCGGCCATGCGCCCGAGGTTGAACAGAGTCCGCAGCCACGAGTCCTCCGGCAGCGAGCCGTCGTAGCAGTGCAGCTCCAAGCCGCCGTACACCTCCAGGAAGCCGCCGGGGTTGAGGTTCCTGGCCGTTAGTCTGGGACAGGCCGCTGCTTTCTGGGAGGACTCAGGACTCACCTCAGCGCCTTGGTCAGAAAGCGCCCGTGGTGCCGGATGCTGCCCTGCAGGAAGCGGCCAAAGATCAAGTCAACGGGCTCCGGGCAAGGCCACGAGTCCTCCAGGTCGTGCACCAGGAAGGAGACGTTGTTGCGGAACCTGGAATTAGCGGCGTGGCGGGCAAAAAGGGGGGAAGAGAGGGCCTAGTGCCTACATGCGCCACTGGACCGGGCTGAGGTCAAAGCCCAGCACGTTCCACCGCGGGTTCTCGCGGCCTGTCGTCAGCAGAGCGCTTCCATGTCGCGGGTGCGGCAGACTCACCAAACTCCATCGCCCACAGGCCCGTCCCCGTGCCCACGTCGAGGACGCGGCCCCGCGGCCGTTCCACGGGACTGCGGCGGAGGCGGCCGCCATTGGTCGTGCGGTAGACGGCTGCGGTGTTAGGCAGGGGTAGACAGACAAGCATGAAGCAGACAGGGCAGGAGACAGGAGACAGGAGACAGGAGACAGAAAGCGGAAAGCAGATAAGTAGAGGAAGCAGACAGAACCAAACTCACCATGCAAGAGCTCCATGCACCACCGCTCGGGCTAGGATGTCAGTACAAGGCAGGGAACAAGCAGGGAGAGCAGCTGGGCAGCAGCGTAGACAGACATGGTCGTTGGGCACGGGGTAGACTGCGAGTCAGCAGGGCACAGGACACAGGACACAGGACAGGACACTGGGACAGGGGACGCACGGCCCGAGTGGTACGCGTGATAGGTGCGGTCAAACTGGGTGGGGAAGACAACGCCGATGTTGTCTCCGTTGAATCCGTCGACTCCGTGGTCTCCGTGGATTCCGCAATAAGCATAGTTCTGGACCGCGCACGCGTCAGGATCGCTTGCACAAAAGACGGCAGGCGGCGCCGCAGACGGTCCGGCGGCGGTGCGGCCACGCCGGGCGTCGGACGGCGCCGGGAGGAGGGTACTGACCGTGCTTTTGTTTTTGTTGACGTCGGTGTTGTTGTTGTTGTTGTTGTTGACGTCGTCGTCGTCGTCGCCGTTGTCGCTATTGTCGCCATCATGATCATTGTCATCGACCTCACCGACCTCACCCTCACTACCGCCACCCCCACCACCACCCTCACCGCCACCCCCACCAACACCCCCACCAGCCTCACGAGGCAGGGACGCGAGGCGGACGTGGCGGCCAGCTCTGGTGTGGCTGCTGGCGCCACCTTCACCGACATTCCCCCCGCCCTCACTGGAATCAGACCGGCCGTCGTCCGAGTCCGCCCGATCCTTCAGCGGCGACCCCAGGTCCCAGTCCTCAAAGTCGGGCTCCGAGTCTTCGTGGACCGGCTGGGACGTGGGCTGGGACGTGGGCTGGGACGTGGTGGTCGGGCTCTCCGGAGTCGATTCCCTGCCGCAGGTGCAGCCGTCGTTGTCGTCGCCGTCTTGGGCGGGAATCACGGAAAGGGCCAGACGGATCGACTCGATGACGACGTCGATGGGCATGGCGCGCCGGTGCAGCGCGCCCGCCCCCTCGGCGCGCGTCTTGAGCGTGTGCATGGGCGGCGACCCGCCCCGGTAGTCTGCCAGTGTCACCCTCGGCTTCATAATGCGCCCGTAGTACACGTATATGTCGTCCAGCCAGGCCCGCTTCATCTCCTGCATCTTCCACGCGGGGGCCGACTCAACGTCCGAGCTGTCGCTGATGTGGCCGGCTGCGACAGCGGCATAATAGCCGGCATACCCCCCGACTGTGGCAGGGGTCATGACCGCGGCAGTGGCCGGGGCAGTGGCAGCGTTGTCGGCTTCGTCGCCGGGAGCGGAGACGCTGCTGCCTCCGTTGTTGGCTCCGTTGCCGCTGGCTGTGTTGCTGCTGCTGGCTGTGTTGCTGCCGCTGGCTGTGTTGCTGCCGCTGGCTGTGTTGCTGCCGCTGACTGTGTTGCTGCCGCTGGCTGTGTTGCTGCCGCTGGCTTGATTGCTGCCTCCGTTGTTGGCTCCGTTGCCGCTGGCTGTGTTGCTGCCGCTGGCTGTGTTGCTGCCGCTGGCTGTGTTGCTGCTGCTGGCTGTGTTGCTGCCGCCGGCTATATTGCTGCCGCCGGCTGTATTGCCACCGCCGGCTGTATTGATGCCGCCTTGGGCCTCTTCCGCGGCGGCGCGGTACAAGGCGTCGATGCGGATCGGCGAAAGCGAGGCCACGGTGATCTCCAACCCCGTAAGGAACTCCTCCAAGCTCAAGAGGATGTACTCGCCGGGCGCCTGAGGCGGGCTATTGTACACAGAGGGAAATGCCACAGGAAGAGTCATGGCAGCGACAGGACAGAGCGGAGGCAAAGGCGGAAGCAGATGCAGAGGCAAAGGCGGAAGGAGAGGCAGAGCAGCAGAGGCAGAGAAGCAGAGACAGGCCAGGCAAAGGCACAGGCAAAGGCGGAAGCAGAGGCAGGCCAGGCAAAGGCACAGGCAAAGACGGAAGCAGAGGCAGAGAAGCAGAGCAACAAGCTGCGAGAGAGAAAGCTGGGAGTTGTGAAGTTGTTGGAGTTGTGTGAGTTGTGGGAGAAGAGGAAAGAAAAAAAGTCGAGGCGAGGGCGGGAGATGCTGCTTTATATAGGCGAGCAGATGAGGAGAGGAAGGAGGGAGGAGGGCAGGAGGGCAAGAGGGCAGGAGGGGAAAGAGGAGAGGTACGGAGGAGGAGAGGAAGGAGGGAGCCGTCGGGAGAGGCGAGAGGCCTCTGCGGCTGGCCAACTTGCGGTGTGCCGAGCTGAGGTCGAGCACGCCCATGACCGCCAGCCAGCCACTACCACCACCACCACAACCACCACCACCACCCTTGCCCTCGCGCCGTCTCGCCGGAAAGTGGATGCCGGAGCTAGACCGGCGCCAGCGCTCCCCTCCGGTCCACATCGCTTGCGCGGCGGCGGCCTATCAACGTCTGCGCCGCGCGGAGCGCTGTCTTTTTGTTTTCTTTTTTGTTCATGCGACTGCAGTTGTTCCTTGTTTTTTCCTCCTCGTTCTCGGCCTCGCTGCCTTTTTTCTTTTTTTTCTTTTCTTTTTCTGCTCGCACTGCACACGCCCCCTCCTTCGGAGTCGGATTGCACCGTGGCCGTCTTGTCCTGCTCGCGTGCTGGCAGCCCTCTGGCCCTCCGACCCTCCGACCCTCTGCCCCTTTCTGCCGTCCCCCTTGCTTCGTCTTGTGTGCTGGCCTGTCTCGTCTGCTGTCTCGCCTGCACCGTCTGCCTGCTCCGTCTGCCTGCTCCGTCCTCGAGGCCAGGTCGAGGCCTGTCCAGTTGGTTCTGGAGCCTCTGTCTCTCGCCTCCTGTCTCTTGCCTCCCACGTCAGCCTCTCTTGCTGTCTCGGAGCAGCATGGCGCTCGCCTTTTCTTTTCTCTCCCTCCTCCCCCCCTCCTCTCTCGTTCTCAACTGTCTTCCTCCTGTCTTCTCGCTTCTCTCTCGCTTCATCTTCATCTCCCTTCACTCGTCCTCCTGCCCAGCTACCAGCTAAGCGCCCTTGAGCCGCATATCAGTCTTGACCTCTTGACCTCCACCTCCACCTCTTGACTCTTAACCTCCACCATGGAGACGCAGACCATCATCATCTCGATCCTCTTCTGGGTCTTCTTCACCTTTGAGATGACCTACACGCTGAGCTACAGCGCCAGCGCCTGCGAGCGCCTCGTCGTCGTCGCCGCCTACGTCCTCTACAACGTCGCCACCGCCAGCCTGGCCGTCGCCCACTACACCGTCCCCGGGCCCGTCGCCGCCGCCTACATCCTCTTTGCCTGGCGCGCCCAGACCATTCTCTTTGTGGCCTTTCTCGTGGTAGGCCTGTTCGAAGTACCCTCTCCATCTGCCACTCCTCAGCTGACCGCAGTCCTTCTTCATTGCCCGCCTCGCCCGCGAGTACGTCCCCGTCTGGGCGCTCGCCGGCCTCGCCGTGCTGCAGACGCTGCTGACCGCCGCCCTGCTGGCCGGCGTGCGCGTGCCCGCCCTCGTGCCCGTCGGCTACGCCCTGGCCACCCTCGTGCCCCTGGCCGCCGCCAGCTACGTCTCCGTCCTGGCCGCCCTGCGCGTGCGCACCGCCGACGGGAGCCCCGGCGGAAACCCCGCCGGAAACCCCGCCGAGGTGAACAACAACGCCGGCGGCGTCGTCGTCCGCCGCCGCCGCCGCGTGCGCCTCTGCCTCTGGGCCGTCGTCAGCACGTCGGCCGCGCTCGGGCTCGTCTTCTGCGCCGTCTACTCGGTGGCCCGCTCCGCCCGCGGCGCCGCCCCCGTCGACCTCTACCTCGCCGCCAGCCTCGCCTCCGCCTGCGTCTGGCTCGCCCGCCCCGCCATGTTCCTCACCCTCCGCTGCGGCATCCTGCTGCTCGGCGGCTCGTCCGCCACCAACGCCAGCAGCAGCTCCTTCGAGTCCGAGGACTCGGCCGACCTGCGCGCCCGCGCCCGCGCCGAGGCCAACGGCCAGGTCTTCCACCACGGCGACCCGCTGGCCTAGCCGGGTGTTACGACTGTTTGTGTCTGTCCCGCCAGAGAAACGAGCTACAAAAACGGACAGACAGACGGACAGACGGTATGGACGGTATGGACGGTATGGACAGTACGGAGTATGGACGTATGGACGGCGTTGGGCTCGGGTACACGCAACAAGGTTCTGGAGGACAGCCGTGGTCCCGGCGCTCTACGGGGATCTAGGGTAGGGTTGCAGTGTTGGTTGGCTGGGTTAGCAGGCTACACCCTCAATCTCTGGCGGCGGCGTCCGCCTGCCTGGTTTCATCTGCTGGTTCGTCTGTGCTATCTGGTGGCTGCTGGCTGCTGCTGGCTGCTGGCTGCCGCTGGCTGCCTCTCGCCTGCTCTCCCCTGCCGGCTGCCTGCTCTCTGCCGGGCCTCGAAGCGAGCTCTCTCTGGGTCGACTCTGGCGGACCCCTGAACGACGGGCGGGTCCCCTGAAAGCGAGCTCTGGGCGCTCGCCTGGCGCTCGTCTGGCGCTCGTCTGGGCACTCGTTTTAGCGCCAATAGCGCCAATAGCGCCGTCTGCCGATCGTTTCTGGCCGTGCTAGCGCCCTCCTCCCCGCCCCAGCTTGGCGGCCCACCGGCGTGCTTGTTGTCGGGCGCTTAGTGCTTACGGAGTATGGAGACGGGTATGGAGACGGGTATGGAGACAGAGTATGGAGACGGAGGACGGAGGACGAGGTCGGAGGACGGAGGTCAACTGGGCCGAGCTCGACTGGGCCCCTACAGCTAGTGCTTGCTGTGGCCGCCTCTGTGCAAAAGCTCCCGCCGCTGTCCGCCGTCCACAGGGAGCACCCGCGGGTGGAGGAGCGGCGGCCGTCGTCCGTTGCGACGGTTTGTGCGTGCTAAAATAAAGTGCCTGCCTGAACAAAGCGCGATAAGCATAAACAGACAAGTATATTTTATATACGGCGTAAAATGCCATGTCAAAATGCCATGTTTGCACCTGGGTTTTTTTGGATTTTTTTCGCACCGCAACTTCCGCCTTCGCTTCGCCTTCGCTTCGCTTCGCCCTCCTTTTCTCCCGCCTTTCCGCGCCTGCCGCGCACCTTTTTCTTCCAGTGTCCCAAGCGGGGAAAGTGCGACGGGGGAGGGGGCCTGGTCGACCAACTTGCACAGCGCCTGCATATTCTGTTCAGCCAGAGAGGTCACACGGCCAAGACACGGCCCGCTTATTTGGTCACACGCCCGCGCACCCCGTCGCTCCTTCCGTCCTCCTTCCGTCCTCCCGTCGCTCCTTCCGCCCTCCCCGTCGCTCCTTCCTCTTGGGCGCCCCCCGTCCTACGCTCCTTCTCTTGGGCGTCCCCCCCGTCCTCCTGGCCCGTCGCTCCTGGCGCCCTCGCTGTCCTCCTCCCCCTGTTCTTTCCCTTGCCCCCCAATCGTCCTTTCCTGCGTGGAGTCCACCCTCTCTTCCTCCCCGTCGCTCCTTCCTCTCGGGCCCCACCCGTCCGCTTGGCCTCCTCTCCCCCGTTCTTTCCTTTGCCTCGATCGTCCTTTCTCTGCGGGAGTTCCCCCTACTCTAGTGGGCAAGAAATAACGAGGTTTCCCATACATTTCTACGCGAAAACTCGTTATTTGCTCGAGGTTTTACGCGAAAACTTGTTCTTTTGCTCGAGGTTTATTTCTACGCGAGAACTCGTTATTTGCTCGACAGACTGTCCGCAATTTTTCGTGTCGTGGACGGCACAACTTCTACTCCGTAGACTTCTGATAAGCATACTGTGCACATGCGAAAGGTGCTGCATGCCACTTAGAAAGTGCTGTGCATGCCACTTACGGTGCCACTTACAAAGGTGCCACTTACGGAGTACGAAAGTGCTATCGCGCGGTCGCCGTTGCACCCACCCGTCACACCGCCATTCCAACGACGCCCGCGCCTGGCGCGACAAGCGGAAATTCGGCGTGCTCTGAGACCTGCAGGACGCTCTTTCCCTTCCGAGTATCAAGACACGGCACAGGTGAGACAGGGGGTGCTATCTCTCGTCGGTCTCCCCCCTGTCGTTTTTTTTTTTTTCCATTTCAGCCAGCGTGGTCACCGCCGCAGCGATCGTCTGGCGCTAAAAACCAATATTGGAAGAAGAGCCGGGCCTATCTCCAGGCGGGGGCGAGGACGGGCAGCAGAGAGGCGGGCTGGCTGGCCTCTGGCCTGCCCGTTCAGGGCCAAGACCGCCGAGCACGCTGGGAGTGAGCTGAGACACGGCACAGCAGACGCAAGGGAGAGGGGCGGCGCAATACGAGAAGTCCTGCAGGCGGCCGACGCGCGTACAGGCAAACAGGCAAACAGGAGGCAGGCAAACAGGAGGCAGGCGAGCACACGGGCGACGCAGCTGCGCGGGTGGCTGGAAAATGCCTCCTGTTTCGGATGCCGTCGCTTGCTGTACGGAGTGGCCTAGCGCTATCACAGCGCAGGGCCTGCTTGGCTGTGTGGCTGCCTGGCTGCCTGGCTGCTGGCCAGCCGTCGGGCAGGCCGTCCTGCTTGGCGCCTGCTGGCAGGTTGGCGGTCGGCGGTTGGCGGTTTCCTTCCACTGCGATTGTTGACTTGCGGAGTGGAAGCCCACGGCGGATCGCAGAGTAATCGCGGAGTTATCGCGGAGCTGATCGGGCGGAGCCGTCGCCGCGTCCAGTCCGTCGCGGAGCCACGGCGGCGTGCCATGTGCAGGCTGGCAGGCGGGCAGGCGGGCAGGCGGGCAGGCGGGCGGGCAGGCGGGCAGGCGGGCAGGCAGGACAGGCCTACCCACAGCCACTGCCCACACGCTGCCCACACGCTAGACGGCCGCTGCCACACGCTAAACGGCCGCTGCCCACACGCTAGACGGCTGCTGCCACAGCACGCTACGAAGCAGGGCCCTCGCTATACTCCGTAGCTTGGCGGGCTGGCTGCTGGCTGCTGCTGGCTGCTGTGCCCTGATAGCGGACAACCTCGTGGGCCGGCGGACACGCTGCCAAACAAAAGCTGACGGTTGTTGTCCTACGCCAACGGCCGACCGTGGAACGTGGACCGTGGATTGTGGACTGTGGACTGTGGACCGCCGCGCCAGCAAACGCAAAGGAGGGCAAGAGACGGGCACACAAGACGTCGACTGTCGCTGCCAGCTGCCGTCCGTCGCTGTCACCTGTCGAGCACTGACGTTCCGTCACCGCCTTATCGTCCACCGCCCTCCGCCTTGGCAGCCCTTTAATTCCACCCTCACCGCCTTGTACTCCGTAGCTTGCCGATACGACGGCCGCGCGGGATACACGACGCTGCTTCCCGCTGCACGACGCCGCCGCCCGTCCTGCCCGTCCTGCCCTCCGCCAATCGAACGCCCTGCCGGCCGCTCGCCCGCCGACGCGTTTCCTATTGGCCGGGCACGCGGTCCTGCACACCGCTTCGAGCGGCTGCCTCTGCGCTGAAAAACGGCCGATTTCCCCTCTTCTCCCGCCCGTCTCTTTCTCCTCCTCTCGTCTTCAGTCCCCATCTTCGTTCTCCTCTTCGTCTTGGTCTTCTGTCTTCAGTCCTGTCTTCAGTCCTGTTTTCAGTCCTGACTTCTGTCTGACTTCTGTCTGACTTCTGTCCTGACTTCAGTCCTGTCTTTAGTCTTCTTTTTGTCTCCTCCGTCCTCCCGTCTTCGTCTCCTCCTTCGTCTCCTCCTTCGTCTCCTCCTTCGTCTCCTCCTTCGTCTCCTCCTTTCGTCTCCATCTTCTCCGTCTCAGTCCTCTCTTTCTTCTTTTCATCTCCTCCTTCATCTCCTCCTTCATCTCCTCCTTCGTCTCCTCCGTCTCGTCTTCTCCCCCTCGTCCAGGTTCGTCACCCGTGATACCCCGTGAACCCGTGATATCGTCCGCTCGCCTTTGCTGACCACACAGCCACGCTCGACGGCAGCCGGCACCATGCCTCCGCTGTCCCCGCCCCTCCAAAAGGCCGTCGACGCCATCATGAACGGCCCGACCGACCGGAAGCAGTGCTGCGTCTTCATCGACTCGGCCGCCCTCTGGATCAACGCGCCCGACGTCGATGGCAACCCCAACGTGCCCAGGGTCGTCCACAGCTACTACCACGCGCGCCTCCGCATGAGCCTCAGCTACCTCGTCTCTCTGGCCTGCAACCGCCGATACCTGCTCCCCTCCTTCTGCTACGGCTACGACGCCTTCGGCAACGACTGCGGCTTCCAGGTCCACCTGCACAACCGCCACACGGACAACGAGCCCGCCTGCTTCATGGGCGCCGACGTGGTCGCCATGGCCTCCGAGCTGAACAGGCTGGTCCGGGGCGACAAGCGCGCCGAGGACGCCGAGGACGCCGAGGACGCCGACGACGAGGGCGAGGGCGAGGGCGAGGGTGAGGGCGAGGGCGAGGGTGAGGGCGAGGGCGGGGGCGAGGGCGAGGGCGAGGGCGAGGACGAGGACGAGGACGAGTACGAGTACGAGGACGCCGAGGACGTCGACGCCGAGGGTGCTGAGGACGTCGACGCTGCCGCCGACGTCAACGCCGCCGCCGCCGCCGACGACGACGACGACATCGAAAACAAAGTCCGCAACACCGTCTTGGTCTTCATCACCGCCAGCCCCCTCGTGCCGGCCGAAGTCATCACCGTGCTCTCCAACCACCTCCATTTCGAGGCCTGGACCTGGGACCGGGCCATCGACCGCGCCTGGAGGCGGCATGTCAGCCCGCACCGCAACCTGTCCGTCTTCGGGCTCCGCGACGTCTTGCAGACCGTCCCCTTCACCCACGTCCGGTCCGTCTGGACCCGCGCCCACGTCGCGCCCCACAAGATGGTGGTGCTGAGCGACTTTGTGCGCCTGCCCCAGAGCGCCGAGAGCGCGCCGGTGCGGCAGACCATCTCCGCGCTGCTGCCCCAGAGCGACCCCTTCATCGAACACCTGCTGGACGCCGAGCAAAAGTACATTGAGCTCCACGTCGCCGACCGCCTCTTTGGCATCAGCCGCCTCTTCTACTTTACGCGCCCCGCCAACGCCGCCGCCGCCGCCCCCGCCGCCCCCCTCGTCGTCGTCGAGTTCCCCACCACCCCCGTCACCGACGCCCTGCTGCAGCGCCTCCAGCAGGCCCTCGCCGGCTTCGCCTCCGTCGTCCCCTGGCCCGAGTACGAGCGCCGCCACCTGCGGCCCCCCGCCAGCGACCGCCGCGCCCGCCACACCAGCCAGGCCCGCACCCGCCACGCCCACCAGCGCCACCGCGTCCGCAGCTACTGCCCCGACCGCTACCGCCGCACCCACATGTACGAGCACATTGCCAACGGCGTCCACACCCCGCGTCGCGTCGTCCGCGACCTCTTGGCCCACGGCCGCCCCCGCAACGGCGACTTCTCCGCCAGCCACCCCTTTCCCACCAGCCTCGCCCAGCAGCCCCCTCTCGCCAGTCGCATTGCGGACGGTGCTGGGGGTGCTGCCGGTGCTGCCGGTGCTGCCGGTGCTGCCAATGGCCCTCCCGACCACGCTGCTGCGGACGACGACAACCGCTCCGTCATCTTGGTCCCCTCTGACGACGAGGGCCCCCCTCCCGACCACGCCGCTGCCGCTGCCGCCGCCGCCGCCGGTGGCCGCTCGCAGATGATGGTCCCCTCCGGCAACAATGGCCCTGTCGGCCGCGCGTCTGCCGACGACCGCTCGGAAACGATGGTGCTCCTCCCCCCTGCCAGCCACGCTGTTGACCATGGCCCTCTCGATCACGCTGCTGACGACGGCCCTCCCAGCCACGCTGTTCACGGCCCCCCCGAGACCGCTGCTGACGACGGCCCTCCCGAGACCGCCGACGACGGCGACGGCGTCGACACGGAGGAAATCCTGCGGACGCTGCTCGTGACGGAGACCCTGACGTCCGCGCTGGACGCCCTGGCCGTCGAGCTGGACGGCCTGTCCGCGGAGATGGAAGCCCTGGACAGGGCTTCCGAGAGCACCGCCGCGAAAATGGCGCTCCTGACCAGGACCGCGCTCGGCCTCATCGCGGCGAGGATGGCCCAGGATGCCGCCACGGAAGCCGTCCCGGCCTTGGGGACCCCGGCACCGCTTCCGACGCCGCCGGCGTCCGCGCCGGCGTCCACGCCGGCTTCGGCGGCGACGGCGTCACCGACCGCAGCCTCGGCGCCAACGTAGACGCCAGCGCCAAAGTCGCCATAGACGACGGCAGCAGTCGACGAGGCAAGCGGGAGCGGGTTCTGGTCATGGTATGGCGTCTCTGATTCGCCGTCTCTTTTTTATCGTAGCGGTTCTGGTTATGGTATGGCGTTTCTGGGTTATGGTATGGCGTCTTTGATGCCCAATTTGTCTCAAACTGGTAGGACTTGGAAGGATTTATAGCAATCAAAAGCGTGTGCGCCTAATGGGTTCTCGGGGCTCACCAGCTGCGCGAGAGATTCTCGTTTGCTGGTCTAAACGGCATCTGGCAATCACCAAGGACTTGTGTACTGTCTGCTGCCGCGTGCAGAGCACCGCGTCACTGCTCATCTACGCTCCCGTGTCTGTCCGTGCTTCTTGTCTTCTTTTTATTTCACGCTGTCTTGCTGCGAACATGGCCCGCCCCGCGCCCCGGCCGGCCGGCCGCCCGCTGCACAAGAGAGGACAGCCGGGAGAACACGGCCGCCGATTCCGTGTCGTTTTGTGCTTTTGGATCCCGCTCCTGTGGCAGCCCACCTCCGAACCCGTCCGTTGTGGCGTCGTCATCGTCGTCGTCGTCGGCGTCGTCGTCGTCGTCGTCAGCGTCGGCATCGTCGGCATCGCGGGAGGGACAACAATCAGTCAAACTAAACGGTCAGCTAGGCGCGGCCGCGCAGCGCCAGAGAGGGGACGCACCGGCGTCAGGAAGGACTCGGCGACGAAGCGCGCGCGGGCGTTGAGCTGGAGGTCAGCGGGCGAATGTGCACAAGGGTCTCCTGTCGGTTTTTTTCCCCCCTCCCCGCACATACAAACAGCTTCATCTCGGAAATCTCCTTGTCGACCTCCTCCATGAACTGGATGATAAAGTCGACGAGCTTGTGCTTGAGCATGGCCTCGGTGTGCACGTTGGTCACGAGAAAGGAGATGTCGTAGCCGGCGACGGGCTTGCGGCGCAGCACAAAAAAGGACTCGGCGCGCTGCGTCAGGAAGCGCGTAAACTTGTGCACCAGAATGTGCTCGATCTCGTCCGCCTGCTTGATCTTGAGGCTCACGCGCACGCTGTTCACGCTCGCCTCAATCAGCACCCGCTCGCTCTCGTTGCGCGCCACCACCAGCGGCGCCAGCAGCACCTCCGGCGACGTCCGCGCCTCCACCTCCGGCACGTTGTGCCGCTCCGCCGTCTGCGACGCAAAGTCGCTCAGGCACAGCGCCGCCGTCAGGCTGCTGCGCACCGCCTGCAGGTACGGCCGCAGCGACTGGGACTGGGGGGGGGGTTAGCGCTGCTCCTCCGGTCTGTCCACTGACCCTCCTGCTACCGGCACCCACCATCCTGTTGTCGAGAGAAAGGCGTCGGGAGAAAGGTCGAGGTCCGGAAGGGAGAAAGATCAAGGGGTCAGTGTCGTCAGAGCCCAATCCGTGTCGTCTGCAAATGCAAGCTGTCCCGCATGCCCGCGTCCGTCGTGTGCCCGCGTCCGTCGTTGCCCGCGTCCGTCGTGTGCCCGCTCCGTTCGTTCGGTTCGTGCACGCGTCGCGTCGTGTGGTCCGGTGCGGGAGTCGTGGCGGGCAGGCGGATGCGGTTGGAAACGAGAGGGGGCCCAAGACAAGCCACGCTGTGGCGGGGCAACCAGCCACGTCGGACTGTCACATCACATGATACGGCACGTGCTCTGGGAAGTTGGCATTTCACATGATACGTCACGTGTAAAAGCGCCACAATCTCGGCTATGGCGGTGCAACGAGCCACACTGGTCGGACCGTATCACTCACATGATACGTCACGTGTATTTACATAAGCGGCTGTGGCGGTGCAACCAATCAGTCGGGATCACGTGTTTAACTGCATTCATTCGTCAAGGTCCTGCCCACCAGCCATATCATCCACACCAGCCATACCATCCAAAGAAATTGCTGCACGACCGCCGCCCCCCCCACGACCTCCACCCTACGACTGCGAAAAGGGCCCGGTCAGGCGGCTCTCGGGAAGCGGCAGGGGCACGGAGCCGTAGAGGAGGATGAGGGCGGCGTGGGACTCGCCGCCGCCGGCGAGGGCGGCGATGCGGTCGGGGCCGACCTCGGAGACGGTGTCGTCGTTGAACCACCACCAGGCGTCGCGGTCCTCGGGGGCGAGGTGGCGGCGGGCGGGGCTGACGAGGCTGCCCTTGCGGACAAAGGCGGTGTAGTGGCCGCTGTTGGCGCTGGCGCCCTGGTGGGCGACGACGGCGCACAGCTCGTAGAGGCCGGTGTGGTTGGCGTGGCGGTCCTCGCCGAGCCGCGGCTGCACCAGGGTGTACAGCTCCTCCTTGGCGCGGTCGAGCGCCGCCTTTTGCTCGGCCTCGATCTGCGCGTCGGTCTTGTAGGAGTCGTCGGGGTTGTTCCCGCTGGCGTCTCCGCTGGCGTCTCCGCTGGCTGGCGCCGTCGTCGCCGCCCCGGAACCCTCAGAGGCTGCCCCCCCGGACAACCGACGCTTCCGCTTCTTGTTGCTGCGCTCGAGGTCGTCGGCCTCCTTGCGGACCTCGCGGACCTTGTCGCGCACGGGCACGAGCTGGTCGCGCAGGGCGTCGGTGCAGAACTCGGTGACGTCGAGCTCGAGGGGGAAGGTGACCTTGCGCATGATCTTGGCCTTTTTCTGGACGTCGCGCTTCCAGAAGAAGCGCACAAAGTGGACGGTCAGGTACTTGGGCAGGCGGGCAATCTTGCGGGTGACGGTGAAGGAGGCGTCGCGGCCGAGCGCCTCGGACCGCTTCTCGATGGTCTCGGTCAGGCCGGCCAGCAGGCCGTCGCGCAGGTGGTTGACGGACACGCTGATGTGGCAGGGCAGCGTGAGGAACGTCTCGCGCGTCGCGGGCTCGGCTGCCGCCCCCTCCGTGCGGCCCTCGGGGTCGTCGCACACCATGGTCTTTTCCATCTCGCCGGCCATGAACCGGTTCACGACGCTGACGGACCCGGACGCGGACGCGGACCCGGCCCCGGCCCCGCCCCCCTCTTCGCCCGTCTGCAGCACGCGCCGCAGGTTGTCGACGATAAAGGTCCAGGCCTCCTCGGCGTCCTGCTGGGCGTAGCCGTCGCCGGTGCGGGAGCGCTCGGCGAAGCGGGGGTTGGCGGTGCGCAGGGTGTTGAGGAAGCGCTGGGGGACAAAGGACGAGCGCGAGGCGGCGAGGCTGGAAAAGACGTCGCGCAGCTGGCTGGCGAGCACCGTGGCCGTGGTGTTGCTGCCGCTGGCGGAGCCGCTGGCGGCGGCGCTGGCGGCGGCGTCGAAGCGGTGGACGAGGGCGTCCTGCAGCTCGGGGATGGCACGCATGGCCTGCAGCGACGCGTTGAGGTAGCAGGTGTTGCCGAGGTTCGTCAGGCCGGCGGGCTGCATCTGGCCGAGGGCGCTGACGTCGCCGCCGTCGCCGCCGAGGTCCTCGACGAAGCGCGTCTTCTCCGCGGGCGCCTGCAGGCGCACGGGCTCGGCGCCCGGCTGGCCAAGCACCAGGATGGCCTGGCCGGGCTTGAGGCCGAGGGCGGCCAGGTCGGTGTCGTCCTTGACCTGCTTGCCCTTGATCAGGATCTTTTGGTTCTCGGGCTGGACGCCCGTCAGGCTGTAGACCTGGTACTTGAAGAGGGCGCCCGGCTCCGTGACGTCGACGTCGACGTCGTACTTTTTGCCCTGGTGCCGGATGGTCACTGGTGGTCAGCGTCGCCGGTAGGGACGGCGTCACGGCGTCGACGTACCCGACACGGTGGACTTGTCCACGTCCATGCTGGCCATGGTGAGGCCGGGGATGTCGGATGTGGAGGGAGATGTGGAGGATCGAGGGAGATGTGGAGGGAGATGTCAAGGAAGGTTCGATGGACACGTCAGGGACGTCGAGGTAGGTTCGATGGAGATGTCCAGGACGTCGAGGAAGGTCCGACGGAGATGTCGAGGAAGGTTCGAGGGAGGGTCGAGGAAAAGTGAAGCGAAAGTGAAGGCGGCCTGCAAACAAAACGGTCAGCTCGAGACGAGAAAAGGAAACAGACAGCAAACAGACAGCAAACAGACAGCAGACAGCAGACAGACCGACGACAGAAGAGAGAAAAGAAAAAGGCGTCGATCCGTGGCACCGTCGGCAGCAGACGTCAGTTCACAAACGGGACGCAGACCAAACAAAGCTGCGCGTCAGTCAACGAGAGGCAACAGCGGTGATGGCGCAAGGTGGCCAGCACCAGGCACGGGACCCACACCAGTTCCAGGCGAGGGGCAGGCAGCAAGCTCGGCGGTGTGCGGGTCGGAAGAAGCAAAGTCCGTGAGGCACGTGATTTTTTACAGCACCGGAGGGAAGGCGCGGTGTGGCGCGGTGTGGCGCTCAAAATCTGGGTCCACGTTGTCGCCCGCCTGTCCTCTGCCACCAGCTGCGGCAGCGCAGCAGCCGAGGTGAGGTGACGGCAGAGCGACGGCGTCAGCGGTGGTCATGGCGGCGGTGGTATGGTAGCGGTGGTATACACGGACGGAGGCAGCGGCGGCGGGGGAGCCGTCGGTGCCTGCCGCTTCGCAGCGGCTGCCACCGCCGACACCGCCGTGACACCGCCGTGACACCACCTCTACCATACCGCCACCATCGCTGCCACCGCTGCCACCGCCGCCGCCGCTTTTACCGTAGGTGCTACGGCAGCATCACGACGTACAGTCGTGGTGTAGACGCTGGCACATACCCGGGCGTAGGCGCTGGTGCCACGGCTTGTACAGACGCCGGTGCAGATGTTGGCACAGCGCTGCCACCTCTGCTGCCACCGCTGTTGCACTGCCGCCACTGCCACCAGCACAGTCACGGTGACCGTCCGCCGGCTTGCCCACGGCCGCCCGGCACACGGCCCCGTACGAGCAGCGCCGCCGTCCTGTCCACAGCCTCTGCCGACGGACGGTCGCAGACACTTGGCCGCGGCTGACCATGTCAGAGACTACGAACGCAGGCGCGGCGCGGCGGACCTGGACGACGTCGTCGCCGTCGCCGCCACTGTCGCGACTCGCCCGCCCAGCGTTCTTCTGCCAGGATTGGGAATAAAAGTGGGGCCCATATTTTTGTGCTCTCCCCTCGAGGCCTGCGCTGCGTCTCAACGCCTGGGTGCTCATGTTGGTGCACAATAACACTAAGCATGGAGCACAACCAGCGCCAGCACCGCACCGCACAGCACAGCACGCACCCGCTCTCTGCTGTGCCCGGGTCGCGCCTTCCTGACGGCGTGCACCTGCCTGCTGCCACCGCGTCGTCTTTTCGTCTTCCATGTCTCATCTCCAGCACCCGCCAGCACCCGCCAGCACCCGCACCGCATGTAAGATACGCCAGCACCTGTGCCAGCGACGGTGCCAGCCATGCCACCTGCGGCGGCAGCAGACGAGACGGCGACGGCGACGGCGACGGCTTTGGCGGAGGCGTAGCTGTAGACGCGGGAAGCAGTCGTCGCGGCGACGACGCGCCGTTCCCGTACGCCGCCGTCGACCGCGGCAACGGCACCGCCGTACTACTTAAACGCCCACCGTATTCCTTGAACTCTGGCACCGCTAGCATCGCCGCAGACACCACCGCTACCGCTGCCGCTGCCACTGCCACTGCCACTGTTGGCGCCGTCGCCTCTACTACCTCTGCTGCCTCTGCTGCCACTCCGCCTCTCCGCCACTGCTGGTCAGAGGACGGGCGCGCCCGCCAGAGAGGTTAGTAATAAACGCGGCCAGCTTTCGCAGCGCAGGCCTGCGCGGTTAGCCGGACCCGACATCACAAAGGCCGCCTCAGATGCGCCACAAAGGCATCACAGAAACAGGATTAAAAAAACAGTTAATAGAGATCAGAACTACCAAAAATTTCCATCCTTCCATCGCCCGTCGCCCCTTTTCAGGTCCTCCTGTCATTCCTCCATAGCTTCTCGTCCTTTTCAAACCAAGCGGGAGTCGTCACCAGCCAAAGAAATTGCGTCCATCCGAGGCAGAACAAATTAAAGCAAAAAAGAAAGAAAAAAGTCAGAAATTAGAAAACAAATCAAACAAGTCAAAAAAAATCAAAAAAATCAAAGATATTAAAGCAAAAAGCAAAAGCACAAAGCAAAAACACAAAGCACCAAGCAACATCCGCTTGAATCATAAATTGGCCATTTCCGACAACATGGCCTCCGACGTGGCCTCCGACGTGGCCTCCGACAACGTGACCCTCCCACGACCCAGAGCCGCAGAGCCGCACCAGAGCCGGACACCGACGACAAGCCTATCCCACGTAAGCCTGTGGGCCTGCTGAGCCCAGGTTTTGCTGCTGGAGCTGGCCCTGCTGGAGCTGGCTCAGCTGCTGGGCCTGAGTCTGATGCTGGACCTGGGCCTGGACCTGCTGGAGTTGGCTCTGCTGATGGACCTGACCCTGCTGAACAAGGCTTTGCTGGAGCTCGACCTGGCCCTGCTGGACCTGCCCCTGCTGAACAAGGCTGGGCTGTCCAAGCAGTCCCTGCACCTGGGCCTGCCCGTAGGCCTGCCCGTAGGCCTGCACATTGTCCGTGTCGCCGGACGGGAACGATAACAGGGCCTCGTTGTCCGAAGGCGCTTCGAACAAGGCGGACAGGTTCAGCGACCACAGATAGCTGTCGTCAAACGTGCTGGCCGGCTGGGTGAAGGAGCTGGCCGCCTCGCCCCCGTTGACGCCAAAAAGCTGCCCTTCGGGGGTGAAGGGCGGGGACAGGGGCAGCAGCCACTGCTCGTTGGGGGGGAAGATCAGCCGCGGCAGCTCCTCTCGGGGCGTGGGAGGCAGCGGCTGCTGCGGAGGGAAGAAGAGGAGCGCTCCCTGGGCCTGCGCCTGGGTCTGGGCCTGCGTCTGGGCTTGGGCTTGGGCTTGGGCCTGGGTCTGGGCCTGGGTCTGGGTCTGGGCCTGGGCTTGGGCTTGGGCTTGGGCTTGGGCTTGGGCTTGGGCTTGGGCTTGGGCTTGGGCTTGGGCTTGGGCTTGGGCTTGGGCTTGGGCTTGGGCTTGGGCTTGGGCTTGGGCCTGGGTCTGGGCTTGGGCTTGGGCTTGGGCCTGGGCCTGGGCCTGGGCCTGGGCCTGGGCCTGGACCTGTGCTTGCCATTGTGCCTCCGCCTGCCGATGTGCCTCCGTCTGCCGTTGCGCCTCCGCCTGCCATTGTGCCTCCGCCTGCCGTTGTGCCTCCGCCTGCCATTGTGCCTCCGCCTGTCGTTGTGCCTCCGCCTGTCGTTGTGCCTCCGCCTGCCGCTGTGCCTCCGCCTGCATCTGTGCCTCTGCCGCCACCGCCGCCTCCATCTGTGCCTGCACTCTCGTCTCGGTCCGCGCCGCATGCTCCGCCCGCGCCCGCGCCTCCGCCATCTGCGCAGTCTGCGTCTTCATCAAGCGCTGTTGGTGCTGCTGCTGCTCGGCCGCCACCGCCGCCTCCGCCATGTGCGCCTGCGCCGTCGGCCTCGCCTCCGCCGCCGTCGCCTGCGCCACTTGTGCCGCCTGCGCCTCTTGTGCCGCCTGCGCCTCTTGTGCCGCCCGCGCCTGCGCCGCTTGTGCCGCCTGCACCTCTTGTGCCGCCCGCACCTCTTGTGCCGCCCGCGCCTGCGCCGCCGCCTGCGCCTGCTCCGCCTGCAGCGCCTCCGCCCGCTGCTGCTCCGCCGCCTGCTGCTGCACCACCACCCGCCGCTGCTCCGCCCTCTGCTGGTGCTCTGCCGTCCACTGCTGTTCCATCTGCTGGTGTTCCACCTTCATCTGCTCCGCATCCGCCTTCGCCTTCACCACGCGCGCCCGGCAAGCCTCCGCCTGCCGCCTCGCCAGATGCGCCCGATGCGCCCGCTCCAACCAGATCCGGAAAATTGCCGGCGCCCTCGTCTCCCAGCCCACACAGTAGTTCTGCATGTATCGTCAGCGACTTGTACCTGCGCGGCGATGGTGCAGACGAGGAAGGGTGAAAAAAAAAAAAAAACAACGAGGGCGGAAGTGGAGGAGGAGGATGGGGAGCAGGGAAAGCATACACGGACTAGGAGGACCCCGAGGACGAGGACCCCGCAGAGGGGAAGCTGCGAGCAGCCGCCGCAGCTGCCGCGGCCGCCCGCGCGGCCGCCCTCTCTCTCTCTGCGAACCGGAGCACCATCGAGGCCAGGCGGCCCTGCTGGAGCCGCAGCCGCGAGAGGAGTTCCATGGACTCGGCCGCCGCCGCCGCCGCCGCCTCGTCGTCCGAGGCCTCGTCGTCGTCGTCCTCCCGCGACCGCTTGGCCGCTGACCGCCGGCTGGCGGTGTTGTTCGCACCCGCGCCCGCGCCCGTGCCCGCACCCGAGGCGCCCGAGGCGTTGGGCAGCCGCCGACGCGGCTGCTGATGCACCCGGGTGGCGCCCGGAGGCTGCTGGAGCCGCTGCTTGTCCCGGTACCACTTGGCAGGGATCCGGGCCGGGCGAACGGTCGGCACGGCGTCGACCATGACGGGAGAGGAGGAGGAGGCGGAGGAGGAAGAGGATGAGGAGGACGAGGAGAAAGAGGGCGAGGAGAAGGAGGACGAGGAGGAGGAGGAAGAGGGAGACGAAACTCGGACGCCACCTCCACTCACCAAGGTGTGGAGAAGCTCCGACGCCGTCTCGGTCGACATAGTCGATGTGGATAGGGCTGGAGACGGCGGCACGGACGTGGACGACGGTGCCTCGGCAGAACGCTCAGGAGAGTGTTCCACCGCGGGCGCGGGCGGCGCTGCCTGTTCCTGGGGCTTGGTCTGCGCCGGCTCCTGAGCGATGGTCTGCGCCGGCGGCGGAGCGGTGATCTGCGCCGACCCCTGAGCGGTGGTCTGCGCCGACCCCTGAGCGGTGGACTGCGCCGGCTCCTGAGCGGTTGCCTGCGCCTGCTGCTGCTGCTGCTGCGGGCTCACCGGTCTCAGAGGAAACTGCTGGAACGGCAGGGCCTGCTGCTGCGGGAGGACGGGCGAGTTGACCGGGGTCGGCGATTCGTCGGGCGTGGCCCGCGGCTGGCGGCCCAGCGGCGACGGTCGGAAGAAAGAGGGTGCCGCGGGATCCGAGCCAGGCGAGACCGGACGAGCAGGAGGAGGGGGACCGGGGGTCGGGGCAATGAAGAAGCTCGACGTGCCCGTCGTGCTGTAGTCAAGGTCCAGGTGGGCGTACGCCATGGACGGGCGATGCGGCGGCGCCTGTGTGGCTGTGGCAGCGGAAGGATGCTGGGCACTCGTGGAGGCCGCCGACGGCGTGGAGGGACCCGGCTGCGCAGCGGCGGAGGGCCCCGCAAGGTAGGGATTCCGGTAGGGCTGCTGATGCTGCTGCTGCTGCTGCTGCTGGGACGAGTAGCCCGCGTAGTTGTCGTAGGGCGAGCCGTGCGAGTAAGGGCTGGCCGGGTAGGGGCTGGCCGGGTAGGGGCTGGCCGAGTAGGGGTTGGCCGTGTAGGGGTTGCCCGCGTAGGGATTGGCTGTGTAGGGGTTGCCCGCGTAGGGCGGCGGGCCGTAGGGGGGCGGACCGTAGGGCGACGGACCGTAGGCCGATGGGCCGTAGTGCGGCGCCGGCGGCGCGTAGGAGGGACGCGGCGGCGGGCCCATGCTGCCGCTGGCGGGCGGCCGCTGGGACGGCTGGCGCGCCATGGAGGTCGAGGCCAAGGCGGGCGCGGGCGCGGGCGAGGGCGCGGGTGCCGGAGACCGACGGCCGCGGGGCGGCGGTGGCGCCATGAGGCCAGGCGACGGCGGCGCCATGAGGCCGGGCGACGGCGGCGCCATGAGGCCGGGCGGCGCCATGAGGCCGGGCGACGGCGGCGCCATGAGACCGGGCGGCGCCATGAGGCCGGGCGACGGCGGCGCCATGAGACCGGGCGACCGCGCGGACGACGGCGCCGAGCCCGTGGCGTAGTTGAGGTGGATGCCCGCCATTCCCCCGTTGCCAAAGCCGTAATAGTCCACGCCGTGCATGGGCGACGCCGCGCCGCTGGGACGGCGAGACGAGGCGGGGAAGCCGGGCGGCCCGTTGTTGGCGGGCGTAGACGACATGCTGGTCTTGTCTGGGCGGCGGCGGTTAGCAGACTGGACGGATCACGGGGTCGGAGAGCTCTTACCTGGATTTGTTGGGTAGCGGTGTTTTTTTGGGTGTTTTTTGGGTGTTTTTGGATGTTCTTGGTTTTCGTTTGGGTGTGCTTTTTTTGTTTTCGTTTTGTTCTTGTTTTTTGTTTTTGGGTGTGCTTTTTTTTTGTTTTCGTGATCGGGCGAGGAAATCAAGACCGAAGGAGAAAGAGCAGAGAAGACAGAATGAGAAAGAGCAGAGAAGACAGAACGAGAAAGAGCAGAGCAAGATGAAAACAAGGAAATTCGATATCAAAAGACAGAGGACGAGCCAAAACCAGACAGCAGAACCCCCGACACAGGACTAGAGCGCCTGGACAACGAGCAGAAAGGCGTAGCTGAGGCAAACCGAGACGGCGGCAACACTGAGCCAAAAGGCCAGGGAGCGGTCGGCGAGCGGATTGCGGAGAAGCGGGAGGGGAGGGGGGCCCATGGATGGCGGGCAGGGAGATCTGGCAGAGCCGGCGCGGAAGGAAGAGAAGAAGAGGGTCGGGTCTGGAAGCAGCGACGGAGGCAGAGAGAGAGAGAGAGAGAGAGAGAGAGAGATGAAAGTGGAAGAAGGTTGCAAGTGGGAAAAGTCTTGGAGGGAAGGAGCGAGGGACGAGGCAAATATTTATATCCCAGCCAGAAGAGCAGGGCAGCGCAGGGCAGCGCAACAGAGACACGGTTCGACGCAGACGAGAGGAGAGAGAGAGAGAGGCCGCCGGGGCAAGGCCAGCTGAGACGCGAGATGAGCGGCGGATAGAAGGCAGCAGGCGGGCAGGCCGTGCGCGACTCGGATCTCGAGGACGAGCTGCAGCAGCTCTTGTTTTTTTTTTTTTTTTTTTTTTTTGTTGGGCTGTCTTGTTGAGCGTCCTGTCTCACGCGGGCTCAAGTCTCTTGCAGGTACCAGTACGGAAAGGAGAGGGAGAGCAAGCCGAGAGAGCAAGCCGAGAGAGCAGGCCAGAGCAGGCCAGAGGAGGCCAGAGGAGGAACCGTGACTTGGAGAGACTTGCTGCGCGCGACAGCCGCCGTGTCTTGCTCAGAAACAAAGCAAGGAGGAGGAAGGCGGGTCCGGTGAGAGACAAGGGTGGAGCTGGAGGAGGAGGAGGAGGACCAGCAGGAGGAGGAGGAGCGAGAGATGCCCGAGAGGCTAGCAGAGCGGCTGCGGGCGGGTGGAGACGCTCGGAGGAGGAGTCCTCTGGGCAAGCGATGAGCGATCGTTGGAGGAGGTCACTCGGGCCAGTCTTTATCGGTAGCTGAGAGAGGGTGGCGGGAGGAGGGAAGAAGAGGGGGAGAAGATGGCAGAGAAGGGACGATGGGTGAGAAGTGACGACGGACGACGGGTGAAAAGTGACAGCGGCAGACAGACACACAGACAAAAAGACAGCGGTGTCTACTCCGTACTTGCAAGAGCAACAGACCACCAGCAGACCACACTGAGACACACACACCGCTCTTCTGATGGTGGGTCGCATCGGACGACCTCCTTCCTCCGTATTCTGGCCGCCCAGCGACCCCCCGGCGACCCCCTCGCCGTCGGCCGCCAGCAGGACAGGGGCTCGGCTGCCTGGCTAGCTCCGGCGCTAGCGGCCTCGAGCCAAGCCCCGCCCGCTTGCCAAGGAGCCCAGGAGTCCAAGCACAGCGGTCGTCCAGGTCGTCCAGCGGAGGTAGTCCAGCGGAGTAGCCGGGTGGACCTCCTGCGGGCGGCCTGCTAGCACCCTGCAGGCATCGTTTCATCACATCCCTCACTTTGTGTTCTCTCGTTTGCTCGTTGCCTGTCCTCCTGTGCGTTCTTATCCGCCGATCCGCTCTCGCCCGCCCGTCCACTCACATTGTCGGATTTCTCCTCGCTTGCAGCCCGCAGCCGGCAGCCCCACGGCGGCCGGCGACGGCCAATCTTGTCGTCCGCCGGCCTGCCATCGCTTGTCGCGCATCCCGGTCCCCAATTTCGCTCCCTTTCCGCCGCCGCCCAACGGGGCCCTGGTCTCGGATGGTGTGCTCGGTCTGGGCGGTCCTGGCGGCTCCTGCTGGCTGCCTCGGGTGGCCTCTGGGTGGCCTCCGGGTGGCCTCTGCTTCTTTTTGTGACCGGGCTCGCTTCGGGGGCTGAATGTGACGAGCCCCTGAATTCACGGCGTCTCTTTGAGCGTGCAGTGCTGTCCGTTGAGCAGACAACTTGATATCTCGTACAAGTATTACTCCGTATGCTTACAACGACACCAGCGTAGCACCGATCGCCCGCCAGCGCCGCCGGCCCAGCGCGCACCAAGTGGGCCACAGCGCTCTTCTGGTGCTCAGAGCGTCCCAGCAGCCAGCAGCCCAGCTCCCAGCGCCGGCGTCCCAGCCCAGCTCCCAGCGCCGGCGTCCCAGCGCCAGCGACCGCCGACGGTTCCCAGCGCCAGCGCCGGCGCCGCGTCCCAGCGAGGCCTGGCCCAGCGAGGCCTGGCTGGCCATCGTCGTCCCGGCAGACAGGCCCAGCGTCCACCTCATGTGTAGGAACTCCAGAATCAGGGCTGGCCGGCCGCCTGTGCACACAAATTCTACTTTTGCGGCGCGCCGTCCACGGCAGATCACCACCGGCGAGAAGGCCAGGCCAGAAGGTCAGGCCAGCTATGCGTAGCAGCCTCGCGGCGGGATGCCTCGAGGATCCTCGAGGACGCCTTGTCACGGCCGCCCCGGCAGCTTGTCACGGCACGAGACGAGACGAGGCGCGGCATATAATGGGGAGGGAGAGGGAAGAGGGAGGGAAAAGGGGAGAAGGCGCTGGAGCACCTCACCTCTCGGGCACCTCTCGGGCACCTTGCGGAGTATTCTTGCAACATGGCGCCCTGGACGAGCCAGCGCCGAGCAGCGCCGCCAGCGCCGCCAGAACCGCCAGAACCGCCAGCGCCGCCCGCACTCGGGCTGGGTCCGCGGTTGGTGGGCGCCGTGTTTCGCTCGCTCAGCAAGTTTGGCTGCTGGTGCGTCTGGACTACTCCGTAAGCATACTTGAGCCACGATACTGACTGCCAGCCTCCTGGGCAGCGGCTTTGGAGAGTCCGATCCGCCGCCGCGCCGACACCACGACCACGGCCGCCGCCGCCGACGCGACCAGGACCGCGCCCCCTACGTGGAGCGCGGCCGCCCGCTCAACCGCCACCCCAACCGGCTCCAGGGCTACGAGCTGCCCAACCACCCGCGCGGCGTCTTCTACCTGCCCACCATCCACGAGAACAGCACCTGGCACCGCTAGAGGGGGCCGGTGAGACAGCCGGGCGCGGTCATGGCGCAACAGTTGGCCCGACGGGCAGGCAGCGGGCAGCGGGCAGCGGGCAGCGGGCAGCGGGCAGCGGGCAGCGGAGGAAACAAACCACAAAGCCCGAGCGGAAGCAAGTGGGCCGTTTTGGGGCGTTGTCCTGTCTCTGTTCTTGTCTCTCCTCTCCTGTCTTTCCTCTCCCCCTCTCCTCTCCTCCTCCCCCCTCCTGGCAATAAATGGCGCTGCTTTCAAGCTGGTCTCGGGTCTCCGCCGCCTCATTTGTGGAAAAACGGGGCGGCCTTCCCCGCCCTTCCATCCAACCGTCTTTTGATTTTGCTGGCCGGGCCTCTCGAGGCCTCGGGCCCCGGCTCGTCGTAGCGCTCCACCTCCCGCACTCCGCCGCGGGACAGCATTCTACAAATAGCAGTAGGAAATTACTCCGTACTTGTACGAACATGGGAATGCCATATCGCGGCCAATATGGACAGCCCCAGAAAGCTACTCCGTAGTCTGGGTGCCGATAGGAAGGGAGGGGAAATGGGAAAAAAAAAAGGGGGTGCTCAGACTCGCTGGGATCCGAGTCTGGGATCGGCACCGCCTCTTTCCTGCCTGAGACAACCAGAGACAGGCCACGCAATGAGACATGGCGCGGCCGAATCCCAAATACGAGAAACAGCGAGATTGGCCGGGCAGCCAGGCAGCCGGGCAGCCAGGCAGCCGGGCAGCCCGGCTCGCAGCACGTCGGCTCCCGCGCGACGGGGGGGGTCCGTGACAGAGAACAACGACAAATGCCAACCAACCCATGCCAGCCCATGCCAGCGCATGGGCCTGCACCTCCTCTCCGCACCGCAGCCCGGCTTCCGTGGGGGTCGCCGAACGCGGCGGCCGTGGCCAATGAGCCCGGCGCGGCTTATCGTTGCGCGGGGGAACCAAGACGCCGTCCTGCGCCGTCCTGCACCGTCCTGCGTCGTCCTGTGCCGCCCATTCCGTCTTGGGCCCGCGCGCCCGCCTCGTTTTTGCGCCCAGATGACCTCCCGGCGGCGTCGGCGCGCGGTCTGGCCCTCCTGTGCCGTCCCCCTTGCCTCGTCTACGTGGCGCGCGTGACCAGGATCGCCGACGGAAGGCCGATGCTGAGACATACCAAGCAGCGGCTGAAAGGGCGGTCAAGGGGGGGAAGAAAGGTTGGGAGAAAGGTTGGGAGGATGGGCGAGGAAGGGTGAGGAGGGGGGAAGGGTGAGGAGGAGGTTGGGAGACGGGCGAGGACGGGCGAGTAGGGAGGTTGGGGGGATGGGCGAGAGGGGGGGGGATGGGCGAGAGGGGGGGATTGGGAGGTGAGGATGGGTGGGCGAGGGATGAGGACTGGCGTAGGGGAGGTGGCTCCAGGACAGACGCTGTGGTTGCAGTGGGAGTATGGGTATTGTCTAGGCGTTCCAGTGTGCTAGACGCCTGGAGGCAGCAGCTCGGCAGCCTCCATGGGGTGATGTCGGTGGAAGCCGTGACGATGCAGAGCGAGCCAGTGAGCAGTGAGCAGTGATGCGTGATGTAGGCGGCTGAGGCTGGACCGTGATGTAGTAGGCGGCCGAGGCTGCACAGGACCACGAGACGCGGCCACGGCAAAGCAGGTGGCGGCAGATGGTGGCCAGGCATGTGTTGCGTGAACAGGCCAGCGACGACGGCGATGCGACGCAGGCCGTCAGGAGAAGCGGCGCGAGCATACGCTGGCCGCGGACGTCGAAACCCGTCAAGGAGAGAAGCCGCCTGGTAGCCCATATCTGGTATACAAACGTCTGCATTTCTACGTCTACTCCGTTCAGAAGAGTGCCAGCACGTCTGTTCGATGCACTCCTTCTACGACTACGAGCTCTGCTACGACTGCCTACCGTCTGGCCGTCACCGTCTAGCCGTCACCGTCTGGCCGTCTTGCGCCGGCTCGCCACCGTGTCGAGGCCCGCCTCGGTCGCCGCGCGCTTCGTCCCGGCCGGCCGTCGTCCAGCGTCGCCCGGGAGTTGCCCAGCGTCGCCCGGGAGTGGCCCAGATGGCCCAGCTGGCCTGTCCGCCACTGCCAGCCACACCCCCCCGTACGTGAGCGGCGTGCGCGGGCTGACGAGGCCGCTGCCGTAGTCGCAGACAGCATCGCCGCCGCCGCCACCGCCGCCGCCGCCGCCGCCACCGCTGCACCGCGCGGACGCCTGTGGCGGCGGCAGCACGTTGCGCGACGCCCCGACGGAGTACACGCGGCACCCGGGGCAGCCGCCCCCCGCGCGGGCCGTCGCCGCCGCCACCGCCACCCAGCGGCGGCACGGGGCGGCGGCGGGCGCCGTGGTCGTAGAGGCGGCTGCCGTCGCCGTCGTGTCTGTCGTGGCCGTCGCCGCCCTGGCCGTCGCCGCCCTGGCCGTCGCCGCCCTGGCCGTCACACAAACAGACGAGCCGTGCATGGTGCGACCTGAGATGCCGGCTCCCGATCGTCCTCCGTCTCCGGCGACACAGCACAGCCGACACGTCGCACAGCAGGCCGCTTGGCTGCTGTGGCTGCCTCGTCTCGATGGCGTGTCGCGGGGGAGCAGAGACAAGACGGGACGACTCGACCGCACTCGAACCTGCTCTCTCCTCGTCAGCCAGGCTCAACACCAAACAGACGGATGGACATACCGCCCCTTTTGTAGGCGCCGCCCGCCCAGGCCACACAACGAACGGCCTCGTCTGTTCACCGCACACGCCCATTGTGCCCATTGTGCCTTTGTAGTTGTGTCAACAAAGAGCGCGCGCCGCGCCGTCGGTGCGCACGTGACCTGGGTCGTGCCGGCGCGGTGTTGGGCGCGCGCCCTAACGAGCGCCCCTAAGCTGCAAATCTCGGGCCGCCTAAAGCCCCTAAAACCGGCGCGCCCATAGGCCCTAAACGCCTACGCCCCAGCGGCTACCAGAGCGAAAGCCCACTGTATTTGTGATCTCTGCTACATACGTAAAATTTCCATGCTTCGTGGAGAATGGCGTGCCACCGCACGTGCTCGTGGCACGCCCAACGGCGGTGCAACGGCGGTCACAGGCAGCGGCATCCACCGTTTTTCCTCTTGGCTACGGAGAACGCAAGGAGAATTTAGAGAGCATCTTGGGGCATCTGGAGGCATCTGGGGGCATCTGGGGGCATCTACGGAGAAAGCGCTGGAGCGCGCGCGGTTATAGCACTCAGCTCGCGGTATATTTAAGCATGGAAACTATGCTTACGGGGCAGTGGTCCACTAGCCCAACTGCCGTAGGGGCGGCGCTCCAGTGGAAGCTCCAGGGAAGCTACAAGGAAGCTACTGAAGCTCCAGTGGAAGCTACGGAGTACAGGGAAGCTACTGGACGCTCCAGTGACAACTACAGGGAAGCTACTGGACGCTCCAGAGACAACTACAGGGAAGCTACAGGGAGCTACAGGGAGCTACAGCGGAGCGACGGCGGCCACGGGCGGCCCGCCAAAAGATGAGAGACGAGAGACGAGGAGCAGACGAGGTCGAGGGAGGTGGGCATGCCCAGACTATCCCAAAATCCCAGGGAGGCCGCCTCGAGGCAAAGAGGGGGAGAGCTGAACATCCCTGACGCAATGCGTGCATATCAATAAAACGAAAGAAGCAAAGTCCGTATGCAGGCGAGGAGGAGCGCCGCGCGCGGGGTAGCTTCCCATTGGCCTGACAAGAGGCCTAAATTAGCGAGGT
The DNA here is from genome assembly GCA_019925495.1 of Ophiostoma fasciatum. Lineage (NCBI taxonomy): Eukaryota > Fungi > Ascomycota > Sordariomycetes > Ophiostomatales > Ophiostomataceae > Ophiostoma > Ophiostoma fasciatum. Next base: position 334,296 of record JADHKM010000004.1, on the reverse strand, counting down.
CAGCACTCGAGGAGGGGGTTGGTGGGTGGCAGCGAGATAGCAATCAAGAGAGAGGCAAGCGAGGGGAGTATACTTGTAAAGAGTACTTGTACAAGTATATAGATAGACAGAGAGAAGCCAGGAGCAAAGAAAAAGCAAAAACAACAGACCGTGCTAAAATAAAAATCAAACAAAAGTAGAAGAAAGAGGAAGAAAGACCAAAGAAAACACATGCCAAGAGATAGGGGCAAAGACAGGGGCAGAGACACAACAACACATCCCGCATCCCATCCAACACAGCACGCCTTTTTTTTTTTTTTTTTTGCATCCGCCGCAACCGCGCTCGCTCCCTGGCAATGTGACGAGATGGATGCCAAGCGCCCGCGCTATTTTGGCGAGTCTCAGTCTCAGCCAGCCACAGTCCCTCTTGACCGCCAGTTCGGCATGCCCGCCGTCCTCGTCCTCGTCCTCTCGCCCTGCTCTCGCCCTGCCCTGCCTGCCTCTCCTGTCTCACTTGGTCATTTGACTCTTGACCGACTGCACGGGCCGTGTGCGCGCGCCGGCGCTATGCTCGATGCGCTCGCTGGTGCCGCCGCCGGCGCGCTGCATTCCTGTTTTCTGGCCATTCAGCCTCGCCCATCCCCGACGACTACTGCGGGCGTGCATGCCTCCTTTTTTTCAAACACTGGCAAGACAATATGCATATGCGTATGCATATGCGTATGCAGAGTAAGCAAGCACAATTCCAAGCGAGCGGCCAAAAAAACGCGCGTGTGACTCTTGCTGCAGCTGCTGCTGGGCCGACCATCCTGCTCTCTGTCCCCCCCCCCTTCTCTCTGTCCCCCCCTTCTCTCTGTCCCCCCTCCCCGCCCTTCTCTGTCCCTCCTCCTCGCCTAGCACCCGTGCCCGCCCCCTCTTCCACCGATCGTGACGGACGGCCAGACAGGGCTCACAATACGCCTCCCATCGTGTACGACGTACCGTAGAACACGGCCTTTTCCTTTGAGGCGTCGTGGCTCACCTCGCTGTACTCCGTACTCCGTACTCCGTACTCCGTGAGCCTGACCGCGACCGACGATCTGCCCGACGGACCCAGACTTTGCCAAACGCGATCGGCTCCCCCTTGCGTTCTCGTGTGCCGTGTCGTGTCCACCTCCACCGATGCGGGCGCGGCCTGGGCGCGGCCAGAATCTCGTAGCGGGGTCTGCCCAGGTCTGCCTGGTCTTCCTGGTCTTCCTGTCGGGCGCCGATTTCTATTTCTGTCCCGCCGTCCCCCAGCCCGGCGACGGCCTGCTGGAAAGCATATCCTTTTCAAACAAGCATATCCTTTTCAAACAAGCACATCCTTTTCAAACAAACATTGCCTCCAAGCACTCAAACACAAGCAATCACACTCACACTCCATTGCCTCCAAACACCAAAACACACCCTCATTTCGTCATGTCTTTCCAAGACTTTGTCCTCCCCGCCCACCTGCACGAGCTCTGCCGCGCCCGGGAGCTCAGCGGCCGCGCGCCGCTCCCGGAGCCGCTCAACCACCGCAGCCTGGACATCACCGGCTGCTACCCGTCCAGCGGCGGGCACGGCGGCGGTGCCAGCAATGCCCAAGGCCCCGGCGGTGCTGGCGACGGTGCCACCACCAGAACCAGTGCCAGCGGCAGCACCAGCGGCACCGCCGGTGACAACACCACCACCGCCGGCACCACCGCCGCCGGCCACGTCAGCGCCGCGGCCATTCGCCAGGTGTTCCATGAGCTCATGGCCCAGCACGACCGGCAGATGCAGCGCATGTACGCCGCCTGCGCCTGCCTGACGCAGGGCGTGCACCTGCTCGAGTCGCACATTGCCGAGCAGGAGGCCGTCGACCGCCTCATGCGGAGCACGCTGGCGGCCGCGCTCGAGGAGGCCCTGGCGGCGGTCGCCGCAGGCCACCCGGGCCAGCCGGGCCCGGCGAGTGAGCCGAGCCAGCCCAGCCAGCCCAGCCAGCCCAGCCAGCCCAGCGGCGAGAGCCTCGGGGTCCAGCAGGTCCGCCTCGCCCAGCAGGTCCTCCTGGCGCACCTCACCCAGCGGCCCAGACTGGTCCAGCAGGGCCGCCCGGCCCAGGCGCAGGCTCAGGCCGCCACCCAGGCCACTGAGGCCCAGGCCACGCAGACCACGCAGGCCACGCAGGCTACCACGGCCACTGAGGTCAAGGCCACAGAGGCTACCAAAGCCACTGAAGCCAAGGCCACTGAGCCTGCCAAGGCCAAGTCCACTGAGGCTCAGGCCACTGAGGCCAAGGCCACTGAGACTACCAAGGGCAAGGCCACTGAAGCCAAGGCCACTGAAGCCAAGGCAACTGAGGCCAAGGCCACTGAGGTCAAGGCCACCGAGGCAAATGCCACTGAAGACAAGGCCAAGCCCGCTGAGACCAAGGCCATCCAGGTCACGTCCCCCGTCCAGCAGTACGCGCAGACGCTGCGCCACGTGCGCGTGGGCTTGCTGCGCCAGCAGGCGGATCAGGACAAGGTCGACGAGGCCGCCCACGAGGCCAGCACCCGCGGCAGCGGCGGCGGCGGCGGCGTCGTCGAGTACGTGGGGCCGGTCAACACGCACATGAGCTTGATTCCCGACATGCCCCCGAGCTGGCTCGCCAGCGTCGGCGTTGGCGGCAGCGGCAGCGGCAGCGGCAGCAACAGCACCGGCACCGCCAGCAACGGCACCGCCAGCAACGGCACCGCCAGCAACGGCACCGCCGCTGCCAGCAACAGCACCGCCGCTGCCACCCCCTCCCCCACGTACCACCACGGGTTCTACGACGCCCCCGCGGAGATCGTGGCGCTCGGCAACCACCGGGCCCACGAATTTGACGTCGGCGCCGTCCGCGCCGTCCTCCGCAGCGCCGGCTCTGCCCTCGCGCCGCGCCACCCGCCGCTCGTGCTGCTGGCCAACCGCCAGGCCGCCGAGGAGGCCGAGGCGGCGGCGGCGGCGCACGCCCGCGCCCGCGCCAACCGCGACGACCCCGAGAGCGCCGAGGCCGAGGCCGAGGCCGAGGCTAGGGCCGAGGCTGCCATCAACCGGGCCTTGGAGGTGGCCCACGCGCTCATGACGACCGGCTTCGCCGAGACCTATCCCGGGGGCGCCGCCGAGGCCGCCGCCGAGGCCGCCGCCGAGGCCGCCGCCGAGGCCCGTGTCGCCGAGGCCGAGGCCGAGGTCGACGCCGAGTACGAGTACGAGTACGAGTACGGTGACATCTACCTTGCTTGAGGTCGCTTGGACCGGCGATCTGGATCCAGCCTTTCTGTGTGCGCTTTTGACTGGATCTTTTGGTTTTTTGCTCTTGACGTTGACTTGCCTGACGTTCTTTGATGTTGTGCTTTGCCTGGATTTGTTTTGACTTGCTCAGACTTTCTTTGATGTTCTTGCTTTGCTGGATTTGACTGGATTTGATTTGACCTTTGCTTTGGACAATGGGCCGAGACCGCCTTGAGAATGACACAGCTCGGTCGGCCCAGGAGAGATGGAACAAGTAGGTACTCCGTAGTAATGTTCTCGTTTTCTTATGATGCGGCACGCGCCTTGCCATGTTCTACAGAGACCGCGCGGCAGGTCGCAAGCGCTGTAGCTGTAGGTGGCCGCTGTAGCTGTAGGTGGCCGCTGTAGACAGAGCCCTGTGACACTGTAGGCGCTGGTCGTAGAGCAGTGTGAGCGACTGTGATCCTGTGCTCAGCGTCGATCCAGCGTATACTGCTGTTAGGGTGTGCAAAGTCGTGTGCAACGTCGGTGCGGAGGTGTGTCCAGTGCGAGACCACGCGTCGTGTGGTGGCTGACAGCAGCAGAGCTCCGTGTGCAAGGCGTGCAAAGGCGTGTAAAAGTTGAGTGCAAAGTTGAGTGCCAAGTCGTGTGCAAGTGCAAAGTCGACTCGTTTCAGCGTTGCGGCGAATTACAGCGTCGTTTACAGCGGCTACCTGGCAGCGGCCGGCGACAAATACGCTGCGTCCACAGCCGTCCGCGCCGGCTGCTGCCCCAGGTCCTCAGTGCCAGGATCGAGGAGGGGTGAGGAGCGGTGAGGAGAACCGTCGTGCTTGCCTAAAGACGCGAGTCGGTCGCATAGGGCGGACTGAAAAGACAGAGAAGGAGTGACCCTGTGTGAAAAGGACAAGGGAAGGAGCGTCCCGGGGAAGCGCGGTAGGGCGACCACGACAGGAAAGAGGTCAGACAAAAACAACGATGACAGGTCGGGACGAAAAAATTGAAAAAAAATGAAAACAAAAAATAAATAAAAATAAAAATAAAAAATAAAAAAGCATGCAAACAGCTGGCGAAGGGAAGAAACAGAAGAAACATGGATAAAGACAGGCCGGAAAGGAGCACGAGTTCCAGCGGCCAGCGGACGTGGCAGCTTTACAGTGCAACACGCTCGTGGCGCGCAGTGCCGTCTTGCGCCTGTCTACAGCTCAACAAGTGTCGCTCGCTGAGAAAAACTTGCTGTTAGAAGAGGCGAGCTAGTGGACGAGGGCGGTGCGCTGCGTGGGACAGTCCTCGAGCTCCTTCCTGCTCGGTGCATCGAGCCTTCCTGCTTGGTGCTTCTAGCATTCCTGCTCGGTGCCTCGTGCCTTCTTGCTCGGTGCCTCGAGCCCCTTCCTGTTCGGTGTGCCGCAGCAGCGCCGCGTCGCAGCTGCCGTCGAGCATACGCCACTATTCGTCTTCGCTACAGCAGTCGGTTGCCGTATGCAGCGGGAACTTAGCCGCCAATGCTGGCTACAGCTCCAGCCGACGGTCGACAGCAGCGACGGCGACTGTCGACAGCAGCTTTTGCGCTATAACACAGCGCTTAGTCTGCGCTACCGCCACAGCGTACAGTCCACAGCAAGTCCAAAGAAAGGCACAGTCTTCACTATCGTTGCCTATGACCGCCTCTTCTATACTCTGCAGATGTCTCTGGCTGGGCTGGCCTGAATTTGATGCATGCGTGTGCGAGACGGCGTCCGACTGCTGCCCGGAAGACATTGAGCCAGCCGGCAACTTGCCCAGCACGGATCTCGGGCGGGAGTGGTTCCCGCTGTAGCGCTACGACCTTACAAGCGCCGCTGCAAACGCAGGGCAAACCAGGGCAAACCAGGGCAAACGCAGGGCAACGCTGTGCAAACGCAGCGCAAACGACGCTGCAAACGCTGCCACAGCACGCTATAGGCGGACGGTGGGCGCTGTCGCCGCAGCGCAGCAGCGGTTCCACTGCAGACGCTGTCGCTGCACGCAACCACGGTTGAGCGCAGTCGCTGTAAGCGCTGCAACGGACTGACAAGCAGACATCTCCTCACGAAGCGCTTCAAACAAACAACCACAACCATGAACACGATGCCCACCCTCAAATACGATGCCAACCCTTGAACATGATGCATTCCGAGAAAGAATGCCGCCCGACCAAGCCTGTTCTGTTCAGCCACGCAGCTGTTCAGCGGCGGCCAAAGAATGAGGAGCTGTTCGCCCATCTTCGTGAACAATCGTCGGCCGCCGGCAGACAGCCCTCGCCGGCGCCGCCTGTTCACCACACCGGAGCACGACGGTCTTCACGACGCCTCACGACAGCCTCTTCACGACCGTTCACACACAATGCTCCTGTTCAGCCGGCGGTATATAGCAAGGGCGGCGCGGAGGTCGTCGGTCGGCATCGGCAACCAGAGAGCATCACGATCGTCTGCCGCGTCCGCCGAGCACGACCACCTCGAGCACGACGACGCCGAGCACGACATCGACCCCTCCGAACACGACACCGCCCCCTCCAAACAGCAGCGATGGACGAGGAGCGTATCTACGCTGCCCTGGCGCGCGATTGCAACGACTTCCTGAACTTCTACCAGCGCATCGTCGGGTACTTCCATACCTTCTTCTTCTACCACGACGTGCTGCCCACCGGCGGGCCCAGCCGCCACACCCTGCGCATGCGCGGCAACGTCCTAGCCAGCATCGCTTTCCGGTACCGCGTGCTGGCGCTCTTGGCCGGCACCGGCTCCTTCGCCGGCGCCGGCGCCGGCACCACCGGCATCGTCTCGCTCTCCGCCGACGGCCAGAGCCTGACCACCCGCCAGCCCTCGGAGAGCGAGGTGGCCCTGGACGAGTCACTGCACGAGCTGTTCGTCACGGGCCTCGCCGGCGGCGACCCCGACACGCTGCCCGCCGCCATCGTGGCCGAGTTTGAGCACAGGATCGCCGTTGCCGCCCCCATCCTCGACCTCATCAACTCCCGCTCCCTCTTCCTGCCCAACGACTACGGCGTGCCCGCCGAGGACGAGGACGCCTCCATCCGCCGCGTCTGCGCCGTCTGGCACGAGTTCAACCACGCCATCGGCGGCCTCTGCCGCCGCGTCGCCGACATCTGCTACCACACCGGCTTCGACGTGCACCACCTCGCCAACCCCCTCGGCCTCGAAGTCGACCTGTCCCAGATTTTTGGCGTCGGCGGCAGCGGCAGCGGTGGCAATGGCGGTGGCAGCGGCGGCAGCGGTGCCTACGCCGATGCTGCCTAGGTAAGTAAGCTGCCACCGCTTCCGAGCTGCCTAGGGCTACCCAGGTAAGGCTGCCACCGTGCTGAGCTGCCTAGGTAGGTTGGCCCTTGACGCGCTTCTGGAAGCTGGCTGCTGTTGATACCTTGATTTGTTTGATTTCGTGCTGGAATGCCGCACGAGATTGTCACCGTTTTGATTCCTGCTGAAATACAGCACGGGATTGTCATCGTTTGATTTCCTGAAATACCACATGCATTGCCATCATACCGCCTGTCAACGTGAGAATCGTAAACAACAAGGGCGTACCGCCTCGTAAAGTCTGTCCCGTAGCTTCCACCAGAGGTCTGCTGTTGGTCTGGCTGTCGGTTGTCGTGAGTCTGGAGTCGTCAGGGCAGAACAAGGCAGAACGCGTACTCTCGGATGCGCCGGAACAGGCGCGGCGGCAGGATCGGGTGCTTCAGATCGGCGTACGCCTCCCAGAAGCCCAGGAAGACGTACAGGCAGCCGGACACCACGGTGGGTGCAATCACGATCGCTCTCTTCCACGGGTGCAGCGCCGCCCTGCCAGTCAGCGCCGGCCACAGAAAAAAGAAGAAACGCAAAGACACACCCAGCGGATTGCCGTCAGCAGTAGGACAGCGCCACGATGCCGGCGTAGTCGAGCTGGCGCAGCAGGTGCCGCCACGTCTCGCCGTCGTCGCGGTGCTTGCGCTGGAAGCTGGGCGGGAAGCAGAAGCAGGAGCGGCGCAAACACGGACGGCAGGTTGCTGAACTCGAACAGGCCCAGCAGCGCCAGGAACCGCCGGTCGTTGGGCACCACTCCTGGATCCCGCCCCCGAGGCCAAACAGCACCCCGCTCGCAATCGTCTGCCCGATGCTGTAGCCCGTCGCGCCCACGACCGCGCCGCCCCCGCAGTCATACCAGCCGCCCGCTGATCGTCACCACCACCACCGCCGCCAACAGGTCTCAGCTGTCTGTCAGACCAGGCCCCCGTAGCCAGCCAGAGGCCGGCCTGCCTCCAGAGGCTGCCAGCCAGATCGTGATCCAGATGTAGTTGGGGTCGGGGCCCAGGTCCGCGTTGATGTACGCCAGCACCGCCGGCGGCATCTGCAGCGTGCACAGATAGCCGTTGTAGGTTATGAGGAGAGACTGTTGCGCCGTCAGCGTGTTGGCTGCAAGGGCGCACGCTGCACAAGGGCACGCTTACCAAGATGCCAAACCAGGCCTGCTTGGTCATGCGGCCGACGTCCTTCGGTTCGCCGTCCGCTGCCGCCGCCGCCGCCACCCCGTGTCTGCCATGGTGTGGCGGTGGGCAGGCTTTGTGTAGTCGTGCGGTCGTGTAGTCGTGCGGTCATGCAGTCGTGTAGTCGTGTGGTCGTGTGGTCGTGTGGTCGTGTGGTCGTGTGGTCGTGTGGTCGTGTCAGGCTCGCGAGGCTGGTGAGAAGAGCAGAAGAGTTCCGGACAAGAGCCGAAAGAAGGATGCGGTTGAGGACAAGCTGCTCGACAAGGTGCCGAGGCGAGACGCGTCGGCAGCAGGCCAGAAGTGAGGGGCGCTGCAGACCCACGGAAATATTGAAAGGCACGCTCGTGCAGACGAGCACGCGGGGCGCAGCAGAAGCTCGATCAGCATCCAGCAGCATACTCCGCGCGTCGTTCGTAGGCACGCCCGCAGCCAGGAAGCCGTCTTTCACGCAGACGTGGCCGCGCCGCGGTCCAGACAGCTCAGCTCCAGAGCAGGAGGAAAAGCCCGCCTCCGCAAACAGAGATCCGGGGTCCGGAGATGCCAAGACGCCCAAGGAAGCACCATGCCAGTCCAGGAAGCACCATGGCCTGCTCTCCGTCCGCGCTGCTCTTCTCCGCCGCCGCCGCATCGCCCGGATTGTCGATCGCCACGCGCCGGCTCAGAAGAAAGGAACAAGGGACAGTCGGGTTGTTTGCCTAGGCGTTCTCGGTCGGTACAAGACGACGTCGGGTCGCACACGCAGCGCGGCCGGCGGCGGCACGGCCGGCGGCGGCGCGGCCGGCGGCGGCACGGCCGGCACGGCTTCGAAGATCGGCCTCCATGCTGCCGTCGACGAGATTGAAACGCGGAGAAGGCTAGGACCAAGTTGAGAGCCGCGCGTGCGGGAAGTGGGTTTGTCGGCAGACGGACGGGCAAGCGTGCCGTGTGCGTCGTGTGTGTGCCGTGGCTCGCTGTGCTCAAGGGTGCACCGCCACCCGTCTCTGCTCCTGCACCGCCACCACCGCCCCAAGTCTGCGCACCGCCCCAGGTCTTCACCGCCCCAGGTCTTCACCGCCCCAGGTCTGCACCGCCCCAGGTCTGTGCACCGCCACATAGCTTAAAGTATCGCCGGGCATCTCCACCTCTCCACGGAACGGCAGACCCGCACGCCGTCGCCCGTTCCGACCGCCGGCGCCGGGCGCTTGCGGCCACCAGCACGATGCTAGCCAGGGCCACGCTTTTTGGCTTTTTGGTTTTTCGGTTTTTCAGTTTGTCGGTTTGTCGATTTTTCGATTTTTGACGGCCCTGGCCTTGCCTGGCCTGGCTGGCCTCGTCCATCGTCCCCTCCCCACATTTGGCACGTTGGCACGTTGGGCGTGGAGGCCGCACTGGATCGAGTACGGAATATAAGGATCTCGTCCTCTCCACCTGCAGCCAGCCTACTGACGTCTTCGCGGACCCCGTCGGCGCCCCCGTTGGCGCCCCGTCGGCGCCGCCGTCGCCGCCGCCGTCTTTGCCACACCTTCTGATCACGTGACCAACATCCTCGACCTCGATCGACGCGCTCTCCGTCGGGCGTCCGTCGGCGGCCTCCGACCGCCCCGTTGTCTGTTGTCTGACCGGGACACGGCAACGCGTCCAGCGAGCCCCTGTCTGGCACGACGCCTGGCACGGGCGTGCCTAGGCAAGGAGAGGCGAGACAGGCTGCGCACGGCGTCACTACTGGACCGCCGGCCATTGTGAGACCTGGCAATTTAAAAAGTGTCTTGCACCAAAAATGGCCGCGCTTCGCCTCCCCACAAAAAGCAATGCGGGTACGGAGTAAACAAGAAGCCAGCTGAGCTGAGTCCCCCCTGGCTGCCTGTGCCCCTGTGCCCCTGTGCCCCTGTGCCCACTGGCTGCCTGTCCCTTGGCTGCCTATTCTGGTGGTCTATATAAGGGCCGCCGCGGCGAGGGGAGTCTGCCTGCGTGCGACCCCAGCTCGGCAAGCACTACACATTTCAGCACACACTCGGCTGCCTACTCCGTATTTGCTGCACACACGAGAACCGACCATGGAGGACCAGCCCCCCACCCCCCCGGACAGCAGCGACGGCGGCGGCCAGCGCCGCGACTGGGACGGCATGGTCGGCCGGGCGGAGCGGCGGACCACCATCACGGGCAGCATGGTCGAGACGTACACGCTGTACCTGCTGCTGGGCGTCTTCCTGGAGCCGGAGCAGTATGCGCGCGTCCGCCTGTCCGACGAGGACGTGTCCGTGATCGTGCGCTACAGCTGGGCCGTCGCCATCCCGCTGCCCCCGCGGGCCGAGACCCTCCTCGCCCTCACCGACCCCTACCAGCGCCACGTCTGCTTCACCCGCATGGTCGGCCGCGAGTACACGCGGCAGCGCGTGGATGAGGCTCTGGTAGGTTGCTCAGGCCCCCGGGTCTGCCGCTGTCGGCCATCGCTAACCATGCTAGGACCACCTCCTGGAGCAGCTCCGCGAGCAGGGCGTCGAGGACGCGGTTGTTGCCGAGCCGAGTGACGTTGAGATGGAGGCCGCTGCCCCCGTCGGCCTGGGCCTGCAGGGCGGGCTGTGAAGGGCTGGCCGGCTGGCTAGGGAGCCGTTTTGCCAGTGAATGGGGGGGTACTGGATGGCGTTCTTTGCTTTACTTAGTTTACACGCGAGTCCACCTTTGTGACAAAATCTAGTTCTTGTTTGCCCGCCCGAAAGACCAGAGAGCCGTCCGAGATTTCGTAGTACAAGCGAGAGCGTGGTGCAGGCTACAGATCCCAGTCTGCGCGGCCATCGCGGGATCTTCTGTTTGCCGCACAAAGCGCTGCGGCGGAGCTGCAGGGGCAAGCTGGGTGGCCACCCCTCCGAAGTCAGCAAACGGTCCCGAGTGAGCTGTCGGTTCCGGCTGTCGGTTCCGGCTGTCAGTTCCCGAGCAAACGGCGGACAGACAAACGACAACGGGAGCACCCTCCGCTAAGGACATTGTCGAATCCTTTCCGAGATCACAAAGCCGGTGCCCTGGTACGCATTGTTCTCGTTCCTACAAAGCACGGAGAGCCAGGGAACAAAGACATCCAAAAACCAAAGTCATGTCAAGAAAAAGTACAGAGGCCCAAACGTCGTCTCCAGAAAAGTACAGATACCCAAACAAAATCATCTCCAATACAGGGGTAGAAGGCCATGGCTCTCGTGCGGCATGGCTGTACAAGGCGTCCCAAGCAAAACGCAAATCAAGAAGACAAAAGGAGACCAAAAGAAGACCAAAAGACACATTGTACCAGAACAGAGGAACTCCCGACCCCATCTCTTACGGGCGCTCAGAACTGCGCACGGCCCTTGCCCTTGTTGGGGCGCGGACCGGTCCAGTGCTTGTGTGCGACGACCATGTCGCCCGCCGGCAGCGAGCCGTCGGCGTGGAGGTGCAGCGACGGCTCGGGCTCGGCAAAGCCCGCGACGGGGACCGGCGACGGGCCCTGGACGGCGTTGGCGAGGGCGGCGGCGGCGGCGCAGTCGGCCTCGGTCTGCGTGAACACTTCGTGCACGAACCGAAGGTCGGCCGGCTGCTGAGCGGCGGCGGGAGAAGAAGGATCGTGAGCGTCGGGCGGCGGCGGCGGCGACAGCGATGACGTCCCGTCATTGCCACACCGCTCCAGCACGGCCCTGCCCGTCTCGAGCAGCTGGCCGCCGCCGGCGCGGGCCAGCTCGTCCTGGAGGCGCTGCTGGGCGGCGGCGGCCTTGCCGAGGTCGTCCTCGAGGCGCTGGCGGCGGCGCGCGATGAACTCGGCGGTGATGCCGAGCTCCTCGACGGACGGCAGGCGGCTCGGCATCGGGGGCTTCACCACCGGCAGCACCTTCAGGACCTTGCCCGAGTGGAGGCTCCGCAGCACGAAGAACGTGCCGTAGGGCGTGCAGTGGAGGCCCATGGTGTTGGGCGGTTGCACGGTTGGGGCGGTTGCACGGCTGCACGTTGCACGTCGCACGTTGCACGTTGCACCGGAGGGTTGTGGGCGGCGTCTGTAATAGCTACCACGGCAGCGGGTCAGCTATCGTCGGCCAGCCAAGAGGTCCAGGGGCGTCGGGGGGGGCAGGGGGACAATACCTGTGTTTGCTGTGCGAAGCAGCGGAGAACTAGGTCAAAAAGAAAGAGGAAAAACAAAGAAAGAAAGCCAACGGTTGCGTGACAGGGTATCCAGGTGTCCAGGAAGCAAGGATGGATGGATGGATGGAGAGAGAGAGAGAGAGACGAGAGGAAAGGATACAAATATTCAGGGAGGAGGGAGGAGGAGAAGGAGAGAGACAGAGATGGAGGAGGCAGCCCTTCCACAGGCCTCCGCCTGGGAGACAGAGCTGAACCCTGGGTCTGGGTGCGTCGCTCAATCGGGTAATAGCCAAGCCAGACGTGCCAGAGCCCAGAGCACACCATCCGTGCGCACGTGCCTCCAGGGCCCGCCGACCAACAGGCACGCCTGCGGAGACGGTGGAGCGCGCGGCGCGCCGTGATTGGCCGCGGGCGCCACAGCGCTTACTTTGCAATCTGGGCACAGTGACAGCCAATCAGGGGCGGCGGCGTAGGACAAGAGAGTCGGCTAGCCAGACCCGCCAGGCGTCGGGGGGGGTTCAGCGGCTGACCTCTGGCAAGAAGGTGGTGGTGGTCGCCTGCTGGACAGACGCTGTCGGATGTGCTGTTCCCGAGCAGCGAGGCCTCCCACGGCTGGCCGACCTCGCGATAGGACGAGCGGCACGACGGCAACGACGAACCCTGGATCGCTGGACGACAGATCGTCGCCTAGCATCCGGGCGGAGCACGGGCTCGAGCTGCTGCTAAGCATACTACTCCGTATGCTTACAAGTACAACTACTTGTACACCCAGGCTCCCCCGCTGAAACTACCGCCACTAGCCAGCGACCAGCCCCACAGTCGGTTAGCAGGCTCTATATGCGAGCATTGCACCAGCAGCCCTTGGCCAGGCAGGCCAGCCGTGCCAGACATTCTGGGCGGAGGCCGCCAGACGAGTGGCCTGTAGCGTCCGTCCTGGGGCTGTGTATCGTCTCTGTGAAGGGCTCCGGCTGCTCTGCTCACAGCTCGGTGGCCGCTGGATGCGTTCCGGTGGCTGTTTCTAGCCCCAGGCAGGATCGAAGCGGAGTCTCCGGAAGCGTGTGCCCTGCAGACGGCGGACAGAGGACGGCGGGCAGAGGAGAACCCCTGGATGCCAAGAGAAAGTCCGAGAAAGGCGACGAGACCCAAGCTAAGCGTGCCTGAGCCTGCCATACGTCGACGGCCAGCGATAAGACTGAGACACGAGCGGCAAAAAGGGCCTTTTCTCGTCCAAGACAACACACCCCTTTCTTGTCTATCGTCCGTAGTTGTACATGCCGTTCGGCGTCTTGGCCTCCCCTGTTTGATTTTCGCCCCTCCCTTGCTGTCCTCCTTACGTTTCTCCGTTTGGTAAATTGTGCCGGATAACAGACAAAAAGGCCGCCCCGCCGCCACCATGCAAGGTGTCGGACCTCTGCCATGGCCGTGTGTGCGGGGCATGTGCGGCTGGCTCGCAAGCGGCGGTGTGATTTTGTTGGGACAGATATGGGATCGCACGGGCGGGCGGCCGTCTCCCAATGCCTGCTCGTGGGCGGCGTCGTTTCTCGTCTGTTCATTCTCTCCTTTTGAGCCGCCTCTGACCAGGGCTTGTTTCTCCATATTAGCGCTTCTAGGCAGCGAGGACATACGTAGCTACGATTCGCTGCAGCTGCACGACGGCTGGACTCGAGCCATGCTGCGGAGATCACGGGCATTTCTATGTGGACAGTTTTCGTCGAGAAAAAATCAATTCAAGGCAGAGCCTACCTGTCTGGAGTCCAGCTCTTTGGTGGCGAGCACGACCTCCCAGTGTGGCGGTGTTCACGTTCTGCTCAGCAGCGCCGACCAGCTGCCGTTCCGCTCCTGTTCAGCAGCACCGGCGCAGCTGGAGCCCCGCTCGTTGTCCGTCAGAGCAGGGCCTGCCCAGCCTGGCGTGCAGCTTCTGCAGTCTGTCAGCTGTTCAGTCCGTCCGTCCGTCCGTCTCCCGTCCGGGACGACTCACGACTGGGTCATGTAGTCGAGACCCTCGACTGTCACGCCCATGGACGTAAACTCCTCGCGCAGCGCGCGGGCGTGAGCCATGTCGGCGCGGCGCGTGCTTGGGGGCGGCGGGTAGGAGACCTCGCCGACGACGGTGGTCAAATATGGCAGACTGCCGTCGATGACGCGGTCACAAAGGAGCCGCCAGACGCGGCTGCGCGGCGCGTAGCCGGCGAGGCGGAGCCTGTTCAGCGTGTCGGGCAGGCTGGCCACAAAGTCCTGCTCGTCGGTGCGCACCGTGACCGCGTGCACGCTCAGCGTCTCGAGGGCCTCAAACTGCGGCAGCTGCGGGATGTTGAGCGGCGGCAGCACCTCGCCGTGCAGCAGCGTGTCGACCGCGGGCGCCTCGAGCACCATCTCCTGCAGGCAGCCGGACCACCTCCACAGCGCGTGCAGGATTTCGGACAGCGGCAGCCGTGCGGGCATGCCCACCCACCGGAATGTCCGCAGCCGCGGGCCCACGCGGGCGAGCAGCACCGGCAGCGACGCCGGCAGCAGCTGGACACAGTCCCGCAGGACCAGCGTCTGCAAACCGGGGAACGCGACGCCGTCGGCGGCGGGCGCGGGCGGCTGGGCCCCGGCCGCCGCCGCCGCCGTCTGCCAGGAGATCACGCTGCGGTGGCTCGGCCGGTAGAAGGCGGCGCAGCCGCGGACCTCGAGGCGGCGCAGGTCGGCCGCGGCCGTGAAAAGCCAGTTGCCGACGTCGAGGGCCGCGTCCTGCGCGCCGCCCGCCAGCGTCAGGCTCCGCAGCGCCGGCAGCTGGTCCCGGGCGCTCTCGCAGGGATGGTACGTTCGCGGCATCCAGCCGACGGGCACGCCGATGCGCACCTGGGCCTCGGCGAGGTGCGGCGCGTTCAGAAACAGCTGGCGCACCAGCGCTCCGTACTGCGCCCAGGCGCGCCGCTCGTCGTCGCCCAGGCGCGCCGCGCGGCGGCGCAGCGGCGCGACGGCGTCGTCCGCGTCGACAAAGTCAAAGACGTCCCGGCCCTGCCGCGCCCCCAGCAGCACCGACGCCGCAAAGTTGGCGTACCGCTGCATCACCGGCGGCTCCAGCGTCCGGTCCACCCGCCGCGGCTCCAGCACGTCCACGTAGGCCCGGCGCACGTAGCGGCGCAGGCCCGGGTTCTCCCTCAGCGAGCGTATGAGGAGGAAGAGGCGCTCGCTCGTGCCCACGTACGGGGCCCGGTACAGCGGTCCGGCCGGCACGCCGGTGCCCAGCGCGCGCAGCTCCGCCAGCGTGTACTGGCTGCGCGCGTAGCGGCTCACCTGGGGGTCGTCGTCCGTCTCGGGGTCCAGGTCGAGCTCGTCGTTGCGGTGCAGGATGTCCAGCACCGTGCCGACCACCTCCGAAGAGAACCGCGGCAGCGCCTCCTCGTCGACCGGCGTGGGCGCCGTGGCGGCGAGGTCGCGGAGGCTGCGCAGCATCGTCCCGGTCGGAGGAGCGTCGGCGGAGCGGCGGAGGAGCGTCGAGAGGAGGACGTCGAGATCAGAAGAGGAGGTAGGGTGGTTTGCAGCACAAGAGATGCCCTCCTCCTCTTGCCATGACCGCGGCCCTATATACGCCGTCGTGAACAGACGCAGTGAATAGCCCGGCCGTCTCGTACGTGAAGACGCGCTGTTCACGATGTTCATGATGCTTGTTCGGACGTCTGATTTTCAGCGACGTCTGAGGCAGCGGAGCAGAACAGTCTCGCGCGTCTATTGAATTACAGAGAGCCAGAGTCGTTCAGATGAACGAGGAGCTCGTGGGAAGGGGGAGTGGAAGAGCAGCGCTGCTGCCGTGGTCATGATGAGGTGTTCACTGTCGTCTGGTTCACCAGCCGTTCATCTGAGCACGTCGTTTGGTTCACCAGCTGTTCATCTGAGCACGTCGCTCGGTTCACCAGCCGTTCACCTGAACATGTGTGTTGGGCAGGAGAATGGCTTCAGCCGACTGCCTTACTTTGGCCTCAGTGGCATCGTCGACAGCCCAGCCTCACGATGACAGCATGGTAAGCGGCACAACATTAGATGGCATAACAGCACAGCGACGACGGCAACGCAACGGCAGCGCAACGGCAACGGACGGAAATGGCACATGGCTACACACGGCTACACAACAGCGGGACTCGGGCGGCTACGCAAACAGAGGCGCCTGCGGACAAACAGCGCAGACAGCAGCGCAGACAGCAGCGCTTGACACCCTTCGGGTCGCACAAGATGGGATCTTGCATGTGTGCGGTGCGGACGGCCCGGCAGGATGGGAGCGCGGCTGTGGCGCGGCACGGGAAAGGGGGGTCGTGCACAAAGCCGCAGGCACAAAGCGCACAAAGCGCACAAAGTACACAGCACAAAAGCACAAATTACAAAAGCACAAGGGCCAGCAGCCGCCTCCGACGACAGCCAATGATGTTGACGCACTCGCGCGCCAGCTGCCAGCGGCGGTCCAGCCGTCCGTCGGCAGCCAGGCCAACAGCCGTGTTGTGTCTCTGTTGTCTCGTTGTCTGGCTCTCGTTGATGGGCCTCGTCGACGGGCTGTGTCTCTGTCATTTACCGTCTGTCATTTCACCTGTGTCATTTTCGTGTCTCTGTCATTTCGCCGTGTCTCTGTCATTTTCGCGCGTGCCGGTCCTGGGCTCAGGAAACGAGACACGGCATTCCGCCGGATCCATGTCTCCTGTCTGTCTCACGCGTCGTCATCCGGCTCTTGTTGGGACGGCAGCACACCAGCAGCACACCAGCAGCACACCAGCAGCTGTTGGGACGGCAGCACCCCAGCAGCACACGAGCACACCACCAGCACACCACCAGCACACCACCAACAAGAGCACGGCGGAGGCGCCGAGGGTGGACGCAACTGCGTCTGGTTCACAGTGGGCATACTCCGTACGCGGGGGCAGCAAAGAAGCGGTGAGGAGCCGCCCGGACGATAGATAGGCGTTCTCCGTGTGGCGTCTGTCGTCGCTTGATCCTTTCTTCCTTTCTCGTTCTCTGGTTCAGGTCTGTCTTCGGTGCGCCCGAACCGACCTGGCGACCCCCGCGGGAACCAACAATCAGACACACAGGGCGGGGCAGGGCAGGGGGTGAGGGCAGGGGGCAGGGGGGCCAGGGGAAACAGACACAGACACAGACAGCAGGCAGGCAGCAGGCAGCAGACAACAGACAGACAGGCCGAGACAGCAGGGAGAACGATCCCAACTGATCCAGAACCGCCTGGCTTCGAACCAGACCCGTCTGGCCCCAACCACAGAAATGGGCGGTGAGGCCGACGTGCCTATTGTCGTCGCATCGGGGGGGGAACGGGGGGGGGGAGGAGAAACAGCACTCGTGCCAATCAAAGCACCTATATAGAGCGAGATGGGCTCATTTCTGCCTGCTCCCCCCCCCCCTTGCGTCGTGCTCTTGTGCTGGCCGACGCACGCCGTATCCACATCCGCCGCCGCCGCCAGCGGGCCCCCAGGCTAGCAAGGGCGCCTGATATGGGGGGCGGATGGATGGTGTGGGCGCGCGCTGTCTCGCTGGGGCGCGTAGCTCAGACTAACTCGCTGGTCTTGGCCTGGCCTAGCTGGCTCTGGCTCTTGGCTCTGGCTCGCAGGCGCCCGCCCACCAGCCTGGGCGCGCGGGAGCCGCCTGTTCTGTATATATAAAGGCGGCCGTCCCGCCGCTTGCTGGGGTTGCTGGGGCGCGGGGGAAAACCGAGAGGAGACCAGAAAAAGACGGTCGCGGCCCACCACCGCTTTCGTCTGTCCTCTGTCCTTCTGTCCTCTGTCCTCTGTCCTCTGTCCTCTGTCCTTCTGTCTTTCCGTCTTTCTGTCTTTCAGTCTTTTGCTCTGCCTGCTCTGCCTGCTCTGCCTGCTCTCGTCGTTCTTCTTTTCCACCCCGCAGCATCTGACATGGAGCCCACGTCGTCGCCGATGGAAAGGCAGCCGTCCGGCACGGGGTCGCAGGGCCAGGGCCGCGAGGCCGACGCCGCCGCGGCCGCCGCGGCCGTCGGCCGCGCGACGCGGCTGCGCCTGACGCTGTTTGTGTTCCGCGGTGAGCCGGACCAGTACTACAACCGCCACGTGCTGGTGTATTTTTCGCAGGACACCGGGGGGGAAGAAGGAGGCGGCGCCGGCGGCGCCAAGAAAGCCGACGGCGGCGCCGCCGAGAAGGCTGACGATGCCGCCGCCGCCGCCGCCGCCGCCGCTGCCCCCTTCTACGAGACGGTGCAGGTCAAGCGCATGCCGACGGGCCCCGGCTGGACGCTGGAGCGCACGGCGGGGCGCGCGGACTGGGCGCTGGAGGAGGACCTGGTCGGGCAGGTGGACGGCGGCACGCTGCTGGTGCCCGCCGGCGAGGCGGCGACGCGGCCCGGCGACGTCGTGGCCTCCTCGCACATCACCGGCCGCGACGCCGACTGGAGCAGCCAGCACTTTGTGCTCGAGGGCCTGCAGGGCCTCGTGGCCGCCGGCTTCTTCCCCGAGGACTGGTACACCAACGTCGAGAACGAGCTGATTGAGAAGCTGCTGGAAGAGCCATAGGGGCTTGGGGGGCTTTTGGTGAGGGAGGGTGGCTTTTGGGGGGGGGGTTGTTAGGGGCTTTAGGGGATTTAGGGGGTTTTCAGAGGGCTTTCAGGGGCTTTCAGGGGCTTTTGTTGGTTAGCTTTTAGCGAGCGGGCAGGGGGTAATGGCCTGGGGGTCACCCCGGGTCCGTTGACCTCGCCCCCCGCGCCTGTCTGTCTCCGACAATTGGACCAGCGGTAATGTCATTCGATCGAGTCTGCCGTTTTACGTACTGCATTCTGTCCGCCTCCCACGGCTGGCTGCCCGCTCGCCGCCCGTCTCCTCTTCTGCCCAAGCTGGCCGCCGCCCGCTGGGGCGCCGCCGCTCGCTGGGGCACCGCCTGGCGCGCTTCGCCTAGTCCGGCTGGCCCCGGCCGCCGCGCCCCCACCCAAGCCCGCGTGACCACGGCAGGCGGGCGGCAGGTGGAAGGCAGGCGCAGGCGGAAAGGCGGGCGGCAGGTGGAAGGCGGGCGGCAGGCGGGCAGACAGCAGACAGAAGACACCGGACTGACCGGACAGAACGACCGCTACGGGCTCGCACGGTCGCAAGCGAACAGCCCTCGGCCTGCCCGCTGGCCGCTGCACGGAGGCGCCGGCGCCCCTTCGCCCGCCGGCTGGCCTTCCTATTGGCCTCGCCCGGCCGCCGGTCCGTCCAGATAAGGACGCCTGCATGCGTAGCGGCGTCTGGGCGGAGCTGGGCGGCCACTGTCCGCCGTGGAGGTCAGACGTAGGAGTCAGGAGGTCAGAGGTAGGCGTCAGGAGGGCAGAGGCAGGATTTCAGGAGGTCAGGAGGCCCTCGAGGGGAGTAGGGAAAAAAAAAGGGCACCGCGCAGGACGTCGACCTTCGTCACGTGATTGCCCTGCCGTTGCATCCCGCCGCGCCCGCTGCCCCAGGGAAAAAAGACCGCACCCGTCTGACGAGAACATGGACCTGGGTCGCCCGTCCGCCCGCCCGTCCGTCCGCCCGTTCGCCCGCGACCCCAGCCTGGCGTGCGCCTGGCGTGTGCCCCGGCGGCCCATCCGCACGCACGGGCACGATGGGGTGGAGTCGGCGTCGCAGCGCGCAAAAAAAAAAAAAAAAAAAAGACGGGCGAAGGGCGGAAAATGGTGGGACAAGAGGGCGGAAAAGATAGGCGGATGATAGGCGGCGGATAGGCGGCGGATAGGCGGCGGACAGGCGGATAGAGCGCTATTCCAGCGTCTTTTTTTTTTTGCGCCAAAAGCGACCGCCCGCCCGCCCGCCCGCCAGAGCCCGCGCAACCACGGCGACGGCCCGGCGCGCGTCCTTGTCCCTTTGTGCCGTCGCCGGGACGAGGACAATGGCATGGGCGATCTCTTTCTCGATCTATTTTTTGGGCATGGATCTCTAGCTGGAATCCTGACTACCTGGAATCCTGGAACCCTGGATTGGAACCCTGCGCAATTTTTTTTTTTTTCCTTTTTTTATTCTTTTTTTCAGTATCGTCCACTCTCCAGTGCCGTCCTCTCCAATGCCGTCCTCTCCAGTGCCGTCCTCTCCAGTGCCGTCCTCTCCAGTGCCGTCCTCTCCAGTGCCGTCCACCTCCAGTGCCGTCCACTCCCATCCAAGAGAAAACGCCCACCAAAACAGCAAGAGTCCAACGGCAAGCTGAGATGGCGATGCGCAGATCGGTCGAGGCCTGTATTTTCGTCGTTTCTTTTCCTTCTCGAGGCTGAGCGTCCGCGACCCAGCTTCCCTCTCCATGTCGTCCAGCATCCATTGCCTAGTTCGACACCAACCCCCCGCCCATCGACGCCGCCTGCGCTTCCCGGTCGGCCTGGGCAAAGACGGACTCGATCACGCTCTGCTCGTCGGGCGTGAGGTGGCTGACCAGCCCCGCGTAGAACTGCGGCTGCCCCTGCTCGAGTTCTGGAGGTCGGCATGTCAGCAAAAGCGCAGCAAGAAAGGGGGGAGACAAAAAAAGACAAGACCCACGCCTGATCGCGTTCCGGAACAGCTGGTAGGGCTCGATCTTGTCCAGCGACGACTCCAGCAGCAGGCTCTCCTCGCCCAGCTCGTCGCTCGAGTCCGCCTGCGTGCTGCGCAGCCGCTCAATCTTCTGCGCCTCCTCGCTCAGGAACTCAATGTACGCCGTGTTCTCGTCCTTGGCCTCGCCGCCGCCGCCGCCGCCGCCGCCCGCCTCCTCCGCCGCCGCCTCCTCCTCCTCCTCCTCCTCCACCCACCCGTCGTCCGCGTCGTCCCACTCGTCGCCGCTGCCGTTGTTGAACTGGTGGTCCTCGTGGAGGGCCTCCTCGCGGTCTGGGGGTTAGTCAAGAATCAAAGGAGAAGAAGAGAAAAAAGAGAAAAAAAAAGAAAAGAAAGAAGCAGAGAAAAAAAATCAAAGAAAATTCAGAGAAAAACAAAAAACTCACTTCGTATCGCCGCCGGAAGCGTGCGGAACATGGCCACGACGCCCTGTCTGTCAGCCAACGTCAACGGACCGAGCCCGGCCCCGCCAAGAGCAAACCCACCTTGAGCAGCCGCGGCCAGCCCACCGAGACGCTCGCCGGGATGCTGCTCGGCGGCAGCGCCAGCAGCGACACAATGGCCGAGATGCACAGCTTCTTGTCGTGCACGCGGCTGAAGACGTCCATGTTGCCGAACCACATGGTGAAGAAGCGGTTCGTCCACCCGATCGCCTCCAGCTGCGTCAGCGCCAGCAGCGGGTTGTAGTACACGGCGCTGATCACCATCTCCATCAGGTGCACCCGGTACGACCGCGGCTGCACCTGGTGCACCGACGCCGCCGCCCCCGCCGCCAGAAACGCCTCGCTCGGCACCACCGTCCCGTCCGGCGCCACCGTCCCGTCCGACAGGCTCGCCAGCGCCAGCCGCACAAACTGCGACACCACGTCGTCGATCGCCCCCGGCAGGCTCACCATCAGCGCCTCCGCCAGCCGGCACGCGCACACCCGGTCCGACCCGCCCACCTTGGTGTCCGCAAACAGGTCGCTGATCATGGACACCAGCGCCTCCACCCGCGCCCGGTCCTGCCGCAGGTGCGCCGCCCCAAACTGCACAAAGTTGTCCAGCGCCGGCAGCATGTCCTCCAGGTACAGCTCCGCCCCGCTCTTGAACGTCGCGTGGAACAGGTCAAACGCCTCCCACATGACCGGCGAGATGCTCTTGGCCGAGAACG
Source organism: Ophiostoma fasciatum (assembly GCA_019925495.1). NCBI lineage: Eukaryota > Fungi > Ascomycota > Sordariomycetes > Ophiostomatales > Ophiostomataceae > Ophiostoma > Ophiostoma fasciatum. Next base: position 312,815 of record JADHKM010000004.1, on the reverse strand, counting down.
TGCAGCTGTCCACAATCTCAAACACCTCGTTGAACAGGTCGTACAGCCGGTTCTCCAGCGTCACCCGGATCACCGGCATGATCACGCTCTCAATGTGGTGCAGCACGTCCGGCATGTTCTCCAGCGTCAGGATCAGCGTCCCAATCGTCTGCAGCACCCCCAGCGCCGTGATGCTCTTGTCGTCCACAATCTCGTTGGCCTCCGCGTCGTCCTCCAGCTGGCTCGCCCGGTCCAGCAGCTCCCGCACGATCCGCAGGTACGTGTCCCGCAGCTGCTCGCTCAGCGCCACCGCAAACGGCGTCAGCTCCTGCGAGAACACCTCCACAAAGTCCTCCATCACGTTCGCCAGCGCGTCCACGTCCGCCTCGTTGGCCAGCTTCAGCAGCTGGCTCATGATCGTTGGGATGTTGGCCCGCATGTGCGTCCGGATCGAGTCGTGCCGGATCAGCGGCTGCAGCGCCAGCGCCGCCATGATCCGCACCGGCAGGTCGCTGTCCGCCATGCAGTCGATGATCCGCTGGTACACCGTGAACAGGTTCGCCGGTTCCCGCCAGTCCAGCGCCTCAAACTTTTCCATCGTGTCGCACGCCCGCGCCCGCAGGATCCCCTGCTCGCTCGAAAAGTCCGGCAGCACGTACCGCACCAAGAACATCTCCACCTGCTCCGCGATCGGGCTCTTCTTGCCCAGCAGCACCGGCGCCAGCGTCCCAATCAGCCGCAGCGCCCCGTCCTTGGCCACGTAGTTCTTCTCCGCCGGCGGCGCCTGCTCGTAGGTGTTGACAATGTTGTTGACAAACTGCAGGATCTCGTACACCTGCTTGCGCCGCGCCTTGGTCAGGCACACCAAAAAGTTCGTCGCCGCCACGTCCGGCGACGACACCTCCTCGTAAAAGTTGAGCTTGCGGTGCAGGTACTCGTCCGGCTCGTCCGTAAAGCACGCAATGTCCTCCTCCGACAGGCACAGCAGCGGGAAGATCAGGTGCGTCAGCAGGTTCGGCAGATGCGGCTGCAGGTGCGGCCACATCTCCTTGGGCCGGATGCACTCCTCCAAAAACACCACCGTGTACGACAGGCACACCCGGCTCAGCCAGGTCTGCTTCGCCACCCACTTCTCGATCTGCTGCAGGTACACCTTGAGGATCTCGGGTGCCACCGTGGCCGTGAACTCGGTCGCAAACGCCACCTGCTCGCGGCCGTCCGACGCCAGCGAGTACGTGTTGCCGTGTCTAGCGGTCAGCTCTCTCTCTCTCTCTCTCTCTCTCTCTCTCTCTTTCTGGGTGTGATCTGGGTATGTGTCCCACCTCATAAATAGCCGGTTGAGGTTAAAGTAGGCCCACTTCTTGGCCTTCCACCAGTGGTGCTTCTCGCGGTCGGCCGCGTCCTCGACCAGCGAGCAGGCCGGCGGGTCCTTGGACACGGCGCGCAAAAAGACGGTGCACCAGGCGATGTTGTCGGCGCGCAGGCGCGCGGGCATTTCGATCCAGGCCGCCTGCTTGTAGATCTTGAGCGCAAAGTGCAGCATCTCGCCCGCCTCCTCGCTGTCCAGGTCCAGCAGCTGCTGGCAGAGCACCAGCAGGTGCGGGAACGCCAGCTCGACAATGTTGTTGAGCTCGTCGCGGCTCGCGCCGCCCGACGCCTTGAAGCGGTACGTCCGGCACACCGACAGCAGGCACTGGATGCCCGCCAGCACGCCCTGCGCGTCGTTGGTCGACAGCAGCCGCATCGTGTAGTCCATGTACGTCGGCCACCGCGCCGGGTAGTCCCAGTGCAGGATGCGCTGCAGCAGCGGCACCAGCTGCTGCCGCACCAGGCCCGGCGCCGTGCCCAGGATCGGCAGCAGCCGGTTGCGCACCTGCGCCTTTTCGTCTTCGGTGAGGAGGCGCTCGTCGGGGTAGATGTCGACAAACGTCCACGCGCGGTTCACGCGGTTCTTGACGTAGATGGCGGCTGCGCCGGTCAGTCCTGAGCCTCCGGGGCGGGACGGCCGGGGGGAGAAAGGGGGACCTACCCGACAGCTTGACATTCTGGCTCTGGTCGGTCTCGAGGATGGTCAGAAGGGCGTCCGTGAAGCCCTCGTGGGACTCGGCCTGCACAGAGAGAGCACCGATTAGCTGAGATGAAACGGAACAGGACGGCGCCACCCGCACGGCTGCGTACGCCTTTCAGCTGGGCCTCGGCCGCCTGGCGCACGCCGCCATCCGGGTCGAGCGTGGCCACAATCCAGCTCTTGATGCTCTCAAAGTCCAACGACATGGCCGATGGATGTGTCGCGCGCGCGACGTGCTGCAGGAGGGCCGGTCCAAGGTGGCGGGCGCAGGAAACGCGGAGGCCACGAAGGCACAGTCGGGATGCGGCGCAGGGAGGGCGCGGGGGACGGGGGGGAGAGCAGTAGCGAGTCTGTTGCCGTCCGCAAAGGCAGGATTCGTGTCCGAAGAGCCAGGGGAGAGCAATCAACGCCGAGAGGTGAGGAGGAAGGGAGGAGGGGAGGAGGAGGAGGAGGAGGGGGGGCACGAGGCGGAGAGCGGTCGGAAACAACGGCAGGGGAGGGGGGCTCAGGGGCGGCGCGGGGCGGCGATTGAGAGCTCCCGGGTCAGAGCACAGGGGTCAGCACGGCCACGCGGCAGGCGTGGAGGTCGTGGCAGTCGAGCGTCGTCGGGAGAGAGGAGCGAGAGGAGAGAGAGAAGGGGCGCTCGTCGGTTTCCGCTTCGTGGTTTTTTTTTTCTTTTTTTTTTGTTGTGGGCCGCTGGCAAGGGGTTCTGTGGCGCAGGCTCTCCCGTCCGTATCGCGGCCGTCAGGCTGTCTGGCTCGGAGTCGGCCCCGTGGCCCAGGCGGTCGCAGGCGTTGTTGGGATGCGAGAACGGCGGGATGGTCGTGGAGCAGAGCGGGAGAGGTGGGCAGGGCGTCGCGCAGTGGGAGGATGTTGCTTTTTTGCTGTATTTTTTTTGGTCCTCGACGTTGCGCTGAACCTCGCCGCCGAAAAAAGAATGACTAAGAAAACCAATTTGCGCCGAAAAGCGGTGGCGGCGGGGCAGTGAGTGGCCTGTGTGGCGCATTGTGTGGCGGTGCACCGAGCCAGATGACAGGACACAGCGACGACTCGGGGGGGGAAGGGGGGGGAAGGGGTCGTCCGTGTTCCCTGGCACGACAACCAGTGCCGACGCTTTCCGGCGGGCGCGGGAACGGCCGGCACGGGAGCGGCCTGGCACACACACACACACACACACATACACACACAGCGCGTCCGTCCTACGCGCACAAATACAACGCGTCGTGCGCGGGACGCGCACGCTATGTGACATGAGCACGGCTGTGGAACACAAACGCCGACGCGGAGGCGGAACGTGACGGCTGGAGCACCAGATGGGCTGGGACAAGACGAGGGCGGTGCTCCGGGGATGGAGGGCCGATTCGAGGTGATGTGGCCGTCTGTGAGACCACGGCAGGCAGTCGCCAAGCGGAAGCGAGGGGCGGAGGGGGGGGGGGTTAAGAGGGAAGGGAGGTGAGAGGACAGCGCCGAGCAGAGGAGCCGGGGCGATGCGGTGGCGTGACAGATGCCGTGTCGTCCCAAGCGACCAGGACACGTGGAGCCGCCGGAAGACCTGCGGGCACCCGACACCCGAGGCGGCGGAGGCCGCCTGCCGGTCTGACAGGACACGACGCACGGCAGTTCACGGACACCTGGCAGAAGGCCAGGGCGTCGGCCGTGTGAGACACGGCTCGACCGACAAGACAGCGGCGCAGAGGCGCGGAGGCGCAGAGGATGCACGGGGTCGTGCAAGACTTGTGTGACTAGGAATGTGCAAAGGGGCGAAAAAAAAGAGAAGACGTCGATGGGGGGGGGACAGAGGCCGCCAGGCACGGCCGTCTCGGCCTCACTTGTCCTCCGCATATTGGGCACCGAGCAGCGCAAACGCCCGCTTTGCGCCGCCCAGGTCCACGGCTTCCCCTTTCGTCGGGACCAGGATGGACGCGCCGTGGTCTCTGTCCATGTACATGACGCCATCGCCCTCGGATGTCAGCGAGAGAGAGGGGGAGAGGGGGGGGACCATGGGAGAGAGAGAGAAGAGAGAGAACGTACTTTGCCCAGGCTCAGGTTGAGGAACGGCTCGATCTCGGCCGGCTTGTACACCGCTTTCGGCTGCTGGCCCCGGATGGCCGCGCGCACATTGTCGGCGACCACGTCCGCCTGGAAGTACGCCGCGCGGGCCATCTTGGCCCCGCCCGTGGCGGCCACGTCGCCCAGGGCGAACACGCTGGGCAGCGGGCGCATGCCGCCGCCGCCGCCGCTGCCGTCGTCGGCGAGCACCTGCAGCGTCGGGGCGACCCGGATCTCGCCCGTGTCCAGGACCGCGTCCGGACAGGCCGCCTTGACAAAGGCCGAGTTTGGTGTCTGGCCGGTGCAGAGGAACTGGGCGTCTGTCAGAAACAAGGCAACAAAGAAACAAGGCAAACGGAGAGAGGCTGACGCACCACGCAGTCGTAGTCTTCGCGGCGGCCGTCGGCATAGTGCAGCGAGCCCGGCCCGCCGACCTCGGCGTCGGGCGTGCTGCCGTGGAAGACGACCGTGGGCCGCTGGTCGAGCACGACGCGGACGCCGAGCCGGCCGAGCACGCCCAGCACGTGGTCGTGCAGGCGCGGGCCGTAGCGGTGCAGCAGGCGCGGGCGCGAGTGCACGAGAGTGACCTCTCTGGCGGCCTCGCCTTCCTGGCCGGCCTCCGCCAGCGTCTGAATGTCCGCGGCCAGCTCGACGCCCACGGCGCCGCCGCCCACGACGGCGACGGTGCGCGCGCGCCGGACGCGCGCCTGCACGGTGCGCAGCTCGGCGCAGGCGGCGTCGCGGTCGGCGGCGGCCAGCAGCTTGGCCGGCGAGCGCTGCGCGGAGCCGGTGGCCACGACGAGCACGTCGCAGGCCACGGTCTCGCCGTCGGCGAGGCGGAGGGTGGCGGTGGTAGCAGTAGTGCCCTTGTCCTTCTCCTCAGCAATCGACGCGGACACCACCTCGCCCTGCACCCGGCGGGAGACGCCCGGCGTGTGGCGGGCAAAGATGGCGTCGTAGGGGATGAAGGCGCCCGTCTCGTGGCCCGGGACGACGGCGAAGCGCGGGAAGTAGAAGCTGAAGTTGAAGTGGCTGTTTTTCTCCACCAGCACGGCCTGCCAGCCCGTCGGCAGCGTGTCGGCCAGCCGCGCCATCAGCCACACGCCGGCAAAGGAGCCGCCCACGACCGCCACCGTCTTGGGCCGGTCCGTCGGGCCCTTGTACGTCCACCGGTGGACCAGGCCGCGCACCGCGCGGACCAGCGCCGCGCGGACTGTGCCGCCGATGTTGCACGCAATGAGGCTGGCGAGCCGGAGCTTGTCCATTGTGCTGGGGGGGGGGGGGGTTGGATGTGATGAGCGCCTTCGAGGCAATGATGGAGCGCCTTCGAGGCAAAGATGAAGAGCACGCGGCCTAAATACACGAGGCCCGCGGCAGTCGAGCCAGCGCCGACAAGCCGAAGCCGGCCACGGACGAGAAGCCCCTGGCTCCCCTCTGCGGACTGCCAAGACTTCCCCGGCGCTATGCCGTCCTGGTACAAATACGGCCTCGTATACTCCGTGCCCCGGACTGTTGTCGAATATCCCGAATCTTATCTCCGCCCCGCAACGCCGCATCTTATCAGATCCGCCTCAGCGGCCGGGCCATTTCTGCTGGCTCCAGAGAGGACCGTGCATCTGGAAATTCGCGAGGAGTTACGACGGCTTCGATGCTTAGGCTATCCAGCAGACCATTACCAGACCCGCCATCCAAGCGCTGCGGCCGGCCCTCAAGTCCGCCGGCCGTCGATTGCTTTTGGACTACGGTACCGTCCTGACTACCGATCACGGTCCCTGACAGGAGCGCTTGCCGGCACAGCGACAGATGGCGGACGTGCACATGCTGCCTCTGATTGGCTAGACAGCGCACGTGGTGTGTCATGTGTTCTGGCCCTTGCAGGTTTCGCCCATGACGTACGGCTGCGCCACACCATTACGTCACGTGTGGCGCTCACCCAGCCCCAAAACCCAGCCACTTGCGGCCCAAGTTGACGTCCGCCGTACGTCGTCCTCCTGCGTCTCGTCTGGCCCAACTCCCGGCGACTCTTGTCCAAGCATTTTCCGCAAACCGACACGATGCCTCTTCCCGCCGCTGCCGACAACAAAATGGCGCTGCCGACTGATGCTGCGGCTCCGGTCGTGGAGCAGGCCCAGCCCCCGCCGCCGGCGCCCATGGGTAAGCATAGGTGGTGGTCTCTGACCGCGCTCTGCTCTGCTGGTCCATCTGCGGAGGCTGACAAAACGGCCGCAGACATGCAGCGCCCCCACGACGACCGCGACGGCGCCGACGTCGGCCATCTTCGCGGCGGCCGCAGCGAGGCGTGTCCCGGGCGGTTCTGCTTCATCATCCCCTGCCCGATTCCGTGCGACTTTTGCTTCATCTGAGCAGGCGGGGACCGACGAGCGCGCGCGCGCCATTGATACATGGATATAGTGCAACAGAGATGTTTGATGCGAATCGCGTGTGGCTACAGCGACGTTGGGTCCGTGGTGTGGTCTGCCGTCGGCGTGTGCGCGGGCGTGGCGTGAACGGCCGTGGAAGCAGCGCGACGGGTGGCACAGGGCCTGCGCTTGCCGTTCTTTTCAGTGTCCGGGACAAATCCTGGGCGCGCATGTGCCCTTGCACGGCCACATTGTCTGCCACGGGCCGCCCTCGCCCTCGGCAACATGTCCACGGTCTGGCGCTGCGTTCCCGTCCGCCGTCTTTTGTCTCGGCAGTTTGCAGACGGGGAGATCCGGCCCTCCCCGCGGCCAAAAGCCTTGCCCACAGACGGCAGATGCCCGGGTCGTCTTCGCTATGCGCATAAGCTGCAGCCTCCTTCGTAGTCCCTCCGCACGGGCGCGAAAAGACAGGCTGGCGGCCCTCTTTAGGCCCTCTTTCGGCCAGACCACGTGAACTCACAAGAGGAGACGTCCGCGTAAACTGCGCAGCTTCTCGTTTGCTGGCTGGAAGAGAGGAGCACGCACTCGGTCCTCTAAGCTATGGCATGGTGGATGCCATGGTGGCTCCGTGTACAAGTACGCCTAATTGCATGACAAGACAAGCCAACCGACATGCAGTAAAGCGAGTCCAGTTTGATCGCGACTTCTATCACAGCATCCTCTTCCGACGAAATCGTTCTCTAGACTTGCGAAATGGCGTGCTAAGACTTTTCGACGTCAAGATGTCCGGTTCACGGTATGCGACGCCTCCTATGGACCACGCTTGGAAAACCAGCATGCTACCCATATCACCTGGTCTCTTCTCATTGGCGGTCATGTCCCTGGCATGCTCAGCCTCCGGCTGGCCGGAGTCCAGGGCATAAGCCCAAGGCTGACGGCCAACCTACCCCTCCTTGATTTCAGGCAGCATTTTCCATCTTTTTTCTCTCACGTCTCCGCTTCGAAAGGCTTGCGTCCGTCTGATGGACAGACAGACCAACTGGCCAGCAAAAGAGAACCTCGCTCACCAGCGCAGCTGGTAAGCTTCGAGAACTAAGAACCCACACAACACACCACTCCGCCTCTGTTCCACGACATCACCCCCCGCACGCAGCCGACACGATGCGCTTGATCGAAGCCAAGACGCTGGCCTTCAAGGACGTGCTGAACAGCGACTCCATCCAATATGCCATCCTCTCCCACACGTGGGGCCAGGAAGAGGTGTCGCACCAGGACTTTGTGCGCGGCGGGCCGGCGGTCGAGGCCAAGGCCGGGTACGACAAGATCCGGCGGATGTGCCAGTGGGCGGCGGGCGAGTCCATCGAGTACGTCTGGGTGGACACGTGCTGCATCGACAAGACCAGCAGCGCGGAGCTGTCCGAGGCCATCAACTCCATGTACGCGTGGTACGAGAAGGCCCGCGTGTGCGTGGCCCTGCTCGAGGACGTCACTGCGGCCTTTGTGCCCGGCACCACGACCACCCTGACGGACAGCACGGCCGAGGCGATCGCCGGCTGCCGGTGGCTGACGCGCGGCTGGTGCCTCCAGGAGCTGGTGGCGCCCTCCCTGTGCATCTTCGTCGACAGGGCCTGGACCCGCCTGGGCACGCGGAACGACCTTGCGGCGCTGCTGAGCCGCGCCACGACCATCCAGGAGGGTGTGCTGTGCGGCAAGGAAAAGCCGCACGAATACAACGTGGCCACGCGCATGTCGTGGGCGGCCAAGCGCGAGACGACGCGCCCCGAGGACACCGCCTACTGCCTGCTGGGTCTCATGGGCGTCAACATGCCGCTGCTCTACGGCGAGGGCGGCGAGCGTGCCTTCTTGCGGCTGCAGGAGGAGACCCTGCGCTCCGGGGCCGACTGGACCATCTTCCTCTGGGCGGCACCGCTGCCCGAGCCGCTTGCCTTGGACAGCGCCGCCGCCGAGAACTGGTGCGAGGAACACCGGTGGGACGGCCTGTTTGCGACGACGCCGAGGCTGTTTCGGGACAACCCGGTCTTGGGCCAGCCGGTGCACGAGATGCTCTTCTTCAGCGACCTGGCCATCTCGCCCATGGGCATCAAGTTCACCGAGGTGGTCCTGCCTGCGGTGGAAGTTATCACCAAAAGGCTTGACTACCGCCACGACTGTGTCCTTCTGTGCATCACCAGCAAAGATCGCGAAGCAACCGGCATCACCACCGAAGATCGCGAAGCAATCGTTGGCATCCTCATCGAAGAGGTCCAGCCCCAGCGCTTCCGCCGCGTCTGGGCCTTTTGCACGTTTGAGCTGGTCAACGGCGTCTACGACATCACCGCGGTAGTGCCCGCCACGATCTCGGGAGACGACCCGCTCGTGGCCAGGCACGGCGCCGACCCCTGGACGATGATCATCCGCCGCCGCGCTGACCTGTCACTTGAACGCCGAGTTCGACACGACGGCTATGGCCAGAGCTTACATTACTTGAGGCTCAAAATGTACGGCGATTCGCCCACCACAATCCATGCGGATCCGGTCTTTGAGCAGCAGAACTTCCACGTGTTTCGAACCGCGCCCGACACGACGTCCATTGCACAGCCCACGTTGCTGGGCTTGACTGGATGGGGCGGAAAAGTGGTGACGGTTAATGCGACCGCATTTGATGTGATGGACGTGTTCCCGCCGCGACTGTGGGCAGCCACGCGGAGGGCCATGTTCATGACCCCCCAGAGCGAAATTGTGTCCTACATGACCGTGGGTCTCCGCGCCAGCAGCGCCAGCCTCTTCACGCTGTTTTTCGGTGTGCAGAACAACAATGTGTTGTGGGTCTTTGGCGAGTCAGACGACGTTTCAGCCACCGCCTACAAGGCCTCTATCAAGCAAAATCCCCGGCAATGGCTCGACACGTCATTGAACAGCACCTTTCGACACTTCATGGCCTACCGCTGTTGCTACACGATGAGACGCGTAGGCAACGGCACGCCCGCGTATGTCACCACCGACGACGGTCTCCCAGGCAGCCTGCGTATCTCCATTCAAAAAGTGGTCGTATCAAGAGGTAGGTTTCTCTGCAAGCGACTTGTCTGCTGTTTTCTTCCTTTTCCGCCCGCTGTTGGTGTTGGTTTTCTGACGGCGCAGATGCGATTTATGGAATGTTTCCGGTCGACAGAAAAAAGGTGATGGAGCGCGTAGCGTCAGGCTTCAACACCCAGTGCACGATCAAGAAACTCCGTCGCATCACCGACTACAACGCACAAATGAGACACACAGGATTGATAAATGAGGGTTTTCACGGAGAATATCCGTGCGAGCACTGTCCGGCCGAGATTTCAGACATGCCTGAGTCGTCAGATAGCTCCGAGGACTGTCTGTACGAGCCGTCAGACAGCTCCGAGGACTACCTGACCGAGCCGTCAGATAGCCCCGTCGGGCCTGCTCCGAGTGCCGGCGTCTCCCACTAGGTGGGCCGGCCGGCTGCCAGATCGAGGGGAGAACTTTTCTGAACGAAATACACAGCTTCTGTGCGCGTTATGCCCGTCATGCCGCTGTGGCACCAGAATGATCCGGCTCCCAGAATCCTGCCAACGGATCGCCAGCGTCGTCCTCGTATGATGCCACCGCCCGGAGGCCCGGCTCGGCGCCTACAGGGCGCTGGTTGCCGCGTCTTGCGTGCTGTGTGCGTGTGCGGTCTGCTGTTTCGACTGGCCTGGCGCTTCAGCAGCCGGCCACGTCGCCCGCTCTCGTGCGTGGATGCCGCAGCGAGCTTGCAGATCAACGGCCGGCCATGCCATCCCGCTGGAAGGGCCGATGCTCGGCCAGAGAGAGGTGCCACAGACGCAGACAGAGCTACAAGTACAGACCAGCTCTCGCACGGTCCCTTGCTAGCCGGCTGATCGCTGATCACCTCCCACGGGCGAGACGCCGAAGAAAATACCGAGTAAGCATAGGTGCGTGGACGGATCCTCGGAGCTGGCCGGCCAGAACCTCGGCTGGGCTGGCCAGGCCATCGTATAAAATATACGAGGATATAGCAGGAATGTAGCAGGAACCGCCTCCATACCATTTATTACGTACGAAAACGGCTCGTATCCTAGTCGTATTCTGGGGCCGGCGTCCCGGCAGCCCGGCCTACCCACCAAAAAGAATGGAGCTCTTCCGACGGGGCTACGGAGCACGATGTCGAGACGAGCGTGGGCCTCTATGGGACTCGGGCTTTCTGCCTCCGGTCCAGCCTGGTCCAGGAGGGAAATTCCGAGAGTACAAAGCATATGCTGAGAGGCTCCGGCAAGGCTCCGGTGCTGTCCGAGTCTTCCCGGTGGACAGCCCGCCCGCCCGCCGTCCCGTCGTCCGGCACCAGGCCCACCGCAGCTTTGCATGCACTGTCGTGCTTCCTGTCTGTCCCGTCAGTCCATCCATCCCCATCTATGGGCCGGCCCGGAGCAAAGTACGGAGTATTGCCGGGAACTAGCCACCAGCGCCGTGTCGTTGGCGTTGATCTAACGGACGGCGAACCCCACCCAACGGTAGTCCTGGGCCCGTCTTTGTCTATCTATATGCTTAGATTCATGCTTATTTAGCTCGGCGGGACTCTATAGCGCAGACAGACGGGGGACGTCTGGATCGACGATCGGGTGTGGTGGTCGCAATCTGGTGATAATTCGGGCGCGCGGCAAAAGGCAGAGCGCATGCATCGGACGAACGTGGACTTGCTGACGAATCACAACCCCCCGTTTGGGTTTGTTGTGTCATTTGGCACTGTGCAGGGCCGGCACGCGTCTGCCAACACAAAGACACGCGTTTTGCCCCTGAATGGAAAAATAAGCATACGCACGAAGCACACACGTAGAAGGCGCGCGACGCCGCCGTAACCGCACGCGAGAGAGACAAAAACGGCAAGAGGCCCGGACCCCAGACGGAGATGACAGACGGGGCAGACCGTGTGCAAAACGAGGGCAAGGATCACGTGTTGGCTGAGGCTGCTGGCCTGGCCAGCCACCTGCCGCCAGCCGCCAGCCGCCAGCTGCCAGCCACCACAAAAACCTCCTTTATTTTCAGCCCCCAGATTTCGTCCGAGGCGCCAGCCCGCCCGTCCGTCCGCCCATTTTTTCCATTCCGCCCCCGTTTTTCGACATTTCCGCCATCCCTCATTGTCCTTCTCTCCGAGTGCCATCCCGGGGCCCATCGAGAGCGCGACGCAACCCCTCCTGGCACGCACGATGGACGCGACGACGACGACGGCGGCGGCAGACCTGCAGCTTCAGCTGCGCGAGCTGCAAGAGCGGTTGAAGGCGGCGGAGGCCAAGGCGCAGCTGGCGGTGGAGAAGCAGCGCCAGGCGGAGCAGGAGAAGAGCGAGATGGAGAAGCAGCGCGACGGGCTGCAGGCGCGGGTCGAGGCGTCGACGCTCTCGGCGCTGCTGCAGATGACGGAGGAGGAGCTGATGGAGAAGCTGGACGGCATTGGCGGCGACGAAGGTGACGGCGGTGGCGGCGGCGGCGGTGGTAACAACGGCAACGACGGTAACGGCAGCGCGGGCGAAGCGGCGGGCGCAGCGCAAGAAGCGGGTGGTGACGGCGGCAACGACGGTGACAAGAGGAACGACGGTGACGACAGCAACAACGGCAACAACGCTGTCGACGGTGACAAAAGCAACGACGGCGTCGACGGTGACAAAAGCAACGACGGCGTCGACGGTGACCAAAGCAACGACGGCGTCGACGGTGACCAAAGCAACGACGGCAACAAAGGTGATAACAACAACAACGGCGACGACAGCAACAACGGCAACAACGCTGTCGACGGCGACAACGGCAACGACGGCGTCGACGGTGACAAAAGCAACGACGGCGTCGACGGTGACCAAAGCAACTACGGCAACAAAGGTGACAACAACGACGGCAACAAAGGTGACAACAACGATGGCAACAAAGGTGATAACAACAACGACGGCGACGACAGCAACAACGCCAATGACGGCAACGACGGTGACGACGCCAACGACGGCAACGACGGTGACGACGACGACGACGACGACGACATCAACAACAACAACGGGCGCCGCAGGGCACACCCGGGGACGGTCAACGTGGCCGGCATGGTGCACCCGCGGACGCTGCGGGTGTGGGAGGCGTTCCCGGGTCTGCACGCGGAGCGTTTCGGCGACCTGCAGGCGACGTTCCGGGACCGGAAGCTTTTTGCGTCCTCCCACCAGATGGAGTACCTGAGCCGGCACAACCGCACGGACGCGCTGCACAGCGAGAGCGAGCTGCGCTCGTTTCTGCGCGCCACCCTCGAGCACCCCGTGCGGGAGATCATGCAGCAGTACTACAAAGACCACCCCGAGTCTCCGGTGAAGCAGGTCGCCTTCCGGGACACGCCGTGCGGGCTCCGGAAGCAGGACAGCGTCGCCGCCGCCGTGGACATGGACGACATCGACCTTGACGGCCCGTGGCGCCCGGAGGAGCAGATGGGAGGGGCCTCTGGCGCGGAGGCGGAGCCCGACCGCTGGGGGATCCGCATCGACCGCAAGAGAAACGAGACCAACTGCTTCGTCGGCGAGTGCAACGTCGGGTGCAAGCTCGACGCCGGCACCCTGCGCCAGGTGCTGGGCGCGCACCCGGGCGACGACTTTTTCGCCGCCGTCCTGCAGCTGCGCGCGGCGGCGCGGGCCCAAAAGCGTGTCGACGAGCGGCGAGGACAGCAATCGTCGACGTCTGCGACCACGTCCACGACGCGGCGCGCCGGGGCTGCGCCGCCGCTGCCATCCGTGCCCGAGACGGAGGACGCCGGGGCTTCTCCGGCTCAGCCGGCCGCGTCCGCAGCGCAGGACGCCGACGCGGAAGAAGACAAGGCAATGCAGGCGACCCGGCGGCAGCTGCTTGCGGCCATGGTGCTGTGCCAGGGGTTCCACCACATGATCCACTCGGGCATCGCCTACGGCTACGTGGTGTCGCCCGGGGGGCTCCTCTTTCTTCACGTGGCGCGGCACGACCCAGAGACGCTGCTGTACTTCCCCGTGCTGTTTCCCGAGGCCGAGAGCACGCAGCCCCGGCCCGCCGAGCAGACGGCGGTCGCGTATCTCGTCAGCTTTTGCATGCTGGCGGCGCAGGACACCCCGCGGTCGGCGCAGTGGGTGGTGGACGCGCTCGACGTGCTCCCGCTGTGGCCGCGGCCGACGATCCAGCTGCTGGCGCCGGTGCACTGCCGGCCGCCCAGCTCGTCCGACGCCCGCGATGGGCCAGCACACGGCCGAGCTCTGTCGGCGAGGCAGCGACCGGCCGCCGCATCGGAGAAGAACGACAAGGACGACAGCGACGACAAGGACGACAGTAACGACAAGGACGACAACACCTCAAATGCAAATGCGGCCGCAGACTCCGATGCCGAGGCGGCCGATGCGCAGAAAAAAGGGATGCCGTTCTGCACCATCCGGTGCTTGGCGGGCCTCGACACGGGCGCCCGCCTGGACATGGCCTGTCCCAACTTTGCGCTGCATACGGGGCGGTCGGCGTTCCGGCGCCCCGCCACCGGCTTCCGGGCGCACAAGGGGCCGATCGAGTCAAAGCACAAGCTGACGAGCGCGGAGCTGTGCGAGGCGATCCAGGAGCAGCTGGCGCGCTCGGTGGACGAGAACTGCGAGTGCTGGGACGGGCGGGGGTTCTACGGGGCGACGGGGGTGCTGTTCAAGCTGACGCTGACGGGGCTGGGGTACACGTTTGTGGCCAAGGGGGTGCAGGCGGTGCACCGGCGCAAGCTGGCGCACGAGGCGGCGGTGTACCGGCACCTGACGCGGCTGCAGGGCAAGGCGGTGCCGGTGTGCCTGGGGCTGGTGCAGCTGGAGCGGGCGGTGCCGCTGGCGTCGCTGGCCAAGGTGACGGACCTGCTGCTGCTGGCGTACGGGGGCACGACGATCGGGGAGTACGTGTGCGAGCCGGACATACGGTCGTCGGTGGTGCGGACGGGGCGCGACCTGGAGGCGGCGGGCGTGTTTGACGACGACGGGCGGCCGCCGAACCTGACGTGGTGCAAGGAGCGCAACCGGGTCATGCGCGTCGACTTTGGCGAGTCGACCATGGACGAGACGGACACCATCTACTGCGCGCCGCTGGAGGAGGAGGCGGCGCAGCCGGTCGGCGGCGGAGACGGGGCCGGAAGCGACGACGGCGGCGAGGCCCGGCCCCGGGCCCGGAAGCGCCGTCGCGTGGCGCGGTCGTAGGCGAGCGAGCAGTCACAGGATTTGCAGTCTTTACAGGCTCTTCAGCCAATTTTCCTAGATACCCTCCGAATCTCAGACTTGAGAGTAATACACGTTGTGCGCCAGATGTCCGTTCTGCCTCCGCTCTTCCACGTCGGGGAAGAGGCTGCTGGAGGCCCACGTGCCCAACGTGACACGCCCGAGTATTACAAAAGAAACGACAGCCAGAAGCAAACAAAACCAGGGTACTTTTTTGGCGCCCGAGGAGCCCACCAACACACAGTCTAGGTAGGGACCCGAACAGCGGCCGCCGAACCTTGCGCCTGCCGGCCAATTGGGCACGGGACGGAATCGTCAGGAGCTTGGGCCGGGCACCCGAGCTCGAGGACGATTGCCGGCGCCGCCAAGGCAAAGCTGCAGACAGCGGCTCTGGAAAAAGGTCAGTCCATGCACGGCTGGCCGGCGGCCACGGCGAAGAACTCACGTGTCGCCCCGGCAGAGTAAGTGTGTCAGAGCTCCTCGACACGCCCCCCCCCCCCGACCGCCGCTTAGGGCGACGACGGCGGCAGCGGCAGCCCCGCCGCGGCCGGCGGCGGCGTGGGCGGCGGCGTCAGGCCGGCGCACTCGCGGCAGTTGAGGTTGGGCATGTCCTCGAAGCGCAGGTGCACGTCGGGGCGGACGGGGCAGGTGGTCAGGCCGCGGCGGGCGCGGATGCAGCGCAGGATGCACTTGAAGCGGGCGCCCGCCTCGCCGCGGGCCTCGTGGAGCGGAGCGCAGCGGTAAGCGGCGCGCACGTTGACGCACATGGTGTGGGATGGCGGGGGGTGCTTGCTTGTGGTGTTCTCTGGCAATGGGGGCAATGGGGGTGGTGCTTGGGGGCTTGTGGTTTGTGGGTGTGGTTGTGGTGTCGAGAAGGTTGCTAGAAGGTTGCTGCAGGCCCGCTGGCCAGAGGGGGGGGGCCGAAGCTATTTAAATACTCCGTAAGCCCCCCCAACAGACTGCGGGCGTGGAGCATGGTTGTCTGCCCCCCCTCCCTTCTGAACCTAAATATACGCCGTATGCAGACCAGTAGACCTGCAGACCACCTGCAGACCAGTAGACCAGCAGGACGTGGCTCGGGTGTCTCACATGAGCCCACACCAGCCTCGTGGCGGGCAACAAAAATCCCCTCCCCCCAACGCACGCGCACTCTCACCGCCGCCGAGCTGCAGACGCCGCGACGACAGGCCGCATATCGTGGGCATCCTCGCGACCCCGCCCAGGAGTGGCCGAGGGGGCTGATATGGGTGAGTCCTATTTGGGTTTCTTTCTTTTGACTTTTACAGGCACATAAAAAAGCACATTTAATTTAGTTCTCTTCTTGTTGTCCAAAAGCACCTTAATTTGGTTTTCTTTTTCCCAAGCTGCCCAGAAGCACCTTACTTTGGTTCTCTTATTTCCCAAATTGTCTCAGTGTTAAACGACGACAGAAAAAGCAGTATAAAAAGTAAACTTTAGGGGAAGCGTGCTCCACAGATAAAATAGCCGACGATCACCGCGTGGAGGCGTCCCAAAGTATAGGATTGCTCGAGTTCAGCGTTGGTAAGATACGGCATCGTTCTGGTGTATCCTTGTATTGCATATGACTGTACCGAGGCATCTACCATCGTTATACTGGGTATCAATATCGTCGTATTTGCATATCGTCATTCCTCGTAACTCATCCATCGAACGCCCAAGCCACGGCCTCTTTATGCGTTTTCCTTCGCCTCAACGTCCACCTTTATCCGCTTGGCCGGATGACGGGCCTGGTTTGACAAGGCCCGCCGACCCAGCAGCCTGCGTTCAGACTCTGGCTTAAGCCCCGGCTCCAGCTCCGGCTTCCGCTCCGCCTCCGGCTCCAGCTCCGGCTTCCGCCCCGCCTCCGACTCCTCGGGCTCAGCCGCCTCCGACTCCACGCGCTCAGTCGCCCCCGTCACACAGGCGTGGTCAAAGTCGATGGCCATGACGCGCTGCAGCTCCTCGCTCCACACCATGTTGTTGTAGCGCACGTCCTCGTGGACGACGCCGTGCGCCTCCAGCTCGTCGAGCGTGCGCTCCATCGCCCGGCGGTAGCGCTGGGCCTCGTCCGCCGCGAGGCCCTTCTGGCGGCGGATGTGCCACAGCGAGTCGCCCGCAAAGGCCATCAGCATCATGTGCGAGATGTGCGCGCCGCACTCGGTCCAGTATTCGTCCACGAGCTCGACGACGCCCAGGTTGACCGGCACCAGGCGCCCCTGGCAGGCTTCCAGCGCGCCGTACGCGGCCGCCTCCTGCGCGAGCTGCCCCGCGTGCGGCCGCTGCACGCCCTTGCCCAGAATGCAGTACCCGTAGGCGCGGAGCGCCAGCTTGAACAGCGCCCCGATCGCCCCGTACATGCCGAACCGCTCCAGGTTCTGGCAGTCGTCGTCCATGTCGTCGGCCAGCTGCTGCACCAGCAGCGCGCGGAACTGCTCTGCGGAAATGGGGTGATGCTTCTCGCTGCTCTTGTCGCCGCCTTCGACCGCGCCGCGGTGCTGGTGGAGAGCCACATTCGGGCACGACGGGTCCTTCAGCCCGCCCGTCTTCAGACCGCGGAGGCAAGCTTGCGTGCAGTATGGGAGCGAAGGCGACAGCGGCGCGTCGACTGGCCGCGACCAGATCGACTGCGCCGCCGTTTGCATGGCCGCCGTGTCCGACGGGCCCGCGGCCGACGAGGGCTGCGTTGTGTCCGTTGCTGTGCGCGCCTCGGTCCTGCTGCCCACAGACGATGCCTGGGTGCTCCCGCCGACCCTGGACGACGGGCCTGGGCCCGCGCTGGTCCCGCCACCGCCTTCGCCACCCTCGTCCTCGTCGTCGTCCTGGTCTCGCCGGCGATGGCTTTCCCCCTTGTGAGGGTCCCCGCAGCCCTCCGTCGTCTCGGTTTGCGGGCGCTGCGGCAAGGTGGCCTGCGTGAGAAGCCCGGCCGGCTTGGCCGGGGGCACGTCCATGTCGGCGTACGGCACAGGCCATCGCGGCAGCTCGTGCTGCATCTTCTTCTTCCACTTGTGCGTCATGTACTGGCCCGTCATGGCCATGAGCACAAAAACGACGACCAGGGCGACGGCCGAGTGCTTCAGATTTTCGCGGTCGGTACCGTGGACCGTCCGCAGCGGCTCTTCCAGGTGGTAGTACAGCGTGGTCGGCTGCTTCGGGTCGAGGTAGAAGAAGACCAGGGCACTGCCCGTGGTCGCGTAGCTGTACTGCAGCCCGTAGTCGACCATGTAGTGGTACGTCTGCGTAATCACCTTGGCGACGTCTCGCTGGGCCGCCATGTTGTTGCCGTCCTGGTCCACAGCCTTGCCGCCGGCATTCTCCTTCTTGTTCTTTCTGCTCACCACGGCGCGGAGGACGTTCTCCATAAAGGACGCGGCCGTGTCGGGCACGAGCGATGCGCGCAGGACGCTGCTGTTGATCTTGTGTGCGGCCTTGTACTCGACCACAAAGAGCGGCCGGCTCGTGCCGTCGGCGGTGTGGCGAAAGCACCACTGGTCGGGGTGCAGCTTGTTGCTGTCGCGCTTGGCAAGACTGAGCGCTTCGACGTACGCAGGTTGGTCGGGTTTGATCCGAAGAGGCTTTGCTTTCGTTTTGCCGCTGCCACGGGTTCTGGTCCGAGCCCGTCCCCGGGAGGGACTCGGCGAAGGCGTGCTCATGGCTGGCTCGCTCACGTCCTCGTCCGATTCAGCGGCAACCACACCGTGAGGCAAGTTGCTGAACGAGATGGAGTGCGGCACGTCCACGCCTGGGATCGGGGCCACGCCGCGGTGGGCGAGCTCGAGAACGTGCGGCAGGACATCGAGCACGCAGCCCTCGACGGCCAAGCACTCAAAGGTCTTGAGGTCCTGCTCGCTCGCCAGCTTCTTGTTGCTCAGCTTGGCCTCAATGTATCCCAGGACGTTCGCAGGCGGTAGCAGGGGCGGCTGCGACTGGAAGGCTTGCTCGAGCGCGGCAAAGCTCGCGGCGTGCCGGGCCTCGAAGTCGGTCCACGGTTGGAGGCGACGGGGATACAGCTTGCCGTCCACGCTCGTGAGCCCGCCGGTGGTCGCGAGAAGCTCGTTTCGCTGCACGTCGAATTTCGTGAACATGCCGTGGTGGCAGAAGGCGAGGAACTCGTCGAGCGTCGTGTTGGCCAGCTGCTTCATTGCCTCGTTGCGACGGCGCTCGGCCTCGTCGCGACGGCGCTCGGCCTCGTCGCGACGGCGCTCGGCCTCCTCGCGACGGCGCTCGGCCTCCTCGCGACGGCGCACGGCCTCCTCGTACAGCGCACGGAAGTCGGGCTGGTCGTCCATGTTGGAGTGATGAGCGATGGGGTTGACGCTGTGCTTTGTTAAAAACAGACTGTCTTTTGTTTACTGTTCCTTTATATGCTTAGGCAACAGGGGGGTCGGCGGAAAGCGGTGTGCTCTGGCAGAATTCGAAGCCGGCCGTCCCACATAAGCGCATACTTCAGCATAGCTGACCTACGCCGCACGCCTCTAGACGATCAGACGAGCGTGATCAACTCCTGCAAAGACTGTGCTGTTCCAGCAGGATTTCCAGTTTTTGCTTTGCGGCTCTGCGTGGATGAGCCTCGCCCAACCCAAGCTTCCCGTAAGCTTATGTAAATATACCATATTGTAATTAGTGGATCACGCGCCACGCGCCACTGTGGCGCAGGTGTGGCGTTCTACCGGCTCGCGTTACGTTTCTGGCGTCGCGTGAATGACCGCAACGGGCCGCCGACATCGACGTCACCGCACCGCCGCGCTCCATGCCGTCCCCCTCGGATTTCGCGACCCATGTCTCCGACCGGACTGCCGCCGGAGCCGCCGGAGCCGCCGGAGCCGCCAGAGCCGCCGGCGACACCACCGGCGGCCGGCCCCGATGACCCTGCGAGGGCGCCGACGGCCGCGCGCCCGCGCCCGCCGCCGTCGCGCTCCCGCTTTACCTTCCGCCACCTGGCCGAGCTGGCGGCGGCGTCGCCGGCGAGCCCGCTGCGCGTGGTGGCGCACATCGACCTCGACGCCTACTACGCGCAGTGCGAGATGCTGCGGCTGGGCGTGGCCGAGGACACGCCGCTGGTGGTGCAGCAGTGGTGGGTGCCCCCCTCTTCGCCCGGCTGACGACAGCGGCTGACGACAGGCGCAACATCATTGCGGTCAACTACCCGGCGCGGCGGTTTGGCATCACGCGCATGATCCGCGCCGACGACGCGCGGCGGCGGTGTCCGGGGCTGGTGGTGCAGCACGTGCCGACGTGGAAGGAGGGCGAGCGCCAGTGGGCGTACCACACGGGCGCCGACCGCGCCATGGACCGCCACAAGGTCTCGCTCGAGCCGTACCGGATCCGCTCGCGCGCCATCCTCGCCGCGCTGCGCGCCAGCCTGCCCCCGCGCGGCTGCCGCCTCGAAAAGGCCGGCATCGACGAGGTCTTTGTCGACCTCTCCGCCTGCGTCCACGACCGCCTCGTCGACCGCCACCTGGCCCCCGACGCCCGCGCCGCCTACCGCGCCTACCGCGCCGACCCGCACCCGCACCCGGACCGCCACGCCACGCCCCTGCCGCCGCCGCCCGTCGGCGCCGACGGCGGCCTCGACTGGGCGTCGACCGGCAGCGGCGTGGTGGACGAAGGGGCGTCACCGCCCGGGGGGGGGGAGACCGATGCCGAGACCAAGACGGATGCCGAGACCGAGGCTGAGCAGCCTGCAGGCGTCGACTGGGACGACGTGGCGCTGCTGGAGGGCGCGCGCATCGTGCAGGCGGTGCGGGCGGCGCTGCACGCGCGGCTGCGGTTCCGGTGCTCGGCGGGCATCGCGGGCAACAAGATGCTGAGCAAGCTGGGCTCGAGCCAGCACAAGCCGGACCGGCAGACGGTGGTGCGGCCGCGCGCGGTGCCGGCGTTCCTGGCGGGGCTGGCGTCGGTGGCGCAGCTGCGCGGGCTCGGCGGCAAGCTGGGCGCGCGCGTGGTGGAGGCGCTGGGCACGGCGTCGGTGGCGGCGCTGCGCGCGCTGCCGCGCGCGGAGCTGCAGGCGCGCCTGCGCGACCCCGAGGCCGCCGCGCTCCTCTACGACATGGTGCGCGGCGTCGACCGCAGCGAGGTCGCCGCCCGCACCGAGACCCAGTCCCTCATCTCCGCCAAGTCGTTCCAGCCGCCGCTCCCCGGGCCCGCGCCCGCCCTGCGCTGGATGCGCGTCTTTGCCGCCGAGATCAAGTGCCGCCTGCTCGACGAGAAGCTGTCGCTGGCCCTGCTGGAAGCGGCCACGACGGCAGCCGGTGCGGGGGCGGACGACGGGGCGCACGACGGGGCGCACGACGAGGCGGCGGCGGCGGCAGCGGTGGACAACGGGGGCGATGCTGCGGAGGACAACGGGGGTGATGCCGCGGCGGACCACGGAGGTGACGCAGCGGAGGAGACCAAACCGACGGCCATGCGCCTACGCCTCCCCCAGACGATCCGGCTACACTACGGCGGCGGCGGGCAGGGCTGGCGGTCGCGGCAGATGCGGATCCCGCGCGACGGCACGCCGCTCGACGAGGACAAGCTGCTGCGCCTGGGCACGCAGCTTCTCGAGCAGGCGCAGCGGTCCGACGCGCTGTGGCCGTGCGCGCACCTGGCCCTGAGCGTCGACGGCTTCGAGGAGCCGGTCCGGGGGAACAAGAGCATCGAGGCCTTTTTCCGGCCGCAGAGGGAGGACCAAGAGGTCGACGGCGGCGGCGGCATCATCGGCGGCGGCGGCATCATCGGCGACGGCTACGGAGACGGCAATGGGCACGACCACGACAGCGACCATGCGGACACAGGTCTGGACAGGCCGCCGCTGCCCAAACGGCGACGGACGGCAGCAACAGCAGACGATGTGGCCGCAGACGAGGGCAGCACGGCCACGCAGCAGCAGCAGCAGCAGCAGCAGCAGCAGCAGCAGCAGCAGCAGCAGCAGCAGCAGCAGCAGCAGCAGCAGCAGCAGCACAAGCAGCAACAACAGCAGCAGCACGGGAGAGGAGACGAAGCGGACGAACAGCCAGGGGCCACGTCGGGTCGCGGGCGGACGGCCCGGGCGGCCCACGCAGCGGGCTTGTTCGGCACCAGCGCGGGCCACAGGACTGGCGTCGGAAACGGCCACGACAGCACAGACGAGACGGGCCACAGCCACGACCACGACCACGACCACGACCACGACCACCTCAATGCGCCCGGCGCGCCCGACGCGCCCTTTGCCTGCGACCAGTGCAGCCGGTCGTTCCCGGCTGCCGTCCAGCTGCAGGAGCACCGCGACTGGCACGTCGCGCGGGCGCTGCAGGCCCAGGAGCGGGCGGCAGCGGCGGCGGCGGCAGCGGCAGCGCGTACGGATGCGCCACCACCGCCGCCGCTGCCGCCCCCTTCCTCCTCGACGCGTCGTCGCCGCGGCCGCCCGCCAACCAGACGTGCCGGGCCTGCGCGGCGGCCCCCGCCGCCCATCGCCTCGTTCTTCCCGAGCAGGGCCACGTCACCGGCGCAGGCGGCGGCAGCGGCGCAGGCGGCGGCGGCGGCAGCCACACGCACTGCCTCTTCCAGCGCCCCTGCATCCGCCAGCGGCCGCGCACCACCGCTGGTCTGCGCGCGCTGCGCGGCCGCCTTTGACCGCGCCGACGGCCTCCAGGTGCACGAGGACTGGCATCTGGCCAAGGACCTGGAGACGGCCGGCTGAAGCGGGACAGAGGGGAGAGATACGACGACACCACCGGGGGTACGAGAGGCACCCGAGGACCCAAGGACCCAAAGACCCGAGGCGGTGAGCGGGTGGCCCGCCATGTCTCTTGGCGCCTCCGTGCCATGTCCCCTTGGGTCGTCGTGCAGCACAGGCGGCCGGCCGGCCGGCCGACCACGGACGACGCCGACGAATGGCAGGCGGACCGCGAGCAAGCCGCTTGCTTATCTTCCTCTCGCGCTCGCCCGTCCAGGTGCTCTTGCGACCTCCCTCTTTCGTCCTCGGTCCCTTTTTTTTCTGGGCTGCTTTTCGCCTTTCCATCGTGGCCGCCCCTGACTGGGTCAACCATGGTCGTGCGTGCGCGGCAGCACGGGACGATGCGCCTTTAACGGCCTTGTTGTCGTCCTCTTGTGTCCTTCTCGCCCTTGTCGCCCTTCTCGCCTTCTCGCCCTTCTCGTCCCATCCGGACACCGACGCGTGGCCAAGCGGTGCCGTCTGTCCGTCCGCCTCGACGTCTGCCTGACGCGAGGCCCAACGACGCCGTCATGAGGCGGAAAGGCAGGACGATCTAGGACATCCCGGTTTGTGAGCGGGATTTTACTCCTTACGATGGATGATGCCCTTGGGGGCGAGGACAAGGCCGGACCTCCGCGTCTTGACGGGACGGAGGAGCCTGTTTCTGCCGCTGGGCGCTGGCCGTGCCGATACAGTGCTCGCACGGCTCTCATACGGCTGCAGGCTAGCCCGCCAGCCCGCCGTCTCCATTGCTGCCCGATCTTGCTGCCCAACGACGCGATCGGCAGGCAAAAGCGAGCCAGGAAGCGTCTCATGACGGACGCGATGGCCAGGGAGACTGCTGTCATGATGTATCAGCATACGGAGTATAAGCATATGCTTGGGTCCTGTCTTTGTCTGCTTGTCTCCGTGGAAGACTGCGCGTCTGCCAACCACGTGACTGCGTCGGTGATGCTTCGGGCAGCGCGAGCGCCGCGCCTCAACCCAATGCGACCTTGCCACCTCAGAGGGCGGCAATGGGGGGCGCTGCTGCAGGAAGGTACGGAGTAGGCAGGCAGGACGCCAGCGCGAGGCGGAAGACGCCCACCGCTCCGTTTGGATGGACGTCCGTAAGCATTACGGAGTGTCTGGACGGAGGCGCCATGTATCGGTACATTTTTGGACGCGGGGAATACGAGTGCAGCGTTGTACAGAGTACAGAAGCAGGCACCAGCCAGCGGTGCGCTGTCGCACGGGCGCAGCGACTTGTCTTTCAGGCGGTCTGGGAGCGAGGCGGTGGGAGCGAAGGCGGTGGGAGCGAAGGCGGTGTGCCGCCAGCAAGTAAGCTTGTCCTACAGCGCCTGTGCGAGCGCTCGCGTAGCTGCGACCGGGACTCGCACAGAGGCGCACAGGGGGAAAGGACGAGCTCGCGAACCGCCCCCTTTTTTTTGGTTTTTTGGCCACCCGTCAACCGCTCTGGCGCCGGCCAGCCAATGGACTGCCGCAACTTAGGGGCTCGCTGCCGCCGCCTGCGGCCTGCCTAGGGTCGCGCCTTCCTAGCTTCGGTCGCCCGTTTCGGCCGCCGTTTCCCTGCCCGGACCTGTTGGTCCTCCTTGGCTGAGGCGGCCCTGCCTGGCCTGGCTGGCTGGCTGGCTGGCTGGCTGGCTGGCTGGCTGGCTGGTCGTCGCTGCCCAGTTCGTGCGCCGCCCTGCTCCTGCGCAGGCAGGCACAGCCGGCGGGACAGACAGGCGCGCCGTGGCTTGCGCGGTTGCACCACGGTTGCCACGGTTGTTGTGCGAACGCACCTGCCTGTTTTGCCGTGTGCGTGCCTTGTCCGCCGCGTCCCAACCTTTTGTTCTTGCATCGACGTGAAGATAGTTTGTACTCTTCTTTTTTCACAAGAATCGGCTCAACCAACCCTTCGGCCAACCCTTCGACCCCTCCCGCCAGCACCCTTGTCTGCATCTCGCCGGGGCGTGCAGCTCTCTCCACTCGCGTCGTCGCAGCCAACCACCGACGCCCACGCACAACGGCCACGCGACGCCTGACCAGCGCTGCTGGCTGGCGTTTTTCCTCTTTCTTCTTCGCTCTTCTGTTTTGTTTTTTTTTTCTCCGTCTTGGCCATTGGCTCGCAGGCCACCGGACGGACCCCCCCATCCTCCTCCCCCTCCTCCTTCTCTCCGCCGCCCCTCTTCCCACTTGAGCGAAACGGAGGGTTGGACGAGACGCCCGTCTCGACCACGACGCCAGCGAACCGGCAGCAGAAAACAGGACTCGCCGCCTGCACGCAGCTCGAAAACAGATACAAATACCCCCTACCGCTCGCTCACTCCCCCCGTCGGGCTGCAATACGGCCCAACAGACGGCGCTCCGCGGCCCCCCATTGGCACAGGCGCCTGCAGATATACCCACTGGCCAGCAGGACAAAAACAGGACCCAGCACCGGACCAAAAAGACGAAAAAAGGAAAAGAAAAGAAAGATTTGCGCCCGGCCTGACGACCGCAACGCTGCCCGTCTGGCCGTCTCTGGCCGTCTGGCTCGCCTCGCTCGCCTCGCTCGCTGCGCCTAGGGCTGCTCTGGCCACCCCTCCGATACGACGGTGCGAGTGCCTCCGGCTGCCTGGCTTGCTGTGCGCCACGGCAGGCGACCCACCGGTGCCACCACCTCGACCGGCCATTACGAGCGTGATTTGCCTGGTTCACGCCCACGCCGACCCAATCCAAGGCCGCCCGCCGCCCACTCACTCGCCGCTGGACTGCCTCGCCTCACGCCTCCTGGACGCCCCCTTCCCCCCCCCTCCCCGCCTTCGCCTGGCTGCCTCGTTGTCTCGTCCGTCCCCGTTGTCCATTTCTTCTGGTCTGGTCCTGCCGCTTCTCTGCTCTCTTCTCTCTCTTTTCTTTTTTCTCCTTTCTTCTTTCTTTTTCTTCTCCTTCTTCAAAGACTTTCGTCTCCCCCGAGTCTCTGATTTCCCTCCCTTCTCTTCTTCGTCCCTCTTTCCCCTCGTGTCTTGTTTCCTCTTGTCTGATTTCGGTTCTCCAGCGACCCGACGCAGGCTGCCTCCCAGGTACAAGAGACAACAGACAAAGCGACGAGAAAGCAGACATGGACAGCCGCTCGCGAGGCAACGTCAGCATGTATCCCCCGACCAACGCGCCGCGGCAGAATGAATACTTTGTCCCCCGCGACGGCATCGACCGCGAGGTCATCACAGCCGACATCTGTCGCTACCTCGGAAACGACGCCCTTGTCCGACCGGGTACCCACAAGTCGGTGAGTTCTTTGGCCGGCGCTCTGTTCTCTGTTCCTTCTCTGTTCCTTCTCGGTGCCCTTGTGCCATCGTGCTCCGTCTCACGCAGGTGCACGAACCTATGCTGACCACTGGCTGCGCCACCCAGGACAACGGCCACATCATCCAAGGCTACTACATCACCGCCTATCGCAATCTGACATCGGTGTGTTTTGGTTTCTGGTTCTGCTCGCGCTCTGATTGTCTGCTGCACAGAATCCCTAACCGCGCATCTCTAGGCCATGATTGCCGACCTGAAGAACGACTCTGCTCGCTGGGAGGCCGAGAGACGGAGGCACCAGAACCCGTCCACCGTCCGGTACCAGGACTCGCGCATCCGTGACGGCCCGCAGCGGTCGGGCGGTGGCGGTGGCGGCCCCGGTGGCGGCCCGGGTGGCGGCCCGGGCTATGCCATGCAGAACGGCTACGCCGGCAGCCGGGACTTTGACAGCGGCCCGCGCTACCCCGGCAGCGAGGCGCCCGGCTACAGTGCCTCGGGGCCCGGAGGCCCCGGCCACTACGGTGCGTCGGGCGGCCACGGCGGCTTTGGCGGACAGTCGTCATACACCCAGGGAGGGCCCTCCCAAGGGGGCCCGTACATTCGGGACCAGAACTCGGCCATCCAGGACCCCCGGTACGGCAGCCCGTCCACCCCCATGGGTGGCCTGGCTGGTGCCCACGGAGCGATCAGCAACGGCGCAGGGTCCACCAGCGCGCCCCTTGCCCAGAACTACTCCAGCGGCGCCCACTACGTGGTCGCGCCCAGCCGAGACAGCTACGCCATGGACATGGCCATGACCGACGCGCCCATGCCGCCCAGCCGGCGCAAGTCGCCGCCCGGTGTCTCGTCGCCCTTTGCCGGCGCCAACGCCAGCTCGCGAGGATACGGCAGCGGCCCCGGCGGCCCTGCCGGTGGATACGGCAGCTATGCACCCGGCACTGCGTCTCTCGGTGCCTCGTATTCGCAGCCCATCGACAATGGCTACGGCCGAGGTGCGTCTTCGGCTTCGCTCCCATCCCCTCCCGTGTCCTCCTTGACTGCATGCTCACTGGCCAGCGCCTACCTCGTCCACCCCCACTTTCAACCAAGTGCACGATCTGCCCCCTCCGCCGCCGCCAGCCCAACAGTATGACGATCCTGCCCACTCCCCCTCCCCTCCCCGCGCTGCGTCCGTGGCGGCGAACACCCAGGCTCAACTCCCCCTCAGCAGCGGACAGCAGATTGGACCTCGCCGGGACCGGGACCGGGCCGTAAGTGAGCGCTCTGACCACCGGGATCGTGACCGCATCGACCGCGCCGCCGGCGAGCGGGAACGGGACGCGACACCGCCCAACCGGACTGGCTCCGCAAACAAGCCCAGCAGCGTGCACCACCACTACGGCCGGAGATGATCGGTCCGCCTAGGAAGTCCCCCGTCTCTTGTGCCGACCTGCCGACTGCTCATCTTTTCGTCCGCGCGCCCTTCGAATTCCGCCCACTTTCGCCCTCTTTGTGCCTTTTACGTTTCGACTTTTTGCGTCTGGTTGCAGCCATATCGCTCACGCATATGGCTCATTCTCTTGGCATACATTTCTGACGTCTTTGCTTCTTTTGGTATCTTTCCGGACCTGGACTTGGACTTTTTTTACCCTGTGTACCTTGGACATCCCTGGCTTTTGGCTCTTCCTTCCGGCTTCTGGACAACACAACTCCCAAACTGGAAACCCCTGGAGCCATTTCTTGCCAGCACCTCATCATCGCCTCCGGGATTTTCTTGCAGAACCAGGTTGTACGCCGGTTGCTGGTTTCTGCTGCGCGCCTCCTTGGACTGGTTGTCACAATTCTCTGGACTCAACAGCTGCCTGCTTTTGCAAAATTTGCAAAGGTATCGATTCTGGGCCTCTCATGGATGGGTCCTTGACCGGACCCGAGGCAGCCGAATGGCTTGCCAGTCACACACATGGCCAAAAAAAAGAGAAAAATCCTTCCCCCCGGCGGTTGGCTCACGACACCTCCCCAAATGCGCTGCCGGAATGGCCGCATTCGTTTCTTGAGGCTCAAGCAACAGGGCCAAGAAACCAAGACCAGCTCAAAGGGTTTGCAAACCCGAGCCCTGGCGGTGGACCTCTGGGCGACAATCTGTCAAGACGGGCCATCCGGCCTGGAATGCAACTGGCTCGCAACCCGTCCGGGAACGGACACAGGAACTGTGGCCGCTTGGCGTTTGGCAAGCATCTGCTATTTTTGGCTTGTTTTTTTTTGGTTTATGTATCAAGTTTTTATGATGATGGGTCGACGTTGGAAAGGTGGAAAGGGCAAAAGTCCGCTTGTGTTCTTTTGTTGGACAGATGTTGGCAAGAGTATGTAAGTCGAGCGGCCTCTCCCACGTCTCTTGCTTGGCTACACCCGACTAACCGGTTATCGCTGCAGGTGGTCTTTGTGTGTTCTGTTTCTGTTTGTTTTTGTTCTGTGTGGCTTCCGTCTGCGTGGTCTGCCTCCGACTGCTTGGGAATGTGGCTGGCCTCGGGGCCAAACGGCGTCGACATGGCCGTCGAGACGGCTCTCCTGCACCTCGGCAAGATGACCTCTCACCGTTGGGGACCTGGACTGGACCATGCTCGCACTTCCCTCTGTTTTGGTTCTGTTGCCACTTTGTCCCAAGAGGGGACAGCACGTCCTGCATCTTTTGATGGTGAGTATTTTTCTTTTCACGACGGGATGCAACCAGGCCTTGGTCTGTTGGCCTCGCTCCGCGGCTGCCGCGCCGCATCTGGATATCTTGGCTTGCTTTTGTCTGGGACAGCCGCGGACGGGCCCGGCATGCCCTACCCTACCTCGGGATCACGACCAGCACTAACCCTTGGCGTCTTGCAGCCCTACCATCTATGCCCACGCACCGCTCTGTCCGACATTTGCTTTGCGTCTTGTTCATACACTTCCTTCAGACGACGCATCTTGTTTCCACCCACGACGAAAGCACGACAATACGAGAAGGCGAGCGGGGCGGGGTGAGGACGAGCTCGGCAACGACGAGATTAGACTTTGGCTTTTTGGCTGTTTGCGCACGTTCCTCTGCTTAATTCTGTCGGTGTCGGCAGGTGATGGGTACCGTGGCGTTATCAGGGGACTCGAACCTGTTTACAGATCTGTGTTTGGCGGCAGCAGTCTTGTCTCTGTTCCGCTTCTGCTGCGTTGTCTTTTTGTTTTTGGATTACAACTGGCTTGCGACTCGCTGGGCAACTTTTGATAACTTTTGGATAGCCTTTTCGTCTATGCCACTGGTTCTCTGCAGCCGCTTCGTGCCGCGTGCCGCTCACCCGCGTGCTCGTTTTCGCATCTTTACTCGCCGGGTTCTGCGAGGACAGAGAGCCATGCGAAGGAATGGCAGCGGGGCACTGGCCGCCTTTGTTGTGCCGCCTGCTGCAAGAAAAACAAGGCGACCCGCGGTTCTGTGCAACACGGCACCCACCGGCCCGCAGGCCTCGAGCGCTGTGCGACGGCAGGCGGGCGACCTTGCGGCCGACGGCCTTTCCTTGGCCGTTGGAGGCGAACGGATGCTGATGACTGCGATACCCGATGACGATGCGACGATGCGACGAGGCAACGATTCGCAACGGTGCGCAGCGACGGCAAGCCGGACACCCGCCGCCACGACTTTCCTTTCTCTGACGACTGACGCGGCTTTGTGCGACGGCTGGATGCGTCATGCGTGCCGCACCTGGCCAGGGACAAAGGAGGAGGAGGCAGTGACACAACAGGCACGGGAGGGAGGGAGGGAGGGAGAGAGAGAGACTGGCCAGTTGGCTGTGCGGGAGGAGGAGGAGGAAGAGGAGGAGAGAAGGAGGGAGAGGAGGAGGGGAGGAGGATGCTGCCGGCCGACAAGACACGGCTCGTTTCATCCCCCGTCGCTGGCCAACGCACGCACGCACGCACGCACGCACGCACGCACGCACGCACGCACGACGCACGCACACACACACGGCACACGCAGTCCGGGAGCCTGTTTTTTCGTCGCATGGTGTTGGACGGCCGCCCCGTCACGTCGCCGTCGCTCCCGTCGTTGTCGTCCTCGTCGTCCTCGTCACCACCACCAGCTGTGTCTGTCTTTTCGCCGCCACTCTTTCGCTGCCTGCACACCTCGACCGAACTTTTGCTTCTCTCACGACCGACACCCGACACCCGACACCCATACCGACACCCACCACCCACCACCCATCACCATGATGATCCTCTCCACGAGACACGCCGGCCCCGTCGCCTTCTGCCTCCTGACCAAGCCCGCGCGCGTGCTGCGGCCGGCTGCGTGCGCTGTCGCGCTGCCGTTCGACGGCGTCGGCGTCGGCGACGGCGGCGACGCGCACGGCGACGCGGCCACGGCGGCCGCCGCCGCGGCGTGGCTGGGCGAGGGCGGCCGCGGCGGCGGCGGCGCCCTGGGCGGCGGCTGGGATGCTTGGGTGCCCCCGCTTGGCGAGCCTGCCCTGCTGTGCATGAGCATGAGCTTGGGTGGCGGCGCAGCGGCGGCGGCGGCCCGGCGGGAACGCTGGCTCGGGGCCGGCCGGCTCTAGGAGCCGACGGAAGCGGCCGGGCAGGCAGGCAGGCAGCAGGCGGGCAGCAGGCAGGCAGCAGGCAGGCAGCAGGCAGCAGGCAGACGGCAGGCTGGCAGCAGTCAGGCAGCAGGCAGGCAGCCTGGGAAAGACAGGTGCTGAGCGTGTCGGCACGGGCGTGCACAGGTGCACCCTGTCCGATGCTGTCGGCGCCACGGTTCTCTCTGGGGCTGGGGGGGTGGTGTGTTCCTCCGCAAGGTCACTGTCGGTGTATTTATACAATCTTTGCATTGAATTAATCTATGGCACCATTCCTGGTTTCCCTTTTGGGAAATGCTCAATGCACGTCGTCTTCTCGTCGATGCGCGTCCGTCCCGCGGTCCGGCAATCTGACAATGCATGCGTCTAGGTTTCAACGTCGAGGTTTCCACGTCCAGGTTTCCATCATCCTACCGTTGAGCGCCGGGGCCCCGCCCATTATGGAAAACAAGCTGCCCGCCGGCGCAGGCGTCGCCGCCCTCGCTCTCATCCATCTCTCGCTGTCCGAGCCGCCGTCGTGTGGAGGTTGTCGTGTGGAGGTTGTCGTGTGGAGGTTGTCGTGTGGAGGTTGTCGTGTGGAGGTCGTCGTGTGGAGGATCGTCGTGTGGACGGCCGTCGTCCTCCTGTGGTGTGGCCCAACGTCGCCGTCCTCGTCCTCGTCCTCGTCGTCCTTGTGGTCTTCGTCGTCTTCGTCGTCTTCATCATCTTCGTAGTCTTCGTCGTCGTCATCGTCATCGTCGTCGTCGTCATCGACGCCCTCGCGGATCGTCTTGTAGCCGCCGACGGCGCCTAGGCTGTTCACGCCCCCGATGACAAACTGGCAGCCGCGCGTCGGTGCCACCGAGTGCATTCCGTCGCAAAGGAGAGTTTCTGCGTCTTTGGTGTTGCTGTTGTTGTTATTATTGTTGCTGTCCTCGTCCTCGTCCTCGTCCTCGTCGCCGTCGCCGTCGCCGTTGTTGTTGTTGCACATCAAAAGGGGCTCAGCCGGGACAGGCGGGGACGGCCGACCCAGACCAGCCCGCCGGCCTCGCCGTCCCAACGCCTGTCTGCGCCTCCGTGCCGATGCCCAGGCCACAACACATCTTGCCAAAACGTGCGTGGGATGCACGCGGCCGCACCGCGGCTGCAACATCACGTGACCAGGCTCAGCCGCGTCGGAGCACGCCCAACCCAAGAACCATGCGAATCATTTCCCCTCAATGATGCAGCGGCCCCCTCCCCCTCCTTCTCCTTCTCCCCCTCCTCATCCCTCATCCCTCATCCCTCATCCCTCATCTCTCATCCCCTCTCTGCATCCCTTTGTGTCCTCTGTGCAACCGCATCTCGCCCGCACACGCGCTCGCGCCCCTCCCCTCGCCCGATGCCTTCTCTCGACGATCTTCCGGTGGAGCTGCTGTACGAGGTGTGCAGGCAAGTCCGCGGGCCGCAGGCAGACCCCCCGGTGCAGCGCTGGGACGATGCGTGGCTGGTGACGAAGCAGGAGCCGGCGCCGGGCGGGCACCCGGCGGCGGACGAGGAGGACGGCGACTGGGACGACTGGGAGGCGTCGCAGCGGGGGCTGCTGGGGCTCTGCCGCATGAACCGGCGGCTGTACGACATTGCGCACCCGCTGCTGTACGTGTGCCCGGCGGTGACGACGCCGTGGGCGTCGTCGTGCGGCGGGGAGGGCGACGAGCCGCCGGAGCCGGGGTCGCGGCTGCGGCAGCGCTTCCAGCAGCTGGTGGCGGTGCTGGAGCGGCGGCCGGACCTGGCGGCGACGACGCGGCGCGTGCGGCTCTGCGCGGCGGCGGCGGCGGACGGCGTGATGCTGGCGCGGCTGCTGGCGGCGGCGCCGGGCGTGGCGGCCTTGCGCGTGTGCATGGGCCGGCCGCTGACGGACGGGCCGCTCATGGCGCGCAGCACGGGCCGGCGGCGGCGGCGGCGGTCGTCGTCGGCGGCGGCGTCGGCGGCGTCGACGGGCCCGATGCGCTCGGCGGCGTGGGTGGCGTCCCGCTACCGGCGCTTCCCCACGCTGCAGCTCGACCAGCACGGGCACACGCCGGTGCTCAGCCTGACGCCGAGCGTCCCCTGCGGCTGGATGCTGGCGGTGCGGGTGCTGCACCTGCGGCGCTGCGTGCGCGTGCAGTGGGCGCCGCCGCCCATCACGACGATCCCGGCGGCGGCGGCGGCGGCGGCGTCGTCGTCGTCCAGCACGACGATCCCGGCGGCGGCGGAGGCGGCGCTGCTGGATCCCGCCGACCGGCTGACGCGGAGGATGCCGCTGCCGTTCCCGACGCTGACGGCGCTGCACCTGTGGCACACGACGATGGACATTGTGTCGTTCCGCACGCTGCTCGGCGCCGTGGGCCCCGGGCTGACGACGGTGTCGCTGCGGCTGCGGCACATGCGGCGGGCGGAGGAGGACGTGCTGCTGGCGGCGGGGGCGCGGCAGCTGCAGCAGCCGGCGCTGCGCGACGTGGTGGAGGCGCTGGAGCCGTGGGCGGCGACGACGCTGCGGTCGCTCGCGTACACGGTGGACACGCACAGCGCGTCGGCCGTCTTCTCGCGGCCGCTGCCCGACTTCCGCTCGCTCGCCTGGCTCGACGCCCTCTGGCTCGACGCCAACGTCTTCCCCAGCGTCGACCCGGGCATGGACACCCTGCCCGACGTCCTGCCGCCGCTCCTGCGCATCTTCCGCATCTCCGGCCGCGGCCGCCCCGGCGACCTCTATGAGCACCTCCACGACCTCGCCTCCGCCGTCGCCGCGAAAAAACTGCCCCGCTTCCGCTTCTTCGCCCTCGACCACCAGGGCACGCCCGGCCAGGCCGTCCTCGAGGGCGTGCTCGACCGCTTGCGCGGCGCCGGCGTCAAAATGACCATCCACCAGCCTGTCGTGGAGGAGGAGGTGGAGGAGGGGGAGGGGGAGGGGGGGGAAGGGGGGGGGGCGGACTTTGCTGCGGACCTTGACCGGTTTTGGTGACGACAGCCCGGGCGGTCAGGGACGGCAGAAGTAAGCACAGTACGGAGTACGAGCACGAGTACGAGCACGGAGTTCGAGCACGGTACGAGCACGAGTGCGAGCCCGAGTATGGTTTTACGAACAACAGGACGGAGGATCTTACGAACGAGGATGACTATCTTACGAACGAGTATGCGTATCTTACGAGCACGAGAATGGAATTGAGTACCAGTTCAAGTACGGTTCAAGTACGGGTGCCAGTGGTGACAGGTGGTACGGTGTCGGTAGGCTTGGCGGCTCGCCACACCGGAATCTTGGGGGCAGCCACGACTCAGTGCAGGGAGACTGCCGGCTGGGCCAGGGTGACGAAGGTTGGGTGCTGTATACGGAGTATCTACGTGCCGGCCAGCCAGCGTCTGCGTTGCGTTCAGCGGTCTGTGTCTGTTGGGCTCCTCTGCAGTGCAGCATGCATGGTGGCAGTCTGGCCTCCCGACAGCGGACCAGGCCCGGTCGGGTCTGGTCCGGCCCGCCTGGTCTGCCGCCTGTCTGCCGCCCGCTGACCGCAGTCCCAGGGAATGGGAAATTGGCCGCCGCCGGAGCAGACGGCCCCTCGACCCGCCCTGGTCTTGGCTGGCGGCGTGGGCGGAGGACGGAGGCGGTCCGCGGCGTCGCGGACAAAGACACAGCCGACGGCAGACGGCAGATGGCAGGCGGCAGAGACGCCGCGGCGTGACAGGCCCGGGCCGTAGGGAGTACAAGTACAAGTACGTGGTATATACTTGCATACTCCGTGCGTGGGAGTACGGACTCGAATTTGCCCTGGATCCCGGCAGACGCGGAATAGGAGGCCAGCCAAGTCGGCGTCGGCGAGCGAGCGGCGGGTCGCAAAAGGAGAAAGGGCGGGCGGCCGGCGAGAAAGCAGGGAACCCCGGCCTTGAGCAGTACGGAGTATTCATACGGAGGATTAACAAGTCCGTACGGAGTATACAGTACAACTACACCGTTTGTGCTTATCTTGTGCAGACCTCTGGCTATCCCCGATCTGCTCGGCGCCCAGACGATCAAAATCAAACGCCGGCCTCACGGGGTACAGTACGGAGTACAGCTACAACGACAGATACGGTAGACAGCTCGCCAAGGATCATCCCGTCGCACAGACGGCCCGGCCGCCTGACGCGCAGGACGGGTTGTGCATGTGACCCGGGACAGGGAGGGAAAACAGGTCCGGGCGCAGGCGTGGCCCAGTCCGAGGCGTGGCCCAGTCCGAGGCGTGGCCCAGTCGAAAAGGCGGTGACAGGGAACAGGGGACGTCGTGTGTCGTGTCGTCGTGTCGTGGCGGCCGATTGGGCAACTATACGAGCCAGGATATCATAGCCTGGGATGGCCTGGGATGGCTGGCCTGGCCTGGGATGCCTGGGATGCCTGGGATGCCTGGGATGCCTGGGATGGCGTCTGACCGCCGGCATCACGGCTACCCGGCCGGCAGCGGCGGGCGGACGGGCAGCGGCGACAGACAGACGGAATGTCTGGGCGGCCCCTATTCCGTTGGACTCCGGCCCTCCTCCCCCTTTTTTGGCCGGTCCGCTTGTCTGCGCCCGACAGGGAACAGGGCTCGAGCTGCGGCCGCCGAGAGCCAAAGCGGGCCAGCCGGTGGGCGTGGCGTGCTCCGTACCGAGTACGAGTATGCTTACGGAGTACGGGCTACCGGGTATTGGTAGGCTTCGTCGCCGCGCCTCGGCTCGCGGTCGCCAGCCCTCGTGGCTGCGTCGCGCGCTGTTCCGCGTCCCTCTGTCCCTCTGTCTCTCTGTCCCTCTGTCCGCCCAGCCCGCCCAGCCCGCCCAGCGCCTAGCCGCCGCGCCAGCCCGTCCGAGAACAAAGAAAAACCCGGACCTAATCCTGTCCCATCCACTGCTGCTGCTTCTTCTTCTTCCTCGGCTGCGATGGCTCCTCCCGCGCGTATCCGGGGGCTCGTCGCCACTCTGATGACCGGACGGCCGGCCGGTCGCCGCCATCGGAGTGGCAGGCCTGGCCTGGCTGGCCAGCCCATCCCGGCCACCGGCACCCGCTGGCCCCCATCGCTCCCCATGGCTTCCCATGGCTTCCCATGGCTCCTCGTGGCTTCGCCTGTCTGGGCCTGGCTTCGCCTGGCGCGCCGGCGTCGTCAGCGGACGCAGCCAATGGCAGCCCATCCCAGCCAATGGCTGCCAAAAAAGGGGCTGAGCCAATGGCGGGTGGCATGACGAACATTGCCACTCAAAAACTACGGAGTAGTTGTACAACTACTACCTAAGTATACTGGCTGGCCGAGTCGGTCCGCTGCGGATTTAGGCGCTTGTTGTTTTCTTTGTTCGCGCACAAAGTACTCGCGCTCGCTCGCGCCGCGACCCGCCGCCGCCCCCCCTCGCCTCGGGCCCCCGTTCTGCCCGCCGCTGCCCCCTGCCGCCGCCGCCGCCGCCGCCGCCGCCGCTGCCCCCGCCGCCGCCCGCCGCCCTTTCTGCCCGCGCCGCCTGCAGGTCGCCTCGCCCCTTGCCGCTGCGGGCCGGACTGTGCAGCGGATCGTGTAGTGGCACAAGTACAACTACTTGTGGGCTCTTCTTCAGCGCTGAAACGGCAGGTTTAACACTTCTTTTCGCTAGGCCTGCAATTCTGGGCTTTTCCCGCCCAAGCCATCCTCCATCCTCCATCCCGTCTTCGTCCAGGCTTCCAGGGCCCCGCCCTTGCTCTGCCGCCCTGCCTGTCAGTCCATCGCCTCCCAGCCAGCCGGTCCACCGGTCTGGTCTGTCCACCGTCCAAATGTCCACCTGTCCTTCGGTGCCCTCGGCAAACTCGTTCGTGTCCCACCGGGCCCGTCCCCGCCGTCTCTCCCACACAGCGGCGACGACGGCCCAAAGAAAAAGCAAAAGAAAGTGTCACGATCAACGTTGCGAAGAGAAGAGTACACGGGCGGGCGTAAAACAGTAAAATCAGGGGCAGTGCGTAGAAGAGGAACCAGGACTTCGTTGCCGTATCCAGAGACGTAGGTCGATATAAACAAAGAGAAATGTAAGGGAGGAAGTCGTATGCCGTGAGGCAATCGGTCTTTTTTTCCAGCGTAACCAAACCAAAAAAACAAAAAACAAAAAGAGCACACGCAGGAAACCCAA
The DNA here is from genome assembly GCA_019925495.1 of Ophiostoma fasciatum. NCBI lineage: Eukaryota > Fungi > Ascomycota > Sordariomycetes > Ophiostomatales > Ophiostomataceae > Ophiostoma > Ophiostoma fasciatum. Next base: position 276,543 of record JADHKM010000004.1, on the reverse strand, counting down.
ACGCGGCAAACCGTTCGTCTTCGCAAGGGAGACAAAAGAGATTGCCGCAAAACCTGCATCGCTGCCACCCCGCCTGTATCAGAAAGAGAAAAAAACAAACTCGCAGTCGACCCCCAATCCCAGTCCCGCTGGCAAGGTGCCAGTCTGGGAGGGGGAAGGCCAGAGGGAGGATTGGAATGAACAAGCCCCCTCCTGGCCCCCTGCAAAGCCAAGTCTCCCTAATTGGCCCGCGAATTAGGGAGAACAAGGGACGAGAGACAATTAACGGCAACGGATAAGAAAAACGGAACACGGGGTGCCAGAAGCCAGAAGCCACAAACCAGTGCCAGAAACCAGAAACCAGAAGCCAATGAAAAGGGGGGGGGAACAGAAACGGCGGAATAATATCGAGTAATAAAAAGTAAAAAGAGGAAAATGCACGGGGAGGGGGGGGGGAGGGTGGTCTGTGCAAGATGGGGGGGAGCTCGGAAGAGGAGAAAAAAAAAGCCCACGACCCTCCGAGGGGACGCTCATAGGCTTTTCCGTGCTCCGCCGCCGTAGTCCGCATACGGCTCCGACCGCGCGCTGCTCGCACTTCCCAGCCGGTCCAGCATGGTGCGGTCGATCCCACGGCCAGCGCTCGGGTCGCACTCGCGTGCCAGGTAGCCAAAGGGCTGGGAGGTGCGGTCGCCAGAGTAGTGGTGGTCTGCGTCGCCCACATCTCCGCTCGTCGGCGAGTAGGAGTTGTGCCGCTCGGTCGGCGACGTCGCGGCCGTCTCGGAAATGCTGCCGTTACTGCGAGCGCTGGTACTGCTTCACGAGCCGTCATGTTAGCTCAGCGCCCAGCAAACAACAACCAGTGTAAGTTGAATAAAAAAAAGAGAGGCGTACTCGGTACCCACAGATGACATTGGAGGCGGCGGCAGCACCGGGGGCGCGGGCGTGCCGTAGCCTCGCGCCACGCTGGTCGTCGGAGACACGGCCGCCCCCGGCCCAGACGCACCTGCGCCGTTGATCGGCGGCGACCGGCGCACGTCCTCGGAGCCGCGGTAGTAGCCCGTGTCGTGGCTGCCGTAGTTGGACGGCGGCGGCGGCGGCGGCAGCCGGCTCGGGAAGTCGCCTTCGTCTTCGTCGCGGCTGCGCTTGTGCACACGCGCCCGCTGCGGGTCCTCGCTGCCGCCCATGCCGTAACCGCCGTGTCCTGCGCTGGCGTGTGGGAACGGCAGCGGGAGCTGCCGGCCGCCCATCGACGCGGCGTGCTGCGGCGGCGGCGGCAGCGGGGCGCCGTGCGGCGGACCGCCGCGGTCCATGGGCGACGGCAGGTGCTGCTGCTGCTGCTGCTGCTGCTGCTGCGAGTAGTACCCGCCCCCGCCCCCGCCGCCGCTGCCGGGCGACGTCGGACCGTAGCTGGGCGGAGGACCGCCGGTCACGCCGTTCATGGGATCGCCGCCGCCGCCGCCGTGCGAGGGGTTGGACGGGCCGCGGCCGCCGTTGGGGCCCAGAGGCTGGCCAAAGGCGCCGTACAGCGGCGTGCCCGGCGGCACGCCGCCCTGGATGGCGGACACAGGGACAAAGGCGGTCGACGTGGTCGACGAGACCGGCTGGAAGACGCAGTCGTTGCCTGTCTTTTTGCAGTTGGTACACTTGCCGTCGGGCGTGTTCTGGTACCCACTGCAGCGGATCTGTGGTGCCTAGGGTTAGCGCACGCGCCACCTTCTCACCCTCCCCCCTCCCCTCCAAAATTCCCGTTTTCCCGGCGGGCTTTCGTGTCTCTGCGTACCTTGCGCTTCCGGCAGTATTTGCAGGCGATGGACGTGCGCTGGCGCGGGGCCGACTCGGGCGGCGGCACCGGCTGATAGTTGGGCGGCATCTGGTGCTGCGGCCAGTACCCGGCCGCGAGAGGGGCGCGTTCCGGGTACGGGTTGTAGGACGACGGCGCGCTGTAGCCGCCACCGTAGAAGTCCTTGTTGTCGCGGTAGCCCGGCTCAGGCGCCCCGTGGAGGCGGCCGTAGTGGACATCCGGCGGCACACCGACCATACCGCCGCTGGGGGGGCCGGGCGGCGGGCCGGGAGGCAGACCCGGGGGCCCAGGCCGGCTGGACCCGCCGGGAGAGTCCGGATACCGCGGGCCCGGAGGACCAGGCGCGCGGCCAGACAGGTCGTGGTGCGACTGGGGGTGCATCGGCGGCGGCGGGGCCGGATACTGTGCGAGGGCCGAGCCGTAGGCCTCGCGGAACGAGGGCAGCGTGATGGTGTTGCCGCTGCCGTTCCGGTTGTTGTTGCCGTTGCCGCCGCCGCCGCCGCCGCCACTGCCACTGCCGCCACTGCCACCATTGTCGTGGTCGCCGCCGCCGCCGCCACTCAGGTTGCTCTCGGCAAGGTTGAGCGGCTTGGGGCGGTGGTGCTCGTCGTCGTCTTCGATCTTAGGGACCACGCCGCCGCCACCTCCGCCACCGCTGCCGCCGCCGCTGCCACCGTGCGACGTCACGTCGCGGCCTTGCGGGATCTGGGCCAGCTTCGGCCGCGTCTCGTCAGCCATGCTGCCGAGAGGATGGGGTTGCACAAGCCGGTATTCCGTAATCAGCGCCAGGTTGGCGATGGAACCAGGCACTGTTGGGGAGAAGAGGGGAAGAAGGGAGAGATAGAGGAGAGGGAGGAGGGAGAAAGAAAAAAAAAGGCAAGAGTCGTCGGTCGAGAGGGGAGAAAAAAGAGGCAACAGGCGCAGCGGCCAACAGCCAGGCTGCTCAAACAGAGAAGAGGTGTTGCGCGAGCGGCCCGTCGTTCCAGCGGCGCTTGTTGTGTCGTGTGACGAGCAATACGAACCGCCCAAGGGTCTGGCGAATTGACGGGGTGGAGGAGGATGACTGTGGCCCTTTTTTGTTCTCTTGTCCTTTTTTTTTCTTTTTTTGGAGAGCCCCAGGAGGCGCTGTTTGTCCTGTGGCGAAGCTCAATGTTAGTTCTTCCGGCGGCCGAAAAAACCAACACGATGGATGACGGAAGGGCGGAAGGGCCGAAGAAACGGGACGAATGGAACCGTACGGGTCAAACGGCAGTGGCAATGTGCAAGGGAAAGCAAAAGGAGAGACGGGGAGAGGGGGGGGGATCTGTGAAGATGAGAGAAGAAAAAGAAAAAGAAAAGGTGACGGTGTGTTGAAGGAGGGTCGGCTCGCGACTTGTTTGTGGGTGTTGGCCGGCAGAGGAAGGAAGCTCCCTTCTCTCTGCGTGGAACGTGACTGGCCTTCTGGAGCCCCGTTTGACAAAAAGGGAAGTCGCGATGGAGAAGGGGTGGAGGAGAGAGAGAGGACGGACGAAGGAGGAAGGAAGGGGGGGGGGAAGGGAAGGGAAGGAAGGGAGGAAGGACCGAGGGAAACGAAACGAACAAAAAATGAAGAAAGAGCAGACACGAGGAGGGGAGGGAGGGAAAGTACAAACGGACGGCCCCAGCGACGGAAGGGAAGAAAAGGGGGGGGGGGGGGTGCGAGCAAGAGAGAGAAGAGGAAGGTGCGACGGAGAGCGAGGGCTATTATACAGAGCAGAGCAAGCACTTGCGCGCTACAGCTGGGTTCAGAAGAGAGGAAAAGGAAAGAGCGCGAGGAGGAAGGAGGGAGGAGGAGGGGTTTCCTAGCGGGCAGCGGGCAGCGGGCAGCGGGCAGCGGGCGGCAAGCAGCGGGCGGCGGGCAGCGGGCAGCGGCGACGGGTGACGGGCAGACAAGACAGCGGGCAATGGCGGGCAGCTCCTGCCTGGGGCTTGCGCACTGGCGCGTGCTGTTGGGCCCTAAAAGGTGTGGAAGTGTGGGCCAGGCCAGCCACGGTGGCCGAAGGATAGGCAAGGGCGAGCGAGGGAAGGAGCGGGCGGGCGGGCGGCGGGCGGCGGGCGGCGGGCGGGCCAGGTACCCTGTACGCCCAGCGCCACCGACTCGGTGCGGCCCCAGTAGGTAGATGGACGACAGGACCGCGCCGCGCTTGCCTCCAACAGCACCGGGGGGGGCCTAAATAGGCTGCCCCAAGCCAAGCCCATCCAGCGACCACCAACCAGCGCGCCAGGGCAGCGAGCCCGCCAGCGCCCGCCAGCGCCCGCCAGCGCCCGCCAGCGCCCACCAGCGCGCCAGCCGACAGCCAGTCCACAGCCAGTCCACTGCCAGTCCACTGCCAGTCCACCCGCCAGCCCATTCCGCCCGGCGAGCGCGGTGCTTTTTTGGTTTGGGGGCGATGGTGTTGACTAACGTGGGCAGCGGGGCCCTAGCCGAGGACGGAGAAGAAGGGCGGCGGCGCGGCGGCGGCGGCGGCGGCGACGGAGACGGCAGCGGCGGCAGACGGGTAATGATGGGCAGTAGCAGCAGCAGCAGCCAGCAGCAGCAGCGCACGCATGCACGCGTGCGCGCCCCGTCTTCGCTCGCTCTAGCGACCGACGGCTGGTGTGCAAACGCCAGTGGTGCGCCGGCCGGTGGCACTGGCCAGCCCTTTGTCCTGGCTCCCCACTTGGTTGCTGACTTTATTGAGCTAGGATGGGGGTGTCGGCCGTCTTTGTTCTCGGTCGGCGCGGGCCAGAGGCAAGGAGGACGAGGAGGACGAGGAGGAGGCGTACTCCGTACGAGGGCGGAGGAGGAGGTAGTTTGTACAACCGCTCCGTCCTCGTAGTCGGTTCGGTCCCCATTTTGCGTAGTCTGGCCCGCGGGCGCGCGCTGCCGTCGGGCCACCCCGGACCGGGCGGCGAGGGCACGTCAGGGTAAGACAGCGCAGTGCCAGGCGAGGTGTCAAGCGGGTACCTGTACCACGGGAGACGGCCGGCCGGCCGACGCCTTGCATCGGTGGAGCGGACGGTCACACACAAGGGACAGAGGGCAGAGAGGACGACAGACAGCAGGGCGGGGGAAGAAGGCGTGGCGCCCCCCCAGAATGCGCTTGCAAAGACGACAGACGGCCCTGGCACATGCCTGGCGTCTGGTTGGCTGGGGGGCGAGGAGGACGGTGAGGATGGGGAGCGGTTCACGGCGGGTAAGAGGGAGGCGTGGTCGTTGGAGCGGGCGAGGAGCACAGGGACAGACACACGACCGCGACTCGGCGACGGGATTGGCTCGTTTCCCTTTTTTCGGCCCTTGAGCCGTCGCGCATCCCTGGCGGCGAACCGGGCCTGGCCACCCACCACCACCACCCCCAAGCCCGGCCGTCGACGAGAAGAGAAAAAGGGGAGGGGGCTGAAAAGGGAAAAAAAGGGAGGGCGAGGCCGTTGGTTGGGGAGTGGTGGCGGCGGGAGGCATTGGCGATGTGTGATGGTGGCCAGACAAAGACACAACACAAAGGAGAAAAAAAAAGACAAGGGCGCGAGGGGGAGACGGGGCCCTAGCCGGCGAGGCAGGGGTGGAGCTTTGGAACGGCGCACTCGCAGTTGCGTTTGTCCGCGGTGCGAACACGCCAGCCAGCCGATCGATCGCGGAGGTGTGACGTGAACAGCGAGCAGACCACCAGCGAGGAGAGGGAGAAAATAGCAACGGAGCGCAGAAGGAGAAGAGGAGGGGGGGAGGACAGGGCAGGAGGAACGGGCAAACAGACAAGGAATGGTGCAGGAATGGTGGACGCACCTTTCGTTTGCTTGCTTCTTGCTTCTTGCTTCGCTTCGTCTTTTGTCGTTCTCGTCGGACCAACAGAGCAAAGGCAGCAGGAACGGAAAAGGCAGAAGAGGCAAGAGGCAAAGAGGGCAGCAGGGTCCGCAGAGGGGGCTCGGGCGCCTCTTTATGGTCGGTCGGTCAGCTCTGTCTTGGGCTGGTCCCCGTTTGGTCTTGCAAGAGGGCAAAGCAGCAGCAGCAGCAGGCAGGCCAGAGAGAGGCTACGGGTGGAGCGCGTGCGTCGTGTGCCGTTGCTGCTGCAGCTCGCATCCACCAAACTTTGGGGGGGGGGGTGGAGCACTGGATCTGGGGTGGGGAGGACGAGATGAGAGGCGGGAGGGGGAGAGGGTAGAGAGGGAAGAGAAGAGGGAGAGGGTAGAGAGGGAAGAGAGGAGGGCAAAGGGAAGAGAGGAGCAGAGCGGTGAGAGAAGAAAGAGAGAGAGGAGAGAGAGAGGAGAGGAAAGAGCACACCCGGAGCGGAGAGGCAGGCGACCGGGGGAAGGAGCGGCCTCTGGCGCCCACGGGCGAATGAGCGCCGGCAGCACGGGTGGCCGGCTGCACGTAGCATGGGCGGGCAAGCCTGGGCAAGCCTGGGCGGACGGGCCTGGGCGGGCGAGCCTGGGCGGACGAGCCTGGGCGGACGAGGCCGATGTACTCCGTACAACTACACGAGCTACAGGGTCGGAGCACAACCACGGAGTACGTATTCCACGGTCGGCGGCTCACGACAGTCGCCCAAGAGGAAGGAGCAAGGGGGGGAGGGGTGCACCAGAAACCACGCGCCCGGGGCGTGGGCTTAGCGGCTGCTGGCGCTGGCGCGCGTGCAAAAAGTCTTGCGTTGTGTGCTTGTAAAATATACGGGCGTCGTTGTATTTGTATTTGTACACACTCCGTACACAACTCCGTGTTCGGACGCAAACTGGCGGTCTGGACGGAGTCCTCCGCTCGTCGTCCCCGCTGGAAGACCAGACAGCAGACAGCAGACAGATGCTGTGCTCCCGCCGTTGTACAGGTCGCTGTCCTCCGCACAACGGCCCTCTGTGCCACTGCGGAGTATTAATACAAACCTGCCATTGGCTGTCTCGGGTGCCTGTCCGTCTTCTGGGGCCTTTGCGGATGTCCCACGTTGCCGTTGTCGTTGCCGTTGCCGTTGGTGTTGGCGTTGTCTTGTCGGCGACATCGTGCTGTTGTCGCCGTTTCGCTGCCCGTTGTATACAGACCGCCCGCAAAACCCCTACAAACGGCACGAGGTACCACCGGCCCATCGGGCGGCCGCTGGTGCCGCCGTGGTGGGAGTGCCCCAGGCGGGAGGGAAGCACGGGACCAGCGCGGGAAGCAGCGGGAGCAGGCGGCGGGAGAGCGGCGGAGTTTACAGGGCAAAGGGGCCCCTAGCCGGGTGGCAGCACAGTGCACAGACAGTCTGTGCACTGTTGGTGGCCGACGAAACAGCGCGGCGCGCCCAAATGTCTTGTCCGTCTGTCTGTCTGTCCATCCTCCGCTGCCTTGCTTTGCGCCGCGCGGCCGGGCCCGCGGGCGAGCGGGGGCATGAACAAGAGAGGGCACGGCGAGGACGACGACAACGACCAGACGGCCCGGGCCCGCCAGCCAAGCGCAGAGGGGGAAGAGGGGATGTACGGAGTAATACAAGTACAACTACAAGTACAGCGGAAGTACGGAGTACGGAGCCTTCGGAGAGCCCATGTCTGTGCTAGGACCCCAGCGGGGGCTTGTGCGGCCGGTGCGCTGCGCGGCACGGGACGACGATTGGCTGCCGCGCCGAGCAGCGCTTGGGAAGCCGTCCGCTGCGCATGTGCGGGTGGGCGGCGAGTCCAGGAAGCGCCAGGAAGCCCCAGGAAGCGTCCAGGAAGCGTCGGGACGACACGACGGACGGCGAGCACAGCCAGCGGCCAGCAGCAGCAGACAGCAGCCAGCAGGGGCTGGACCGCGGCCTGGCGCAGGGGGGGGAAGGGAGAGCTGCACTGGAGCACATGGCCCAGCACATGGCCCAGCACATGACCCAGCACACGCCCAGCACACGCCCAGCACACGCCCAGCACGGGTCCAGCGGTCGAGCACATGTCTGCGCGCAAACGGCGACGCGCACATGGCGTTCTGGGGCGGCTCTCGACTCGCTCCGGCCACACAGCAGGCGGGTGCGACGGCTGCAGCTGTCCGCCGGCCGGCCGGCGAGACGGTCCGTGTCGGCGGGACAGGCGAGGACGAAAGCCGGCAGACCAGGCAGACCAGGCAGACCCGACAGACCACGGACCACGGCCAGGCCACGGCCACGGCCACGGACCACGGACCACGGACCACGGCTGTCATGACGACAAAGACCGGGCCGTCGGGCCAGTCACATGGTCAGTACGGGGAGGAGGCCTGCCTGAAAGGCCTGAAAGGCCTGCCCGTGAAGGCCTACCACCGAGACGCCGGCAATGCCGAGCACAGCGTCTTCTGTGCTCACTCCGTATTACCTGGCCCCCGCAGCGCACGGCCCTGCTGGCTGTGGCGCGCGTTCTGCCCATCCGCCCCCGCTGCGACCTCCTGGGCAGGTGACCGCGGCGCGCTGCGCATCAGGCAGCAGGCAGACAGGCAGACAGGCAGACACAGGCATGCACAGGCAAGCACAGTGCGGTCGCTCCACCGCCAGCACAACCGCCCTGGACAGGGCAGACGGGGCGGGCGAGCGACTCGGCTCGCCAGGTCTCGGTCCCTAGCGGCCGGCACGGCCAGGTCCGCTGTCGCTACCCAGGTCTCCATATATATATATTTTCAGACTTTCTCCATGGCTGCTGGCCTGGTGGCCGGCCAGCCAGCCGTCGTCTCGCCGTCGTCTCGATCGTTTTGCACTCCGCCTTTTCGCCTTTTTCTGGCTCCTTTGGCTCCTTTTCCGCCCTCCTCTGGCTTCTTTTCCGCCCTCCTTTCCTCCCTTCCTCCTTTCCTCCTTTTCCGCCCTCCTCCACTCATGCACGAACCACCTGATGCTCCTCCCCCCTTCCTCCCCCCCCCCCCGAAAGCACGCTACCGCCGCACTTGGACGAATGGGCGTCAGACACCCCCCCCTTTCCTTGAGTGGCTTGCAGCTGTCTGTTTGCTGCACGCTGCTGCAGGCTGCCTGCCTGTCTGCCTGTCCGCCGGCTCTCGGTCGCCGCCCCCTTGCCTTCTCGTTGTCCATCCACCTACGGAGTAGCGTCGCCCCCCCCCACTGCCCACTGCCCACTGGCTGGCATCGTCCGTTTTGTGCATGGTCAGGAGGCGCCCTTCCCCCCCCCCCAGAGCCTGCAGCCTGGCCGAGCTGCAGCCACCGGCGCGACCGGCGCGGCCGCAGCCAACCGGACGGCCCAGGACAGAGCAGCCCGGAGGCAGAGGGGGGGCCCACCGCCTGCGCCTGTCCACGAGTCAGACGCAGAAGAGCAAAAAAAAAGAGGCCCATCGAGAGGCCCGTCGAGGAGGCCCGTCGTCGCCGTCTGACCGGCGCTAGCTGTCTGTCTGTCGCTGATGCTCACCACACCCGTCATCCGTCCAACGATCCTGGCGCCTCCGCGGCGAACCTGGGCGAACCTGGGCGCGCCCGGCTCTTGTCCACGGCCCGCCGCCGTTGGAACCCTGCTGGCGCTGCTGCAGGCGGCGCAGACGCCCCCCCCCCTCTCTTATTTTGCGTCCTCTCGCGCATGTGCGTGTGCATATGCGTCTGCATATGGTGCATATGCGTGTGCATATGGTGCATATACCTGTGCATACACGAGAGTCGCCGTGCTTGGCCTGGATGTGCGGCCGTTTCCGAGCACACGGTCACCTGTTGCCCACAGGCGCATGACCGGCCGTCCTACGAAGACACTGTCCTCTGTCTCCGTCCCCGTCTCCGTCCTCTGTCTCAACGGCTGCCCGCGAACCCACCGCGCCTCAAAACGGATCGCCCGATCGAGAGAGCACGCGCCGCGGTCCAGAGCCAGAGGCCAAGTAGAAAAAAGACGTACGAGTTTCTCGCCTACGGAGGACAAGTACAAGTACGGAGTATACGAGATACGGCGGCCAATGCCCGGCGGCCAGCGCCCGGCGGCCAATGCCCAGCGGCTGCCCCGGCCAGCCATGCACGGAGGAGGGCCGCGAGCGCGCCCCGGCGCAGCCGCTCCCAAAAGAGAAAAAAGAAGCGACCCACGGCCGCCAACAGCCCGCGCCTGAGCAGGCAGCCGTCCGTCCGCCTGCGGCGCGGCTCCGCACCGCCTCGACTCGACTCGACTCGTATTCCTGTCCAGCCAGTCAGCCCAGCCAGGCCAGTGCTTCTGTCCTCGTCCCCCTCCGGTCTCGCTTTCCCACGGGCAATAAAGCGCAAAAGGTCCGTCCCGTATTAGGGGGGAGAGGGGGGGAGGGGGCGGGAAGGGGGGGGGGGAGAAGGGAAGGGGGGAGGACCCGGCCAGGCCAGCCACGGCAACCCCCTGTCGGGTCGGGAACAAGAGGAAAAGGACCAACCACGCCGCTGCCGCCGCCGCGCCGTAAGCCCCAAGCCCCAAGCCCCAAGCCCCAAAAGCCAAGGTCGCGGTCAAGCGGGTCCAATTTGATCACATGAGCGTCCAGGACAAGCTGAAGGGCGCCCGGTTTGGGCGAGACGCAGAAGAGGGAAAAAGAAAAAAGAAAGACGGGGGGCCGAGTACGACGTGGTGTTGTGTGGTGGTGTTTTGTGATGGTGGTTGTTCTGCTGGATGGCTTGGCCTTTCTTGGTTTCTTGGTCTCCTACGAACGAGCAGACTTGCCATCCTGACAGGAAGGACGGGTACGGCCACACCGCCTGCTCCTAGAAGGGAAGGAGGAGGAGGAGACGCAGGAGGGGTGCGTGCAGGGTGCCAGGATGGAAGGAACGGGGGCAGGGCAGGGCGGCAGGGTTGGCGGTGGCAGGAAGGAAGGGAAGAAGGGGGGCAGGGCGGCGGCGGCAGGAGGGCGTGCGCCCAGAGCAGCGAATAGGGAGGCCAGGGCCAAGAGCGAGGAGGAGACGGGCGGCGACGGGCAGGCGGCAGGCCGGTAGGCAGGGTTGCATTGGAGGAAAGAGAAAAAGGAGGGGGGAGGAAGGCGAGGGTGCAGGAAGAAATGAGAAAAAGAAGCAAAGAAAGAAATGAGAAAAAAAGAAAGAAAGAGCGAAAAAGAAAACGCAAGGAGTCCCAAAAGGAGTCCCAAAAATCAGAGACACGTCAAACGAGAACACAACGAAAGAACACGACGATAAAAAGCAATCGACGAAAGCACGGACGAGAAACCCGATGCCACTCTCTCTCTCTCTTTTGCCCAACGCCACGACCGCGCACAGTCCGCCCGCCTGCTGCTCCACGGGCTCCATCCGCCTGTTGTCCGTCTGTTGTCCAGTGTATTACTCCGTAGAAGTACTTGCTCAGTACTCCGTATATTTTGCTGCCGCCGGCTCCAGAGGGCCCAGCGCGCTAGGGGCCACAGGGGAAAGGCGCCCGCCCTGGCCTGGCCGCCGGCGACGGACGGACGGGGCAACCGCCGCGGGAACGCGGGTGGGGCGCAGCGTCTTTTCGTCACGTGACGCGCTGGGCCCGGGGAAGCGAGCGCGCCGCGCGTGCCCCCCGGCGAGCACCGCCGTCGCTAGCTCTGGCGCTGCTGCAGGCAGGTCGTCGCCGGCGGCGGCCCAGTGGCGGCCCAGTGGCGGCATGGTCGGAGAGGGGGAGGGAGGGACAGGGGGGGGTTGCCGTGCGGGTCGGCCGACATGGCAGAGCGTTGCTGCAAGATAGGAGGAGCGGTGTGGCCAGGCCATGGAGAAAGTACGGAGGAGGACGACGTGGATACGATACGAGGCAGACAGTCGGGGAGAGATAGGCGAGACGGTCGGCCAGCGGGAGGGGACGGTCAGAGAGGAGGAGAAGTAGAGGGAGAGGACGAACTCGCCAGGAGACTCGGCAGTGTGTAACTTCGCCCCATTGCTCGCTCGAAAGACGGTGCCAAGTAGACGGCCTATGTGGTCGAGTCGACGGCCAAGGCCGGCCGGCAGCCCAGAGAGAGGCCAGGCTGGCAGGCCCGGCTGGAGACGCTCCGCTCCGGGCAGTACAACTACACGTAGTTGTAGTGAGGAGGTGCGGGTTGCATTCGCCGCCGCCGTCTGTCGCGGCCGAGTGCCCGCCGGCGGCGCCTCGCCCATTCGATAGGCTCGCAGGCTGCCAGCACAGGCGAGCGGCCATGCAGGTCGCCCAACGCGGCCGCGTCGCCTTGCTCTGCGCCTGCGTCTGCGCCTGCAACTGCCTGCGCCTGCGTGGCTGGGCCTGAGCGCGGCGGCAAGAGGCGGCGGCAAGAGGCGGCAAGGGAGAGGAGGGCTGGCCGTCGTCTGGCTGCGCGGCCATCGCAGGCGGCAGAGAAGAGAAATCTGGTTGGAGGCATGAGAGGTGCTTCTAGACTTCTTTTGCCGTGTCAACGAGAAGGTGCCTACAAGTTCTGCTGTGCGTCTTTGCAAATGGTTGCAGCTAGGGACGCTCAGTCGCCGGCTTTGGCCAGCTTTGGCCTGCTTGTTCTGCCGTCCTTGCCGTCGACAGCTGGCAGACTGCATCGGCTCGACGGGGGGGAAGACAAGGTAGGTCCTCCTTCCGGCGTGCTCGAGCGCGCAGGCAGAGAAATCAAAGCGCCGCCGCCCAACGGCTGCCGAGCCAGCGCTGCCCGTGCGGCCCCCTGCGGGAACACGGCAGTCTCTGATCGGTCGCTGGGACGCGCAGATGCTCTGCGTGGGCGGTGAGGACACGAACGGGCGGACTGTCTCTGGCAGGAAAAGAGAAGCACGAGGCAGAAGTTGACAGCCTGAGACGACAGCCTGAGACGACAGCCTGAGACGACAGCCTGCGACGACAGCCTGCCAGACAGGCAAGCGAAGAGCAGACGTCTCCAGAGACGGAGAACACGCCTGGGTCGTCGTCTGTGCAGAGCTGTGCGTCGTCTGGGCGAGCGGGCGACTGTCAGAAGACGTCTCGTCGAGCCGACGAGACCGTCCGCACCCGGGGCACCAGAGACCGGCGAGACGACGTCTGGCGGCCCGGCCCTGTTCATTCCTACACGCTGCATGCACGCCGGGACGTATGTACACATGGATCCATCTGGACGCCAGAACAGGCAGCCCTTCTCGTCCGTGGCGCCGGCGAGTCCGCTGTCCAGGTCCTCAGCCCGACACCGCCTACGCCGCCACCGCCTACGCCTCCTTTTCGAGCTCGTCCTCGCCGACGGTGAAGGCGCCGCCGAGAAGGATGGCGGGCTCGTCGATGTTGTTGTGTTCGTAGCTGTCGTTAGCGGGGGGGGAATTCCTAAAAGAAAGAAAGCACGACAAGCACACCTCAGCGTGCCGACGCCGCCGGCCTCGAGCAGAAAGGTGGGCCCGTCCTGGAGGGCGGCGCCAACCCAGCGCATGGCGAGGGCGCGCAGGATGTGGCCGTGGGCGACGATGAGGACGTCTGGGGGCGCGGTGCTGCCGGGGGCCATGGCGGGGCGGTGGTAGGTGTCGCGGATCTCGGCGATGAGGCGGTCGAGGCGCGCGGTGATGTCGGCGGGCGACTCGCCGCCGGGGCAGCCGTCCTTCCAGATGTCCCAGCGGGCGGCAGCCTTGGCCTCGGCCTCGGCATCCTCTTTGTTCTTCCCCGCCCCCGCCTGGGCGGCGCGGCGGGCGCGGATCTCGGCCGACGTGATGCCCTCGTACTCGCCGTAGTCCCACTCGCGCACGGCGGGCGTCACCTCGACGCGCGCGGTGCAGGGGCGCGCCGGGCCGCGGGCGGCCTCGTCGTCGACGGCGCCGTGGCGCTGCCAGGGCAGGGGGTCGGGGAGGTCGAGGTGCAGCAGCTCAAAGGTGCGCTGGGCGCGCTTGCGGGGGGAGACGTAGCTGGGGGGCAGTCAGCAGAAAGATCAGCAGGGGACCCGGACAACAGACACGACGGGACACCGCCAACGCAACGCAGACACACATGTGGGCCAGCTTCGTGGGCACAATCAGCCGGTCCTGGCCGACCATGGCGCGGCCGGTGGCGCGGATGCGCTTCTCGCCGTTGGCGGTCAGGGGAATGTCGGTGGTGCCGGTGTGGCGGCCGTTGAGGGACCACTCGGTCTCGCCATGGCGGACGATGAAGACGCGGGGGGTGGTCATGGGGAGTGAGGGAAGTAGGAAGTGAGAGAAGAAGCCCTGGGGGTTGGAGCGAGAGAAGCCCTGGGTCGGGGCGAGAGAAGAGAGGGCGCAAGGAGAAAGAGCCTCGAGGGCGGGGAGCGAGAAGAAAGCGCGGAGAGCAGGGAGCAAGACGAGAGGGCATCAATCAGACGAGAGAAGACCCAAGACGACAAGGTCCACGGCAAGTCGAGCAGCGCCTGTCCTGGCGGTCGTCGGAGGTTGTCCGAGGTCGTCTGAGGTCGTCCGAGGTCGTCCGAGGTCGTCTGACGTCGCCGGACGTCGCGGACGAGGATAGCTCAGCAGCCTGATGATAACGAGGCTGCTGACTGTACGAGGGGCAGTCGCGCACACGTGATCGTGGTGTAAACGATCTTACGACGCTCACAAGTACAGAGCACCGGTACAAGCATATGCAACTACAACAGCCCGACACGACCAGGAGCGCTGTACTTGTAAGCATAGCTTAGGCAGGTGTGCTCCGAGTCGCCTCCGAGCGCCTGTGTCGGACGCGCGACACAAGGACCGCGCAGCGGTCGAGAAGACGTGGCTGCTGCCCGTCGACCGCTGACCGACAGCGACAGCGACCACGACAGCGTCGGGCGACGAGTGACCGGCAGCCGGCAGGCGACCTGCGGGGTGGCGGGCAGAGCGCGCTCAGACCGGGCTAGTCTGGTGGGACTGGAGAGGGTCCGTCGGCCAGTCCGCGAGCGGCTGAAGCAGCGTTACGATTACGGGGAGAAGAGGAGGACGGGAAGACGGGAAGACGGGGACGAGAAGACGGCGAGATGAGGACGAGAAGACGACGAGATGAGGACGAGATGAGGACGAGAAGACGACGAGAAGAGAAACGAAAAGACAAGACGAGATGATGAGAAACGAGAAGACGAGGAGCCAAGACGACGACGACGACGACGACGACGACGTGCTGGGACGACCGCAGGGCTCGTTCTTGACCGCCTCGACGCGGTCATGGGACGTGCCCGGCGATCGGGGTGGCCAGCCAGGACTCGCAGACGCGGTGGCGTCCAATGGCGGGCGGCCAGCAGCACAGCGCAGCACGGCGCAGCACGGCGCAGCACAGCTGCAGGCAGGCCTGCAGGCCGGCCTGCAGGCGCCGTGGCTGGCGTCCCACATGCGCAGCGGCCACTGGCTGGAGCGGACGAGGTGTCCTTGGCGTCGATCGGGGGGGAGGCGAAGGCAGGAGCAGGAGGCAAAGAGCAAGGAAGGCGAGGAAGAAGACGAGAGGGAAGACTAGAGGGAAAGACAGAAGGGAAGACTACGGAGTAGAGGAAAGCAGAGGAAAGCAGAGGAAGCAGAAGCAGAAGCAGAAGGAGAACAAATTCAGCCTGCGAAATTGCGGTGAACGATCGAGGATCGAGCAGACAGATGAGTGGTCGCCACCAAGCAAGGGAGTGCAGCTGCAGCGATAGCGCGGCAGTAGGCTGGGGCCGGGGGGGGGGAAGGGTTTCGGGGGGGATTTCGGGGGGGGGGGGGAAGTTGGCGGCGCTGCCAACAGACGACGTGAAAAGGCAAGAAAAACCGGGACGCGGACGCAGCAGGGGGTCGGTCGGTTTTGTTCGCGTATTTTTTCGCTGGTTTCTGTGTGTCTGTGAGAGGAGCTGTTCGAGTCCCCGGCGTGACGTGGCAAGCCGTGATAGGGAGGAGGAGGAGGAGGAGAGGAGGAGGAGAGGAGGAGGAGGAGGGAAGAGGAAGAGGAGGGAAGAAGAGGGAAGCGAGGGGGAGGCGAGGGTGGAGGGGGCTCGTCTGCAGGCGGACCTTTTCGTCTGGATTGCCGTGGCCACGTCGACGGAGGGTCGAAGGGAGGGGTCGAAAGTGCGGTCAAGACAAGGCTGAGAGAAGTAGAGAAAGGGGGAGAAGAAAGGAAGAAAGAAAGAAAGGAAGAGGAAGACGATACGAGCGGCATTGCAGGCAGACAGAGAGGAGGATACAGAGATATATTTACAGAGAACAGAACAGAGACCAGAGACAGACAGAGTCAGAGTCAGACAATTCAGAGAATACAAAAAAGAGAGACAGACAAACAGACAGACAGACAACCAGACAACCAGACAAACGACCAACACGAGGTCGTGCAACGTCTCCCAGACCGAAAAAGCGGGCCCGCTGGGCGGGACGCGCTGGGATGGATGGGATGGGGGTCCCCCCCCCAAAGGCCGGCCGGCCGGCTGGCTGGCTGGCCGCCAGCCGCTGACCAGTGCCTTCCCGCGTGGGCCCTGCCCGTTCGTGGAGCGCTCCTCTCCTGGCGCGCGCGCGCGCGCCAGGCGCCGCCTGGGGGGCGGCGATTTGCACCGCCCCAGCGTGCAAATAAATAGGGCGGGATCCGCATCGATGGAACGCCGCTTGCCGGGTCTTTTGGATTGTCTTTGTTTGTCTTGTCTCTTGTTTGTCTCCTGGCTGTCCTCTGCCGTGCCGGGTGTCCTCTGTCCTGATTGTCGTCGTCGGGTCGTCTGTCGGGTCGTCTGTCGGGTCGTCTTTCGGTTCTTTATCCTTGTCTGTCCTCAACTCTTCACATCGTCTTTCTCACATCGTCTTTCTCACATCGTCCTCCTCACATCGTCCCCTCACATCGTCCCCTCACATCGTCCCCTCACATCGTCCCCTCACATCGTCCCTCACCTCACCTCAACATGCCCCCCGCCGCCATGGATGCCGGCGGCCCGCCCGTCCACAGCGTCCACCAGCCCATGCGCGCCATGTCGCTGGTCGTCCCCGGCGCCCTGGCCCTCGTCGCCGCCTACGTCCTCTACGCCGTCCCGGGGCACGTCCTGAGTTCGTGTCTGCCTGGTTCTTTTCCTTCTCCCCCATCTGCTCATTGTCCGCTAACCCCCAGTGGACCAGATCTACCGCGCCGACGGCAGCCGCGGCCTCGCCCTCGGCCTGCTCGTGCCCTACGTCGTGCTGGCCGCCCTCATGGTCGCCAGCTACCTGCGCACCCTGGCCACCGTGCGCCTCTGCCCGGGCGTCGTGCCCCTGGGCCCGGCCGCCGCCCGCGACTATGGCGTGTCGGCTGGTGAAGGGGGTGCTGCCGCTGCTGCTGCTGCTGCTATCCCTGCGGCCGCTGCTGAGCCCACGGCGCGGTCCTGCAGCCCCAGCAAGGGGAGTGCCGTCCGCCCCCCCGCCACCACTACAAGCCCCCCCCTTCACAACGCAGACCGCCGCCGCCAGAAGCTCTGCGGGATCCCGCTCCTGGCGCCCGCGGACACGCCGCAGCCGTACTACGGGACGGACCTCGAGGCCGGCGGGCGGCGCGGGCGCGGTGGCAGCGGCGGTGGCGGCGGCGGTGGCCGGCCCTACAGCACGCAGGACCGCAGCGCGCTGCGCGACCACGTCAACGCAGGGGCGCGGGCGCGGACGCGGCGGCAGGAGCAGCAGGAGACGCAGCAACAGGAGCAGCAACAGCAGCAGCAGCAGCCACCCCCACCGGCCAGCGACCCGCGGCTGGACCCCGACAGCCCGGGACTGGAGCTCTTCTACACCAAGGACGTCTTCGAGTGCGCCCCCGACGGCCGCCCCGTGTGGTGCACGCCCTGCGGCACCTGGAAGCCGGACCGCGCGCACCACTGCTCCGAGATCAACCGCTGCGTGCGCAAGATGGACCACTATTGTCCGTGGGTCGGCGGCGTCGTGTCGGAGACGGGTGCGTCTGTCCTCCTGTCCTGTGGGATGTCCCACTGCCCGCCACTTCTACTGACCCCCAGCCTTCAAATTCTTCGTCCAGTTCACCTGCTACGCCACGCTCGTCTGCGCGCTGACCGTCGCCATCAGCGGCTACGCGCTGTGGCGCCGCCACCACGACCGTGACCACGACCGCCGCGGGACCGGCGTCGACGCCCGCACGCTGGCCGCGCTCGTGCTGGGCGCCGTCTTCGGCGTCTTTGCCTTCTCCATGGCCCTCAGCTGCGTCCACTTCGCCCTCACCAACACCACCACCGTCGAGGCCCAGCAGCTCAAGACCCGCCGCAAGCTCATGGCCGTCCGCATCCGCCGCGGCGCCCCCCCCGACCCCGCCCGCTACCGCGTCGTCACCTACCCGCTGCCCAGGGACGACCCGCCTGCTTACGAGGTCGTCGCTGCCGCCGCCGCCGCCGTCTCCCAGCCGGCTACCCTGCCCGCCGCCGTCTCCCAGCCGGCCGCCGCCCACCCCGAATCCCCCCGCGACCAGCTCGCCTTCCGCACGTTTGCCGTGCTGCCCGTGCCCGCCGGCCTCAACGTCTGGGACCTCGGCTGGCGCCGCAACTGGACCGCCGTCATGGGCACCCACGTCCTCGACTGGCTGCTGCCCCTCCGCCGCTCGCCCTGCTGCGACCACGACTCCATGCACAGCTTCTACGCCGTCAGCCCCGCCTTCAAGGCCTTTGTCGACACCTTCCGCCTGCCCCCCTGCAACACCGCCACCGAGCTGCCGCCCGACTGGTGAGGTCTGGTGGGGTGGCCACGAATACCCGGGCCCTGCCCACGTTTGTTTTTTGGATGATTTTTTTTCTTCTTCTTGTCTTTTGGCTTCTTTTGCGCGGCTTGCCGTTTAAACGGCTTCCGCGGACGACCTCACGAAACTTGGATCGCTGGATAAATTGGGATAGGAATGATAAAAAACAGGTGCTCGTTGGTCGGCCCGCCCGCCGCCCTCCGCATGCACGATCGCTGCAACCGTATCATCCGTGCCGCTGTTTCTGGGTCGTTTATTGTCTGGGTCGTTGTCTGGGTCGTTGCCTGGGGACGGCAGGCGGACAGTGCTGCCTGCCGCGTGCCGCCCGGCCTCGTGCGGTCACGTGACACTGCGCGGGGCGCCTGCCTGCAGCCTTGCCCCCGTGCGCCCCGCAGGTGACGCACGAAGTAGGCGCCGTTCGTCCAGTCCACGTCTCGTCGACTTGTCGGCTCGTCGACTCTACCTCTCCTCTCAACCCTCATCTTGCCACTTGGACGACCCCCACCATGAACCTCCTCTACTCGACCGTCAACACGCTGCGCGACCGCTACACGCCGGCCAAGCACACGTCGACGTTCCGCGCGACCGGCGAGATCACGCCCGACGAGTTCGTCGCCGCCGGCGACTACCTCGTCTACAAGTTCCCGACCTGGTCCTGGGCCGACGCCGAGCCCCCGAGCCGCCGCGCGCCCAGCCTGCCGCCGGGGAAGCAGTTCCTGGTCACGCGCAACGTGCCCTGCCGGCGGCGCCTCGACGACGCCTTTGCGGGGGGCGGCGGGGGGCTGGCCGACGACGTGGTCGAGGGGGGTGAGGGCGGCGAGGGCGGGGGCGGCAATGACGAAGACGGCTGGCTGCGGACGGGCGGGGGAGGGGGAGGAGGGGACGGTGCCCGCAGTGGCGAGAAGAGCAGCGCCGGCGCGGAGGGCAGCACGGCCGCCGCCGCCGCCGCCGACAGCGACGACGACATCCCGGACATGGAGGAGGAGGACGACGACGAGGCCATCATCCCCGAGGCGGACGCCAAGAGGTGAGTCTCAAGGGCTCTGGGAAATGGCAACGGGGCCGAGCTAATGACAGCGGCTACCGCTCCTACACCATGTACATCATGTACTCGCCGTACTACCGCACGCCGCGGCTCTACCTCTCGGGCTACCTCCCCAGCGGCCAGCCGCTGCCGCCGCACCGCATGATGGACGACATCGTCGGCGACTACCACGACAAGACGGTCACCCTCGAGGACTTCCCCCTGCTCGCCCGCGGCACCAAGATGGCCAGCGTCCACCCCTGCAAGCACGCCGCCGTCATGAAGGTCCTGCTCGACCGCGCCGACTCCGCCCTCAAGCGCCGCCGCGCCAAGCTGGCCGCCGCCCAGGCACCCAGCCCCCCGGATTTGGCCGCCCCCGCCTCCGCCGACGAGTGGGAGGACGTCCAGGCCGACGTCGAGGACGACGGCGAGGTCGCCATCCGCGTCGACCAGTACCTCGTCGTCTTCCTCAAGGTGCGCCGCTCTGCTACTCCCTCTCTCTGCCTGTTGCCCTGCCACTGCTAACCTCCCCCCCCCCCCCCCAGTTCATCGCCAGCGTCACCCCCGGCATCGAGCACGACTTCACCATGAGCCTGTAGCCGCGCCTATCAACGTGTTGTATCATGTCCTTAGTTTTGTCGTTTTGCGTACTTTTCTCTCTCGCCCAAGAGGGCCCTTGCAGCGCAATCCAGTCTCGAATTCGACGTCTGTCCAATCCTCATCCAAGCTTTCTTCTTCTCGTCTTGCGCCACACCCGTCCATGATAGTTATACAACATAAGAAATGACAAAAGGAAATGAGAGTCGGTCTAGAGGCGACAACCCTCCCCCCCTCACAGCTCCGCCGGCTCCTCGTTCGTCTCCGAGCCCTGCGTCGCCTCGCTGCCCTCGCTCGCCGGCTTCGCCCGGCTCTGCTCCGCCTCGCGCTCGCCCTCCACGCTCGCCGCCGCCGCCTCCGCGCCGCCCGCCCCCGCCGCCGCTGCCGCCCCCTCCGCGTGCGCCTTCTGCTTCGTCGACCGGTCCACGCCCTCCACGTCCGGGTGCGGCGGCGCCACCTCCACCGGCTGCCCCTCGCCGTCCACCAGCACCTCGTTGCCCGCCTCGTCCACGATGCGCGTGCGCGTCTCGTACCGCGTCTGGAACTCCACCTTGCCACGCAGCTGCTCCACCTGCTCCGGGTCCAGCTCGTTGCCGGCCTGGTCCCGGTACACCACCCGCTCCTCCCGCGCCACCACCCGCTGTCCGTCCTTGTCGAACACCGGCGCAATCGGCGCAACCGGCGGCGCCGTGTGCAGCACCTCCGGCTCCGCCGCCGCCTGCTCTTGCTGCTGCTGTGCCGCCGCCGGGGCCGCCGGGGCCGCCGCCGCCTTCGCCGCCGTTGTCGGCACGGCCGCGGCCGTCGGCGTCTTGTACTTGTCGTAGGCAGAATACTAGCAGGTTAGCATGTTAGCCATAAAAGACAGACCACGAAAAACAGGGTTCCAACAAAACGCACCGAGTCGAGGAACGTGTTGCAGTCCCAGTCCCACGTCTTAAACAGCTGCACGCGGCGGCACTCGGCCCGCGTCCACGCGTTGCCGTACGCCAGCGGCGAAAACAGCGCAAACACGACGGCCGACACGGCCAGGATGCCCAGCGCGCCCACCTTGCCCGCGGTCGGCACCTGCTTGAGGCGGAAGACGCCGAACCGCGCCGTGGCAAAGTCGTAGATCTGGCAAAAGGCCAGGATGGCAAAGTAGAGCGCCGGGAAGTAGTGGTGCAAAAACAGCTGCCGCTCCATCAGATAAAAGGGAAAGTAGTGGAAGGCCCAGCCCAGCACCGACGTGCCGATCTCGTAGTCGAAGCGCTTGAACGTCGTGTTGTCGTAGTCGCGGCAGCTGCGCTGCCACCGCAGCACCGCCACCGCCTTGAAGAGCACGTACACGGCAATGGCCGCCGTCGACGTCCACCACACAAACGGGTTGCCGATGAGGTAGATCTGCCGGTGGTTCCGGCCCCAGAAGTTGATGCCCCGCCGCAGCAGCGGCCACGCGCTCGGCCGCGAGTCATACGCGTGCGACTCCACCAGGCCCGCGTTGGTCTTCCACATGACCTTTTGCAGCTCCCAGAACTTGCCAAAGAAGCCCGGCAGCCGGTAGTTGACCTTTTCCGCGTCCGCGCCCAGAAGCGCGTGCTCGTTGGACTCGATGTACCAGAGGCTGTTGGGCAGGCTGCCGCCGCGGGCGCACGTCACCTCCTGCTGCTCCGACGCCCAGGCGGGCAGCTTGACCTTGTGCGAGAAGAGCACGCAGCCCGTCATGATGTGCACCAGGCGGAACTTGCTTTCGATCGTGCGCAGGCGCTTCTTGGCCACGTCGCCGTCCGACTGCTTCTTGACAATCTCCACGCGGAAGTAGTCGTTGGCGTCGCCGTCGAAGCCCTCGTAGCCGTAGGCCGAGACCTCGTTCTGCCAGTCCGCCTCGGTCACCGGCGGCCGCACGTCGTGCGAGTGCAGGCGGCGGTGCGTCGCCGCGTGGTAGAGGCGCAGCACGGCGCCGTCGTAGATGTAGGGCAGCTCGGTGCCGGGCGGCGGCGGCGTGTTCCAGGCGTCGGTGCCGTTGATGGGCTCGCCCGCGGCGTTGAGCGGCTGCGTCTGGTTCTCGAGCAGCCACACGTTGTTGTGGTCCTTGTGCGGGTACAGCGTGATCTGCTGCTGCTTGCTGCCCGTCTGGTACATGAGCGGGTGCGAGTGCAGGTAGCCGCCCTGCGTGTTGACGTGGCGGATGGTCACGGCGCTGCCGAGCAGCACGTCGACGGGCACGTCCTGCATAGCCTTGGAGTTGAGCGTGGCCTGGAACTCGGAGCTCATGAAGCCGTCGCCGTCGCCCGGGTTGACCAGGCAGAGGAAGTGGACCGCAAACATGGCCATGTAAAAGGTCATGGGAATGACCACGAGGCAGAAGAAGCGCGCCATGAAGTGCTTGGCCAGCAGGCGCAGCGTCACCGTCTTGGTGTCGCCGAGCAGGACCCAGAGCTGGACCAGCGTGATGGAGCCCACCCAGGCAATGGTGAAGAGGCCGACCCACTTGATGCTGACGGTGATGCCGAGGCCGAGGCCGGTGGTGACGAGCCAGAACCACCAGCTGGGCGTGAACGCCTTGGAGGGGCCGAGCTCGTGCTGGTTGGAAAAGGCCGAGAAGGAGAGCGCGGTGAAGGCCGTGGCAATCATCAGGGGGGAGTCGAGCAGGATGAGGCGCGCCTGGGTCAGCAGGCCGTTTTCTGGCGGGTTAGCAATGAGGCGGGAACGACGAGGAACGAGGACCGAGGACCGCCTGCTCAACAGACGCACAAACGCACCAAAAATGATGAGGCCCGCGCCCATGAGGGCCGTGGAGGTGCGGCAGCCGACGGTCTTGAGGGTCAGGAACATGGTGGGCGCGAGCAGGATGCCGCAAATGGCCGGGAACAGGCGCATGGCGACGTAGGGCACGCCGGGCTCAATGTAGTCCTTGCCGATCTCTTTAAAATCGAAGTTGCCGTCGAAGCCGGCCAGCCAGCCGGCCAGCGTGATGAGCAGCTTGGCCAGCGGCGGGTGCACGTCCATGAAGAACTGGCCCTTGATGTACTTGGAGGCGAAGCCGCCGAAGCTGGCCCCTCGTTAGCAAGGGCGGTCGGGGGGGCGTCCGGGGGGCAAGAAAAGACACAGCAGCCAGACAACGTACTGCACCTCGTCGAAGACGACGCTGGAGGGCTGGTAGATGCGGAAGAGGCGCACGATCGCGGCAACCACGGTGACGCCCAGCAGCACCTGGAAGTCAGAGCCGGGCAGCAAAAAGACGTCGTTGTCCTCGACGCCGTCGGACGAGTAGTCGTCAGCGTGGCGGCGGCGCTTGGCCGGCGGCGCAGGCGACCGCGCCGTCGGCGGGCGAGCGGCACGGGTGCGGGCCATGGTAGAGGAGGAGAAAAGAAAGACAGGAGGGTGTGAGTCGAAGTGTTTCGAAGAAGGAGGTCCGGTCTTGGGGTCTCGTTCAGGCGATCGTCATCGGAGCGCGGCAGGTCGAGGATCGGCAGGAGGCGCGGCGAAGAGGCGCAGACGAGCCAAAGCGAGGGAACTGAAGAAGAGAGGAAAGGGGCCAAAACGATTACAACAGATAAAAAGTGAAGCCAGAGAAGCAGGCGATGATGCTTCCGGAGAGGAAAAAAAAAGGGCTGATGCAAAAGAGATGCAAAATAATGCCGTTGGCCGTCACGAGAGCAGCGATGGGACGAGAGACGGACCAGACGAAACGAAACGAAACGAAAAAACGGGCAGAGGACAGCCGAAGGATGGGCGAGGAGGTCGGCGAAAAACGAGAGAAGCGCGCGAGAAAAGGACGCGGTCGAGCAGCCTTAAGAAGCAGTCGAGCAGGAAAGAAAGGGACGACGTGGTCGTTCGTGACAGCGCGCAAGCTCGGCTGGTCTCCTGGCGCAATTCAGTCCCCATGCGGCAAGAACCCTGTGCTTTCTTCTTTCCCACTCTTGCTGAAGTGGCCTCTTCTCGCTGGCCCCGTCTTTTGGGCCCAGCGGAACAAAGAGGAAGGTGCCGCGCGCTGCCATTGGCTGCCGCGTGGAAGGGGCGCCCATCCCTTGGCAGGGCGTCGGCAAAGCCCCGCTGCCGTCGTAATGAACACGAGCATCGGATCGCATAAATGCATACGGGGCAGCCGGCTGGCCAGCACGGCCCAGCTGTCTCACAATGTACAGAGTAAGATTGCCAGGGATCTTTCCTGCTTGTCACTGAAAAGACTATATTTACGCGGGGCCATTTCTTTTTTTCACGATCTGGCTACGGACGGGCACTGGGGACGGACGCCGCTCAATATGTCACGTGCCTTGTCACGTTGATCCCGTGTAAGACGACGTCTTTTGCGAAACTGGGCTTGCCGCCAGCTCTGCTTGCAGTCCGGCGACGTAGCGAATGCCAAGCCAAAGGCTCTGCCAGGCAGTATGGACAGAAGACCACGTAGACAGCCATCTTACCTTCCAAATCGAGAAGACGTAGCAGGAAGGGACGTTCGAAAAACCTGTGCAATGCGTGAGTGTAGATGGCAAGGAGGAGAGCACCTTCCCTGATTGCCGTCTCTTCCTTCCGCCCTGGGAGGCGTCCGGGGGACACAACAGAAAAAATAGGGGTCTGAGATGAGTGTCGTGAGAGAACTGGAAAGACCAAAGCACCAGAGGGAAGGAGAGAGAATCCAATGCGGGACATCCCCTAGAATCGGACAGGCAAAGCTGGCCAACAAGCAGGCGCCACACCCGCTCCTGCTGTCCAGAGAGTCAGATAGCCCAGTAGAAGCGGCAAGCGCACCGCAATGCTTGCACTTGCACGCACCGGATTCCGTCAATGGGAGGAAGGTGCATCGAAAACGTCGAAGCAAAGAAGGCACGATCAAAACAAACAGCAGCATATATCAAGCCGCCGTGCCCCCAGTCCTCTCCCGTCCGCTTCTCGTTTTTTTCTCCGAGCCCATCCTCTTCGCCATTCTCACCTTTGGCCACAACAGCGTCTTCCGCGTCCCCCGTGCTCTGTTCCTCGTGCCGCAGACGCTTGGCCCATGTTTGTCTCCTGTCTGGCTTCACCTGGCCTCTTCATTCTTCATCCGCCGAACCCGTCGGCTCGTGGCCCCCACAACACGTCCCAGGTGAGCCACTCGGCCACTTGGCCAGAGCAATGTTTGCTTTTTTTGTTGCTTCAGCATCGTGCTGCCGCCTGACGGCGGCAACCGACATGTCTCATCATCAGCAAAAAAGCCTCATTGCGCGCTGGCCTCTAGCTCATGATGCCATGCGAAGCAAGCCCCCTGTCCCAACTGCACGTCAAGTGCCAGATTGGGGTAATGGTCCAAACCCAGAAAAACGAAAAAAACAAAACCCACGTTCGTTGGCAATGATTTCAAACAACCTCACAAACAAAACGCAATGGGTTGGGAACCCAAATGCGCGACACTAAACCCATATGAGCCAACTGTGATGAGACAAGGAGTTCATGAGCAAAGACCAAACGCGCGACCGCTGGCAATGATTCAAATAAGCCCAAAAAGTGCAACGCGATGGGTTGGGAACCCAAATGCGCGACCCTAAACCCATATGAGCCAGCTGTGATGAGACAAAAAGGAGTTCATGGACAGTGAGATGGGACTGGCTGACCTTTTATACCCCCAGGCTCAGGCGGCTTAGTCAAACAACAGGCCAGGTGAGTTCATCCCAGAACCGAACTCTGGCAACGCTCGCTTTGCTGACACGGAGATATCCCTTGACAAAAATACAGCGGGCTGATCATTTCTCCTTGTGCGTGCCCCGCCCCCTCTCCTGCGTCTCTTGTTTCTCTTACTAACTTGAGATGGTCGCGGAATTTGAACCAAATGCATCCTTGCCTGGTGGGCAGTCATGGGGCGCCGGGGAGAGACCGTGTTCAGCAAGGTTGACAGAGTGGATGGCACGCAAGAAACGGGAAGCATATGGGTGGTCCACGAGAAGCATGGGCACAGAAAAAAAACCTTCCAATTTCACTTTGCATTGGCAAAGGTGTATATAGCAGACGAGGCACAGACAGCCAACACCAAACGCCGCCCCTGACTGAAAACGAGAGACAAAACGCCGCGCCGTATGCAACCGCCCTCCGGCCTCGAGAATGGCAAGCCAGCATCGCCCGCTTGGAGCTCTCAGGCATGGTCGTACTCCAGCCTTGCATTGGAACAGAAAAGAAAAGAAAAAGACGCCAGCGCAAGAAGCCAGCGCACAGAAAACGAGGCAAAAATAAAGGGGCCGGCTGGACCCCGCCTCGGGCCCGCTCCCGCCCGCCGACCGCAGTGCTCACTAAGGCATGCGGACGAGCGTGTGCGAGTGCATCTTGGGCGGCAGGTGGTCGTGGCAGAAGATCTTCTGGCCGTTGAAGCCGGTGGCCGTGCGCTTGGACGCGTCAATGGGCTTGATGGCGGCCCCGGCGGTCCCGTTGGCCGCCGAGCCAGCCGCCGGCGCCGGCGCCATGGGGTCCTCGTAGCTCTCGAGCTGGCAGCACTCAATGTTCTTCACCCAGCGCAGGTTGGCCACCTGCTCAATGGTGACGCGCCGCTTGGGGTCCGGGTTGAGCATCTGGATGAGGATGCGCCGCAGCACCGGCGGGTTGACAAACGCGTCCAGCGCCGTCACCGTCGGGTACGGGCCCTCCACGAGGCTGTTGGGGTTGCCGTCCGTCACCGGCGCCGCGTCCACCGTCGGGGTCGCGGCGGCACCGGAGGCACCGGCGGCACCGGCGGCACCGGCGGCACCGGCGGCACCCGTCGAATCAGAGGCCGTCGCCGTGGTCGTCGCTGTGGTTGTCGCCGTCGTGTCGCCCTCGCCGCTGCCGTTGGTGCCGCTGCCGCTGCCGCTGCCGCTGCCGCTGCCGCTGCCGCTGCCGCTGCCGCTGCCGCCGTCCTGGGACCCCTCCTGCTCCGCAGCCTGTTCCGCGGCCTGCCGCTCAGCGTGCTTCCGCTCGGCTTCCTGCTTGCCGGGCAGGTGGTGTCGGTTCCACTTCTCCCAGCCGCGCAGCAGCGACAGGTACTGCGGGTTGTGCTGGCCCGGCCGCACGCGCGCCTCACCCCACAGCGGCGCGCCAAAGATGAGCGTCAGCATGACAATGGCTGCGGCCCAGACGTCGAGCTTGCGCGGGTCGTAGGGCTCCTTGGCCTCGAGCACCTCGGGCGAGATGTAGGGAAGGCTGCCGCAGATGCCCGGCTTGCACAGCCGCACGGAGCCGTCGACCTTGCAGCCGCAGCGGCCGCCGGCCTCGCGCAGGCCCGGGTGGATGCCAGAGAAGATGTCGGAGGCGCCAAAGTCGGTGATCTTGAGCTTGCTGTTGTTCGTGATAAGCAGGTTCTCCAGCTTGATGTCGCGGTGGGCGATGCCGTGTGCGTGCAGGTAGTTGAGCCCCTGGATCAGCTGCTTGAACAGGCACTGGCGGTCCTTTTCGCGCTCCGGCGCCGTCAGGTACTTCTTTTCCACCAGGCTGTACAGGTCGCCCTCCTGGCAGTACTCCATGACGTGGTCCCAGCGCCCGTGGTCGATGCAGAGGCGGACCGTCTCCACAATGTTGGGGTGGTGCAGGCTCTTGGCGATGCTGTACTCGCTCTTGACCTTCTTCTCGTACTCCTCGCGGGTCTCGCTCGACGACTTGCCGCGGAACTCCTTGACGGCGTACAGCTCGTCGGGGAAGCCCTTGCGGAACATGAGCGTGACCTTGGACGTGGCGCCTTTGCCCAGGTGGCGCCGGTGGCGGCCGAGAATATGTTGGTAGTCAAACTCGGAGTGCAGGTCTGCCGTGTCGACGGTGAAGTCATCCGGCAGGCTGAGGCTCATGCGGCGCGCCTTGAGGCCGGTGCCGGCCTCCGCCGGCAGCCCCCACGGCTGGCCGCACAGCTCGACGGGCATGTCGCGGCTATTTTGATCAAAGCTGCTCGCGCGCCGCGGGTACTGGTGGCGCTTCGCCTTGCCCTTGTTCTTGCGGCCGCCGAGCGGGCCGGACGAGCCCGTCACGATGTGGATGGCATTGTGCAGGCTCAGCGACGTGGTCGCGCGCTCGCGCTGCTTCTTGCTGTCGTTCTGCAAAAAATCTTCCTGGGTGGGCATGGCCGTGTGCTGGCTGGGAGCGAGAGACGTGGACTCGGACAACCGGTGCTCGTTGGACGAGTCGGCGCCAGAGCCAGAGGCAGACGCGGCCTTGGCCCCGGCTGCCCTGTGCTTGGCGTCCACCACCATCTCCAGGGGCGGGGAGCCAGGCGAGGGTGGCGAGTTGGGCTGAGTCGTGGCCAAGGACCGGTGCATGGACCAGCGGCGGTTGGGTGTCGTCTTGGACGGGCCGGACCCGTTGGCGGCCATTTCGAGGAGATTTGAGTCGGAGCCGGCAATGGTGTAGTCGGGGGTGCTGAAGGTGGCCGGCTTATCGCTCTGGGAGTTGGTGCGGCGGAAGAAGTTCGACATGGTGCGGCGGAAGCTGCTGGTGGATCCGCTGCCGCGGGACGGGCGGCGTCCTTGGGTGTTGTTGGGGCTCTGGAGGGAATCGGCAGCGCTGGCAAACGAGTTGACCGCTGTGATGCTGCCCGGTTCGGTGGCAGCGCCGGCGCCGGTGGTAGTGGCGGTGATGCTGCTGGCGGAGGAAGCCTGGGCGCCTGGGGTGCTGGTGTGCGGAGGGTTGATGAGAAAGGAGCCAGTAACGGCGGTGGTGGGGCGGGTGGAGGAGGGTGAGACGGGGCGGCCGGGAGCGTCGAGGTCAGCCTTGTCGGCGGGCGCAGCGGTGGACAGGGGCGGCGGCAGATGTTTGCTGTCGCCGTTGGCAGAGGTGTTGCTCAGCGTGCGCTGGTGGCGCGAAAGGGTGCGGCTGTGGTTGTGGCCGTGGCCGTGGCCGTGGTGGCTGTGCGCGTGATGGCCTTTTGCCTGCTGCTGCTGCTGCTGCTGCTGCTGCTGCTGCGTTTCTTGCGAGTGGGAGGCCGCGGGCGGCGAGGTGATGGTGAGCGGGAGGGGAACGGCGACGGCGGGCCCGGACTTGGGGAGCGGCGCGGCGTCGGGCTGGGGCTCGACGGGGTGGAAGCCGTCGCGGGATTGGCGGCCGCTGACAGGCGTTACAGGCTCGTTGGGCGTGTCGTAGTCGGTCTCATCGTCCTCCTCGGGGATGGTGTCGTGAACCTCGACGTCCGCGGTGGGAAACTGGCGCGGTGGCGAGGTGGTGAGACTGGCGGGGAGGGGCGAGGAGGTGGGCGGCGCGGTGGTGAAGGCGGCGTCGTCCTGGATACTGCTGCTGGGGCTGTTCGGGCTGTTGAGGCTGTTGAGGCTGTTGAGGCTGGTGAGGCTGTTCGGAAGGAGGCCGTCGGAAAAAGGACGCGGCGATTGGTCGTGCGCGGCTGGCGTCGGGCGGGCCTGGATTTGTACAGCCGACCGGAATTGGTGTTGCGGCGGCTCGCTATCGGCGTCGTCGCTTTCTGGGATGTGTGAGAAGAGAAGAGGACAGGAGAAAGACGGAACACACGAAAAAGAAAAGAAAAGATGATGGTGGGAGAACGAGAGAAACAGAATCAAGAAGAGAACGGCAGCGGGAGGGAAGGAGCAATGCGAAACCGGCGCAGAGACCGAACGAACAATGGAAAGAGCGATCAGGGGAACCAAAAACAGCCGTGAAAGGAAAGCAGGCGACAAAACAGGGAAGCCAAGCGGCGGACAGGTGACAAAAAGGCGGGACACGGACACAAAAGCCGCAACAGATAGCCACCGACAAGGCCGAAAAAAGAAAGACCGCAAAGCGACGCAGCGGCGAGCCAGCCGTGTGTGGCTGCTGTTACATACCTAAAAGGGAGGATGTTGATTGGGCGACCGCAGGTGCGCCGAGGGTTGCACCTGCCATTGTGGGAAGATCGGGGGCTCTTCAAGCCGCGGAGGTGCGAGAACCAGATAGGGGAGGCGTGTAGGAGCGAGCAGTCGACCAGTCGAGCAGTCGAGCGGCCGATAGGAATGCGCAGCGCTTTCCGCGTATATATGCTGCTGCTGCAGATGAGTGTGGCGCAAAGTGGCAAGACGAGGAACCGCCGAGAAGATGACAGTGCCGACAACCGGCAACACCACCAGCGAGGCCGGTGTCTGTCCGTCCGGACCAAGACAGGCGAAGGGCGTGAAGGGAGGAGGGGGGGGGGGCCAACACGACACCGACGTCAGAATCGGCTACGCTGTTCCGAGAGCCACAGGCGGCGGTTGGCTGGCGGCCCGTCAGCGGCGTTTCGCGCGGCCTCGCGAGCGGCAGCGGCCAGCAGCAGCCAGGTTTTTTTATGAGCTCTTTTTTTGCCTGGCCGGCCTGTTGTTGCTTTGCTTGCGCGTGTTAGCTAAGCTCCGCGTATTACTAACAGTTTCTCCCTCCAGCGGCCGGCTTTTGGGACGGCGTTTTGGATGGCGGGCGGAACTGGAGCCTTTTCTGGAAGGAGTGGGTGCGCTGGCGGCGAAAAAAGAACCGGCGATTCCGGCAGACGGAGATAAAGAGCGCCGACAGGGTGAAACGGCAGGCAAGCAAGACAGCGCTCCAGCGCTGCGTAGGAATTGGAAGAATTGGAGGGGGCTAGGGGGGTTTTAGAGGGAATGGAGAGGGAGGAGAATTGGCATGGGACTGGGTAAACGGCAAAACGGGGGAACCGAGTGCACGACTGCGCGCAAGTTCGGAGAGGGGGGGAGGCCGGAGGAATGGAGGAATGGAGGACGAGGCAAAAGCGGCCGGCTAATATGCTAAAGGAGCATATGCAGGCAGGGCGTGGCAGTGGCTGGCGGACTGGGCAGACTGGGTGGCCTGGGCGCCTCTCTTATACTCCGTACGCCGCACCGCCAAGAAGGGCGGAGGACGAAGGACAAGGACGACGACGGGACAACGACGGCGAGCCACAGGACGGGGAAATGAGGATGGTCGTGTTTGGAACAGGGAAGGCGGAGGCACGGTGAGGCACGCCGGCACGCCACAGGTGGTCTCGGGGTCGCGGAGGAGAAGAGGAGAGGAGGGGGAAAGGAACGGACGGACGAGGCGTAGCTCCTTGGCTGTTTGGGCGGTTGTGTGTCCGGTGGGTGCTCTTGTGTTCTGGCGCCGGAGCCTTGGCAGGCGGTCACATACCTGCGCGAGAGCGCCGCGGAGGACAGGAGAACGGCCGGACGAGGCGCGACGGGGGGCGAGTGCGGCCGAGGCGAATTGCGATGCGCCGGTGGGAGAGACGCCAAGAGGCGACTTACACGGAGATGAGTGAGGACAGGAGACAAGGAGGCGAGAGAGGAGAGGGGGGAGAAGGAGGAGAGAAAAAATAGGAAGAGAGGACAGGCAAGATAGGAAGAGAGGAGAGGAGATAGGAAGAGAGAAACGAGTAGAGAAAAGAAGAGAGAAGAGAGGAGAGAAGAGAAGAGAAAGACAATACGGAGAAACAGCACAACAGCCGAATGGACACGATGGCGGCGGCTGGACGGCGAGGGCCAGGGTTTTAAAGCAGGCAGTCCAGCACCCGAGCGCGGCGTCTACGAGGCGCATATACTTTCACTTGTACGGAGCGCCGGCGAGCCCTGCGCCGACCGACCCATGCGCCGTCGTCCGTCCGTCCTCTCGTCGCGAAAAAAGAGGTATTTTTGGGACGAGGCGGCCAGCCAGGCCAATACAGCAGCCAGCCAGCCAGCAGCCAGCCAGCCAGCGCTTGCAGGCGTGCGTCTATCCGCTCCGCTCGGGGTCCTCCTCAGGGCCCGCGATTAAAAAATAATAAAATAAGAGGGTGGGGCACAAGTACAACTACAACTATACGGATTACTGGACGGAGGGGGCGGCGGCGCGCGACCGCCAGAACCTGCGGCTCACGTCCTCCGAGGAGGTGCCCTCACTCACGCCGCGCCCTTAGCTGGAGGCTGTTGCGCCCGCGGCATGTGCTGAGCAGACGGCCGGCCAGCCAGGAGGTCAGCAGCCGGCTGCTCCTGCCTGGTTTGGACAGACACCGGTTGGCCTGGCCTGGCCTGGCCTGACCTGGCTGGCTGACCATGGGGGCAGCCCAACTCCCCAACGCCAGCGCATCGGAGTCTGCTGGTACTCCCCGAGTACCTTTCTTGTATAGCTGCTCACGATATGCAAAACATTGTTGGAACATTTTTTTTCCCTCTCTTTTTTTTTTTTCTTTTTATTGCCACCCTGCCTCCACGCCTGCAACACTCGCCGTAGCATTCCCGCCTGCTGCTGCCCTCCTCCTCCTTCTCCCTGCTCCTGCATGAGCTCCCTGAGGCAGACGAGCACCTACTGGATTGGATTGGCAAAGGCACCCAGCAGCGACTCCTCCTCTCCTGCTGCAGCGCACGAAAGCTGCGGGGCGATGCGGGCCTCAGGCGGGGCAACGTGGGCGCCGGGGCGCCTCCTGGGGTTGGACAGACAGACCAGGGGGCGCGCGCATCGGACGAGAGTGGCTGGCCGGGAACGGCCTGGCCTGGCTTTACGTCAAGGCAGTAGGTAACTGGGAGATAGGGCGAAGACGGCGGCAGGCCGTTGTTTTTGTGGCTGGCTCTTAGCAGGCTAGGCCGCTGTTTTGACGGCTGGCTCTCAGCAGGCCGCTGTTTTGGCGGCTGGCCCTTCTTATAGCGACTGCGACTGCAACTGCGACTGCGACGACTACAACTACTCCGTAATACTCGTACTCCGTACGACACTGACCGAGCCGACCGCGATTGGCCAGCACAGAAGACGGCAATCTTGTTAGTGGTGTTTTTTTCTTGTTGTCCCCCTAGTGTCTTCATTTCCTGCAGCCACAGCGCCCTGTCGCCGCTCCGTTTCCGCAGCGTTATGAAAAGCGGGCTCTGCACAACGGCCCCGCTTTTCTCGCGCTTCGCTCTTTGCGCCCATTCGCCGTCCGGCTATGACGTCTCGCGCCGTAGGAGGACGGAGTACGGAGGACACGGCGGAGTAAATTACGGAGCATACGGAGGACGGAGTAGTTGTATATCGAGTCAGCACTCGTGTATGCTTATAGGCCTCGTGTATTGTACGAGTAAGCATACTCAGAGGGCCGTCCCTGGCTTGCCCGAACTCGCCCCGACGCGGCACGGGCGCATTGGGGTCTTGGAGGAACGGGCGCCATCCTTTTTTAGCGCGCCCGCGTCTGGTGACGCGCACGAGCACGAGGATCAACCGCAGCCAGCCAGCCAGGACGGACCCTCGCTCGCCGACCTCACGATAACGACCCCCCCCCCTCTCTCCCCCCTACCGCCTGCGATGCTGCAGAGCACACGGTGATGGTCCCTGGCACGGCAGAGGCTCCCGAAACTTTCCGTCCGTGGGGGTGTGTCTCTCTCGTGCTTTCTTGGCTGCTTCGCATGCCCCTTATGCCCTTTGTTTTTTCCACTTGTGGTCAGGACGTGCACGCACGGCTCGTGAACGGAGCGGCTGCGTATCGCGGCCTCGTCGCCTGGCGCTGGGGTCGTCTGCGTCTGCGTCTGCTGTCCGTCGTCCCGTTCGTCCGCCCGTCCGTCGTCGTGGTCGGGGTCGTCGTCGTGGTCGTGGTCGCTTGTGTCTCAGCGGTCCTCGGCACGTCGCACATCGCCCATGCGCGCGTCACGGGTCGACTTGTGGATGGCGTCGCACGAGAATCCGCATGCCCTGTTGTCCGACGAGTCCGTACTCCGTAGACCTGCTCGCGATCGGCGGCCGGCCCATGTTGGCCTGTGTGCCTGTCTGCGGCGCGCATCGTTCCGGCTCCGTATCGCAGCCGCCTGAACCGCTGCCAAGACGGGTGGCGCGTCTGGACGTCGAGCCCTTCCTGTTTCTTCTCTGCACACAAGGGCCTTCCTCGGCGCTCTGTCCAAGGGGGCCGTCCGACCCGCCGGAGCCTTCCGTCGCCGTCCACCGTCGTGCGCGGCTGCCAAGCGGCCGAGGTCAGGGCCGTGCAGGTCGTCTGTGTCTTGGAAAAGGGGTGTCTTGTGGAAAGAAGCCAGAATAGAAAAGGGGCTGGCAAGAGGCAGAGGGCCACAGCCAAAGGGCCACAAACAGAGACACAGACACAGAACGGACGCGCGTGCATCGCCAAGCCTGCGCAGGCGGACCTGCAGCGGCGTCGCGGCGATCCCTGACGGCACAGGACGGCCGAGCGCGTAGCACAAAGCAGGACGCGCAAGAACGAGATGCGGCGACATGCGGCGAGATGCGGCGACATGCGGCGAGCCGACAAGAGAGCAAAACAGACGAAACGCCAAGGCAGACGCCAAGACGGCCGACGAGGAAAGAGGGCAGCGACGGCCGCGGCTGGCCTGCCAAGACGATGCACAAACGTCCGCATCAGGAAGGCGCATCGGCTCGCGATGGCCCGGCCGGCCGCAAGCACAAGACACGCAAGGCCTTGGGGGGGAAGCTGCGGTCTTGTATGTTTCCTTTTTGGGCCGTGCTGTGCTGCTGCTGCTGCTCTTTCCTGTCTCGCGGCGTCTTGGCGGTGTCGCCTGCTTTCCGTGCTACGAGAGGCGCCCCTGTTCTTCGCTTTCTCTTGTCTCGTTTCTCCTCGTTTCTCCCCGTTTCTCCTGGCTTTCTCTCTTCGTCCTCGCTCTCGCAACGTCGGCGACCCTGGACCACGGCAGACCACGCGCAGCTGACGCCCACGTTTGCGCCTCACCCGCGCTGAATTTTCTCACCCGTCCCCTTCCTCCTCCTTCTGCACCTCCTACTGCAACCTCATCTCCACTCCCCCAGACTCCCAGCCAATGGCGCGATGCCGATGCGAGGCCCGCGGCAGCGCGCACGCGAGTTCCCCAGGCGCTCCCCCATCCTCTGGTTGCGCGCACACGACACAAAAAACGGCCACCCGCGCCGGCCGCCCTACGGCTGGCCCACCGCTGCCCGCCGCCCGACGGCCGAGGCCAGGCCACATCATGCAGGGCAACCTAGCAGGCGGGGGCGCAGGGTGGCCGGCCAGCACCCATTGGGCAACCAGATCGTGATCCCGTTGCGTGTTCCTTTGGTCCTTTGGTCCTTTGGTCCTTTGGTCCTTGGCTCCTTTGCTCCAGACGGCACGACGACGGCCGTATGAAACGGCATCGTTTGGGGGCCGCGTGACCGTCCGTCCGGGAGGAACGCCAACCGCTGCGCCCTTTTTTTCTTTTCGTCGACGTGCAGGAAAGCCCCGTCCCAAGCGGCGGCGGGATGCCTCTTTCAGACACGCTTCTCGGCATGCCGGGACGCGGTTTTCATGTCGCTCGTCTTCCGCGACAAGTTCAACTCAGGACCGTCACGCGAGCGGCGCTCTTGGCTCTCGTGGCGGCCGGCGAAGGAATCGCATGTCAGCCGAGGCCCACGGAGAGACGACAAGCCACCCGAGCAAACGTGACGGACGCCCGTCAGCTTACCCCGTACGAAGTACCCTCTCGAGACCGCTTCGTCCTGGTCGTGGTCGTCTCCGAACTCCGCAGACCCTCAACAGCCGCCGTGGCATTTCCTGGTTTTCGGCCCTTGCCACTTCTGCTACGTGTCTTGGATGGCACAGGCTGTCGTGTGCGCGCCCGTGGTCGTTGACCGCTGCCACCACCCGCAGTTTGGGGGTCGGTGCATATGACGCGGGATGCATGCAGAGCAGAAAAAATTCTTCGTCGATCATCTG
This sequence comes from Ophiostoma fasciatum, assembly GCA_019925495.1. Classification (NCBI taxonomy): domain Eukaryota; kingdom Fungi; phylum Ascomycota; class Sordariomycetes; order Ophiostomatales; family Ophiostomataceae; genus Ophiostoma; species Ophiostoma fasciatum. The sequence continues at coordinate 241,233 of JADHKM010000004.1, read as the reverse complement.
CAGGATGCTGCGGGATATACGACGACAACGTATGGTAAGCTCCTGGTCGGCCGGCCTGGCAGCGAGATTTTTTTTTGTTTCTTTCTGTATTCTTTTCTGGTTGCTTTTTCTTTTTCTTTCTTTTTTTCTACGTTCACGCCATGGCTGCACCGCTCTTTTCTTCTCCCTTGTTTGTACTCTCGAGGTATCCTGCCTTGTCCCCCACACTCGTCCGGGGCTTGGACGAAAAAAACAGAGTGGGCAAATGTGATACGACACAAGAGCCTCAACTGAGAGGGGGAGAAATGGCGGTGAGCATCCTCCAATAGCAGCAGGACGCGGTCCGACAGCAGCCCGACCGACACGCCTGTCGGCTGGCAGCGCTTGCCATGAGAAGAAAACTTTTGTTTGTGCTTTGCCCTTCTTTCCGGGGCGTTTCTCGGCCAGACGGAGGAGACAAGAGGATGGCTTGGCATCCACCCGCGCATCTGGCAAACTGGGACGGGAAGTTGGAGATCATCTTTCTCTTGTGCCCGAGTTGGTGCCCAGGTGGCCGAGAGCCGGAGCCGCATCTCCCGTGGCGACGAGCGTCTGGGCGACGGGCGTCTGGGCGACGGCCGAGGCGGAGCGTTCCCCTTCCGTCCACGCAGGCCAAGTGGCCTCTGTCTGTGAGCTGCAGACATGAGAGGGACAGGAAGCTCTGGCTGAGAAGAAGGCGTGTATCCACTCGGAAAGTGCGCTGTCTGCGGCGAAAGGCCATGGACGAAACAGCCGCGAACGTTTGTCACGCAGGCGTTCGTCATTTCTGCTGCCCGGGCTGCTGGGAGGGCACGATGCCACCACGGATCTAGCCTCTTTTTTGCAGGATGGGCAGCAGACAGCCGAGCATGGAGGCCTCAACACGGAGCGGACCCTCGCAACCCCTCGCCGCCCCTCGTCGCCTCTTGTCGCCTCTTGTCGCGCCTTGCCGCCCCTCGCCGCCACGTGTTCTCTGCCTGCCGGCAGGGCTGGACAGGCACGAGGTGGGAAGCTGACAGGGGCCGCTGTCTCGCCTGTGGAAGGCTCGAAAATCCAGATCAGACGAAGACGTCCCCTAGCACGCCGCGCCGTGACTGGGGTGGCGGCCAACGGCATCCGGATGGCAGATAGTGGACTTGCCGCTGAGGCAGATGGGAATGCCTTGCTCGGCCTAGCCCGGCATGCGAGGCGGCGACCCAGCAGGCTGGACAGGGCCAAGAAACCGGGACGAGCTCGGATGAGGACGGTGCACAGGAAACAACCGTTCCGGAGAGGCCACGTACTACAGACGAAACGCAGGCCGCCAATCTGATCTCGCACTTTGTGACGCAACAAGGAGGCAGGCGTCCGAACTAGCCAGCGAAGCCGGCAGCTGCATTTTGTGCCGGCGGCGGCCACGATGCAATTCGGCCCAATACGAGCGTGCTTTGTTCGCTCCGTACACGGGCCGTACACGATCCAAACAGGCGAGTCCAAAGAGAGCTCATGAATCCCATTGTCGTTGTTTGCGTCTTTAAACTTGCTCCTGCCGCTGTCGGGCAACGGTGCTGCTAACAACGGCGAGTGGCGGGGGATGGGTTCCCATACGATGGTGACTTACCGCGATGCTTGCCACTTCACCGCTGTAGACAGTCCCCACAAGGCAGACGGTGAGGCGACGAAAGGCAACCAGGCGCACAGGCAAGCAGACATGAGCCGGCCAGCGGATTGCCTGGCACAGGCGGCCTCACTTTCCCTCTCTCCTGCGGCGGCGACACGGGCGCGCAGTGCGGCAGCAGGAGGCTCAACCCTCGAGTATAAAGAGGGCATGGAGGTCGTGGGAGAGAGAAGGAGGAGGAGGAGATGCGAGACAGACAGCAACGAGGAGAACGAGAGCGAGCCAACAGCAGCGAGCCAGCAGCAGCGAGACAGCAGAAAAAGCCACTGCCAGAACACATCGTCAGCGAACAAACAACGCGGCACCATGGCCGACGCCAGCAACAACGAGGGGGTCGACCGCACGCCGACGCCGGAGCCGCCGCCGGTGGGCGACGATAAGCCGGTGAATCAGACCAGCAGCGCGAGTAATACTGCTGCTACTGCCGGTTGACGAATTCAATGTCGTGGTGAAGGAGGGCGATGAGTGTGGTTCCTGCAAGACCCCGCAGTGCGAGAACTGCGTCGTCCTGTGAGGGGGGAGGTTCTTGGAGGGTTCTTGGAGGTTTTGGAGGGTCCTTGGGGGTTTTGGAGGGTCCTTGGGGGTTTTGGAGGGTCCTTGGGGGTTTTGGAGGGTTCTTGGTCCTCGGAGTGCTCTTGGAGGTGTCTTGGAGACTTTGGTGTTGATCCTGGAGATCCGCAATACAAGCAGTGCTGGCCACTGCGTTACTCTTGTCATTCTCGTCTCGTTTCTCGTGACTCGTTTCTCGTGTCTCGTCTCGTCCCGTGTGTCTTCTCGTGTATTATTCAACATGCATCCCAACGCCTTACGCCGGCCGCAGTCGTGCTCCCCCCAAACCTCATCCCAGCAGGGCCAGCAGCTCGTCGAGCAGGGCCTCGGTCTCGAGGGGGTTGGCGACCCAGGCGGTGGTGGCGGCGCGGCGGGCGCGGAAGTCGTTGGCGCCGGCGCTGAGGAACTGGTCGCCGACGTGCAGGGTGGTGCCGGGGCGGGCGACGGCGGCGGCTACGTCTCCGCTCGTGGCGTCGGCGTCGGCGCGGCCGAGGAAGCGGAGGGCGTGCTGGCAGATGAGGACGCCCCAGCTCTTGTCGCCAATGTCGACAAAGACGTCGCGGCCGCCGTTGAAGGCGCAAAAGGGGACGCGGCCGGCGCGGCCGGCGGGGCTGGCCTCGAGGCGCTTCTGGACGGTGAGGACGACCTCTTCGAGGCTCTCGCGGGCCATCTGGACGACGACGCCCGGCCGGTCGGGCCGGGGCGCGGGCACCATGCCGACGGCGCGGGCCTTGCGCAGGACGAGGGCGGGCAGCTGGAGGCGCTGGACGCAGGCGCGCAGGGTGGTCTCGGCGAGGTCGAGCAGCTGGGCGACGTCGGCGGCGGGCCACTGGCGCATGGCGGCGGGCATCCAGAGGGCGGGGTCGACGGGGGCGAGGAGGGGGCCGAGTCCCGGTCCAGCTTCGGCGTCGGCGCTGTAGGCAAAGACGAAGCTGGCCTCGCCGCCAACGACGAGCAGGCCGTGCTTCTGGGCGTCGGTCAGGTCGGCGGCGGCGTGGACGGCGCGCAGCAGGCCGTGCAGGCGCTCGTAGTACTTGGCGGCGGCGTCGTAGCCGGCGGCGGTGACGATGCCGACCTTGATGTCGCGGCGGAGGAGGGCTGGGGGGAGCGGTCGTCAGCGGGGAGGACAGCAGACAGCGGACAGCGGACAGGGGACAGCGGACAGCAGACAGCCGACACCAGACATCAGACCTACCCAGAATGCGCGGAATCAGCGGGCTGTCGGGCTCGAGGTTCTGGCCGTCGGCGTAGAGGGTGAGGTCGCCGTCAAAGGTGACGAGCTGGAGGAGGCCGTGGCCGGCGGGCGCGGGCGCGGGCGCGGTGAGGGCCATCATCTGGGCGGTGTTGAGGGTGAGGCGGACGTCGTTGAAGGAGGGCGGGACGAGGCGGCGCGAGGCGATGTGGCGGCGGGCGTCCTGGGACAGGAAGGCGGCCTCGAGGGGCAGCGGCGTGAAAAAGGGCCCGACGGAGGGCACGAGCATCTGCAGGCGCGAGGACGGCCGCACGTCGCCCGTGGACGTGGTCGTCGCCGTCGTCGCCGTCGCCGTCGTCGCCGTCTGCTGCAGCAGGCGGTGCTCGTCGACCATGCCCTCGATGCCGCGCATGATCTCGGCGTAGCGGCGGCGCACCTCGGCCGTGTGGCCGGCGAAGACGGCCTCGTCGTCCTCGAAGCCGCCGGCCGGCTGCGAGAAGAGGACAAACGGGCTGATGAGCAGGCCCTTGACCCATTCTGACATGAGCGGTGGCTGACACATAGAAGGGCACGGCCGACACGGCCGACACAACTTACCAATGAACTGGTCGCGGCGGTGCACCTTGAGGGCATCTGGCGGTCAGCAGGGTCGGAGGAGAGCGGAGGCGGAGGAGTAAAGCGGAGGAGAGCCTACACTCGACGCGGTATTTGCTCGTCATGGTGACGGTGTGGCAAGGTGGACGACGTGGAGGACCTCGAAAAGACTGACCGGCAGACAGACCGACAGACTGACAGACAGACAGGCCGATCAAGGTCGGCAACGACCCCGTGCGCCCGCCCTTTGTTGGGCGAGGCCGCTGCAGGCGGGGCGTGCGTTGCGTCGTCCGCGATAGGCGGTCCGTTGCACGACGTAATACGGGGCCAGCGATAAGTGCAGCCGGTTAAACGCATAAACGCATAAATCCCATTACTTGAATTGCAACTACATGGCCTCCGCGGACGAGCCGCTGGTCTCGCCCTCCTCCTCGCTGTCGTCCTCGACCTCCTCGACCACCAGGCTGGCGGCGTTGCCAATGGCCACGCGCAGCGTCGTCGTCGCGGACGGCTCCAGCACCTCGCGCGGCATCATGAACGCGATGCGGAAGGCGTACGCGTGCGTGTAGCCGGCGGGAGGGGCGTCGGGGGCGTCGGGGGCGTCGACGGGCGGCCTGTTGGGGTCACCCTCCTCCTCGTAGCACTCGACAAAGGCGTAGAGGTCGTCGACGGTGGCGTCGGCGGGGAAGCTGCGGCGGAGGCGGGCGCCGCCGCGGGCGGCGGGCAGCTTGAGGGCGACGCGGACCATGTCGGGGGTGCCGGCGGGGGGCTCGGGGGCGGTGCGGGCGAGGCGGGCGGCGCGCCAGGCGCGCCACTGGGCGCGCAGGCGGGCGGTGCGGGCCTCGGCCTCTTGGCGGGCGCGCTCGCGGGCCTCGGCCTCCTGGCGGGCGCGGGCGCGGGCGCGGTCGCGGGCGAGCGAGCGCTCGTAGGCGCTGTCCTGCTCGGCGCGGAGGGAGCGGCTGGCCTCGTTGGCGACGCGCACGGCGCGCACGGCGGCGAGGTCGTCGGCGTACTTGGCGGCGGCGGCGCGCAGCTGCGCAACGAACTGGGCGGCGGGCACGGCGCCGGCGATGCGCTTGACCGTGCCCATGCGGGTGCTGCTGCCGCCGGCACCAGAGCCGTCCTTTGGGGTGACGCACACGAGCGCGGCAAAGGGGAACTTGGTGACGCGCAGGTCCAGCGCCACCTGGTAGGCCTCGGGGTCGCGCACGCTGCCGCCCCAGAGCAGCAGGTTGCTGGCCGGGTCGTTGACGAGGGCGACGACGTCCGGGTGCAGCAGCGTCTCGCGCGCGAAGCGGGCCGTGTCGTCGTGCTCGGGCGCCAGCAGCACCACCAGCAGGAACTTGGGGTCCGCCTTGGCCTGGTCGTACGCCTGCGCGTACCCCGTCTCGGCAAACGGCAGCGCCTTGGACCCGTACGTCTCCTCAAACTCGCGCCGGAACCGCGCCGCCGCGTCGCGCGGCGCCAGCGTACGGCGCGGGTGGGCGGCGCGGCCGCCGCCCAAGAGACTGCTCATGCTGAGGCCGAGCCCGCCCGGCAGCAGGCCCAGCACGTACTGCACCGCGCGCCACAGGCCGGCCACCAGCCGGTAGCCCAGGTGCACGGGCGCCAGCAGCAGCGCCAGCAGCAGCGGCGGCCGCCACACGGGCGCCGGCGGCGGCACCACGATGCGCCGCGCCACCTCGGTGTGCTCGACGGCCGCGCGCGGCCCCCCCCCGCGCCGCCGCCGCCGCCGCCGCCGGTCGCTGTCGTCGTCGTCGTCGTCCTCCTCCATGGCGGCGTACAGCGTCTCCTCGTAGACGCGGGCGGGCGGCGGGGCGGCGGCGTCGGGCTCGGGCGCGGGGTCGCCGTCAAAGAAGCGCGTCACGGCGACCTGGGGGTTAGCACGCAGATCAGACTGCTGCACAGCGCGCGGCACCCACCGAAACGCTCCACCCCGACCTCCGCAGCAGGGCCGTCGACGCCGCCTCGTCCTGCGCCGTGACCATCATCAGCTGCTCCACGGCCTCGCGCTGCGCCGCCGAGAGCGGCTCGGCCTCGCTCGCCGGGGATTCCATGGCGCGATGGGTGCATGCAAGAGAATCAAAGGATGCAGACGTGGCGAACCGGAACGTGTGGGCGATGGGATGGTGATGCGGACGAAGGGTGGACGGAGGCTCTACGAGCTGGGCAGGCTGGCCACCTGTGGCTGAGGCGCTAGCCTGTCCTCTTGGCAGGGCGGTGTGCGCTGCGTCGGGCGAGGCTGAGCACGGTGCAACTGGTCTGTGCGTCCCCGGGGCGGCCTATTCGTACGGTGTGTCTTCCTCCCCTCCCTTGTGGTCTCCCTTGTGGCCTCGTCATGTCCTCCCTCGTCACTGGGCATGACAGAGTTCCGCTGCCCGCTGACAGCAGCCGTCTCTGTTGGCCAGCCGGACGAACGGACGACGATCGCGGAGCCGTAGCGGGCAGCAGACAAGTACCGGCCAGTGCGGACTATCTGCCGGACCGAGCGGGCGGCCGATCTCCGCCGACGAAAATTTTCGGGTCCAATGGACAGTCATCAATTATATTCTCTGCCCGCCGCCGCCCGTCCCATGTATTTAGGCCCGGCGCCCGCTGCTGCCGCGCTGCCGCGAAGAAGTGGGAGGGCATCGTCTTGCCACCGACGCACTCTCGACGACCGCCTCCGGACCTGACCCGACTGTTTGCCTGTGCGCCTCTGCCCCAATTGCCTCTTTTCGCGGCGACCATGTGCGGCGTTTCGGCCATTCTGGTGAGTGGGCCGTCGGGGAGGCGTTTTCGCGGGAGGCGCCGATCGCGGCGACGAGACGACGAGACGAGATGCTGACCAACAGCTGGGCGACACCAAGGCCGTCACGGCGGCCATCGACCTGCACGAGTCGCTCTACTACCTGCAGCATGTGCGTTGGAGCCCCCGTCCTGATGTCTGGGCTCGGCTGACCGACAGCGCGGACAAGATGCGGCGGGCATTGCCGTCTGCCGCGGCGGCCGCGTGTTCCAGTGCAAGGGCCTGGGCATGGCCAGCAAGGTGTTTGACGAGGGGCGCCGCGTGACGCCGGACGCCATGCCGGGCTTTATGGGGTGGGTGGAGTCCGAGGACGTGGTCCAGAAGAAAGGCGGACACGACGCTGACCAGCAGCATCTCCCACGTGCGCTACCCGACGGCGGGCATCTCGTCTCCGTATGTCTCTTCTGTGCGTGTGTCTTCTCTTCCCCCGCTGACCGCCCAGCGCCGAGGCGCAGCCCTTCTTTGTCAACTCGCCGTTCGGCCTGTCCATGAGCGTCAACGGCAACCTGGTCAACGCGCGCGAGCTGGTGCGCTTCCTCGACTACGAGGCGCGCCGCCACGTCAACACCGACTCGGACTCGGAGCTGCTGCTCAACGTCTTTGCCCACGCCCTCGGCGAGCTCGGCAAGGCCCGCGCCAACGTCGACGACGTCTTCATCGCCCTGCGCGAGGTCTACGCCCGCTGCCGCGGCGCCTACGCCGCCACCGCCATGCTGGCCGGCTTTGGCATCCTGGGCTTTCGGTGTGTCTTGGCCTCGCGATAAGCGTCGTCCTCGTCTCGTCCTCTTGCTGACTCCCAGCGACGAAAACGGCATCCGCCCCCTCTGCCTCGGGTCGCGGCCGTCCGAGACGCTGCCCGGCGCCACCGACTACTTTTTGGCCTCCGAGTCCATCGCCCTCGTGCAGCTCGGCTTCAAGAACATTGTCGACATCCTGCCCGGCCAGGCCGTCTTCTTGCAAAAGGGCGAGGCGCCGCGCTTCTGCCAGGTCGTCCCGCAAAAGTCGTACACGCCCGACCTCTTCGAGTACCTCTACCTCGCCCGCCCCGACACCTGCATGGACGGCATCTCCGTCCACCGCAGCCGCCAGAACATGGGGCTCAAGCTGGCCGCCCGCGTGCGCCAGGTCCTCGGCCAGGCCGGCGTCGACGCCATCGACGTCGTCATCCCCATCCCCGAGACGAGCAACACCGCCGCCGCCACCCTCGCCGAGAAGCTGTCCAAGCCGCTCTCCAACGCCTTTGTCAAGAACCGCTACATCTACCGCACCTTTATCCTGCCCGGCCAGAAGGCCCGCCAAAAAAGCGTCCGCCGCAAGCTGTCGCCCATCGCCTCCGAGTTCAAGGACAAGGTCGTCTGCCTCGTCGACGACAGCATCGTGCGCGGCACCACCTCGCGCGAGATCGTCCAGATGGTCAAGGAGTGCGAGGCCAAGCGCATCATCCTGGTGTCCTGCAGCCCGGAGATTACGCATCCCCATGTGGTAGGTCGTGTCGGCGCCGCTCCCCGTCGTGTTGCAAAACGGGAACACTGCTAACCCGCCAGCACGGCATCGACCTGGCCGACCCAGCGCGTAAGCTGGAGGATCCCTCCGAGCCTCCGAGCCTTTCCCCTCCCCCTCCTCCCACCCTCGCTAACCCCCAGAACTGCTCGCGCACGGCCGGTCCCTCGAAGAGATGACGGAGCTGATCCAGTGCGACGTGCTGGTGTTCCAGACGCTCGAGGACCTCAAGGACGCCTGCATCGAGGCCGCCGACGGGCCCAGCCCCGTCACCGACTTTGAGGTCGGCGTCTTCTGCGGCCGCTACAAGACCCCCGTCCCCGTCGACTACTTCCAGCACCTCGACCACCTGCACGGCCACGGCACCAACGGCGACGGCGCCGGCGCCGCCGGCCCCAACGGCGGCGACAGCAACCTCGACAGCAACGGCCACGCCTACAGCAACGGCCACGCCCGCGGCAGCGACGCCGTCCTGGTCGCCAGCAGCGGCGCCCTCAACGGCGTGGTCCCGCGCCCCGTCCAGCAGAACGACGAGGACATTAGCCTGCACAACAACCTGACCAACTAGGCGAGCAGCAGGGCGGCAGGAGGACGCGGGACATGTGGAAGGTGAAAGGGGGGGGCTCTTGGTTCTCGCGGGCGTGGCCAAGCGGCATGTCGATGGCTGATGGCTGTCCTTTTTTTTCACTCTTTTATTTCCCTCTTCTCGTAGATGGCCGCGAGGCCGATGATCAACCTTTGCCCCCGCGACGCTCTCTTCGTGTGGCATCCTGGCACCGTAGACAACGACGGACGTAGACGCGGCGCACCTAGACATAGACGAATTGACCGACATTGACGCTGAGACCATCATACTAGTTGTAATACTCCGGTACTTTGGACGCGACCGCCGCCGCCGGCCGACCAGATGCCCGCGTTCGGCTCGCTCGTCACGTGACAAACACCGCCGCCCCAGTCAGCGCCTTCCCCAATGCGCCGGTCCGCCAGCCGCTCGCTGCCCGCCTCCTGCCTCCGGCGTCGTGCTCCCCCAATCGTCGTCTTTTTGTCTCGCCTGCGCAGCTCGCTGCTCTCAGTATATTATACAACGACACGCCCTCGGAGCCGCCCTCGACCTCGACCGCAGAAAAGACACGCGCCGCCTGCGTGTCTATTTACCTGTCTGCTTTCCGGCGCGTCTGGTCTTCGGCCCGAGCGCGTGCCCGATCCCAGGTTGCGTCCTCCGTTGCCATTGAGGCGACGATTTGGGCGAATTGCCGCGTCGAGGACCACATTGTGACGACGACGACGACGACGCGACACGGGGCGCGGTCAGATCGCGTGAGATCAGACGACGGGGCGGTTGGCACGCCACCGGACAGACAGACAGACAGACAGACAGACAGACACGACCATCGGCTTCGGCCAACAACACGACGCCGGGGCCGCAGACGCTCGACTGGACGCACTATGGATGCCGGCGCGTGGACCTACCGGGTGCGTGTGCGTGGGCGGCGGGCAGCGGTCGGCGGGGGGAGGGGGGGGGATGCGGGACGTGCCTGGCCGTGCTTGTACTGACGGATCCCGCGAACAGAGCCTCTAAGACGGGTTGATTCGGCGTCCCCCTTCGCTCCATCGACGGCGCGACTCGGCCTCCAGAGTCTTGTCTAGGGTAGGGAGGCCCGGGAGGAAGTCCGCGGAAGGCGCCGGAGTGCGGGCGCGCTGCGTCCTTTCCTGTCCAGCTGCTGACGACGTTCTTGTGCAGACCACCGACCACAGACCGACCACAGACCGACCACAGACTGGGCCACAGATCACACAAGACCAGACACCACAGACCACAGACCACAGACCACAGATCACAGATCACAGACCAGACCACAGACCACAGGCCAAACCACAGACCACAGACGCCAGACAGACGGCACACCTTTATCGTTATCACCAGCATCCCATACCAGCATTGCTAAGCCATGCGACGCGCTGAACCAGCAACATGGCATCCAGAGACGTGTGCGTGCCTGCCGGGCCCTCTTGCTGCTGCGGCGCGGCCTTGCTGACAGGGCAGATCCTCCAAGAAGGGCCTGAACGGCGACTCGCCCGTGTTCACCCCCGGCGCCGGGCACTCGCCGCTGCGCAAGTCGTCTGCGCTGCCCATGCAGGCCGCCAACGCCGCGCCCTTTACCCCGCGGGGGACCAGCGGTGCGTACTGCTCTCCCCTCTGTCCGTTCTGCTGTTCCGGTTTCCTAACCCACCCCAGTGGTGTCGGCCAGCGCGTCGTCCTCGGCCTCGCCGCGCGAGCCCACGCTGCGCGACCTCGCCGCCAGCAAGGAGCCCGCTGCGCAGGCGGTGCCGCTTCCGCGTGGCGGCGGCGGCGAAGCCTCGTCGACGGCGTCCGCGGCGTCCTCCTTCAACATGGCCGCCGTGCGCGAGTTTGTGCCCCGGTCCTCCGACCCGGCAGCGAGCTATAGCCTCGCGTCTGCCAAAGAGTTTCAGCCCCGGAGCGCAGCGGGCGCCGCGGGGGTCGCGGGGGTCGCGGGGGTCGCGGGTGCCGGCGCCGGCGGCGACCGCTCGCCCTTCAACCCGGCCAAGGCCGTCGAGTTCCGCCCGCAGTCCCAGACCGCCGTGCCGGCCGCCACCAGCGGGCCGCTCGCAGCGTCCTCCACCGCCTCAGCCTCCGCCACCTCGTCGCTGCCGAGCCAGGCGCACACGTCGCCGCAGGCAGCGCCCTCGTCGTCTCTCGCCGCCTCCGCGCAGCAGCAGCAGCAGCAGCAGCAGCAGCAGCAGCAGCCGCTTCTCCAGGCCGGTGGACAAGGCGGGCACCCGCACATTCCCACCGGCCCGGCCGCGCAAGGCTCACCCATGGCTATTCCCACCGGGCCCTCGCGCGGGTCCAACCACACCGCCGCCGCCATGGACCACATGAACAGCCGGGCGGCCGCCGGAATGGGCGGCATGGGCATGGCCGGCATGGCCGGCATGGGCAGCATGGGCATGGGCGGAATGGGCGGCATGGCCGGCATGGCCGGCATGGGCATGGGCGGCATGGGCGGTATGGGCATGGGCGGAATGGGCATGGCCGGCATGGCCGGCATGGCCGGCGTTCCGTACGGCATGGCGCCGGGACCCGAGATGCCGCTCGGCGGCCCGCCTGCCGGGCTTTACGACACCTATGCGGCCGGTGCGCAGGGGGCGCCTGCGGCGGGTCTGGCTGCCTCCCCCTACAACCCTTATGCCGCCCCGAGCCAGGCAGGACGCGAGGGCACGGCTTATTTCCAGGGGCAGCCGCCGTTCACCGCACAGCAGCCGGTGCGTTTTTGGTTTTCCGACTCCCGACTCCCTGGGCCGCGTTCTCCCGTGCTAACCATCCACAGCCCGGCGAACACCTCTACTTTCCTCAAGGGCCGCACCGGCAGGATCTGCTGCCGCGGCAGCGGGCCATCCACGACTTTTTCCTGCCAGAAAAGCTGCGGCAGGACATCCACATGAAGGCGCGGGCGGGCAACCAGGCCGCGCTCACCTGTAGGTGCTCCGTCTTGTTGTTGTGCATCCCCCCCTTTTTTTTTCCTCTTACTGACTGCCAGTGTCTGTCAACGTCGAAAGCTATCACTCCCTCACGCCGCTCGACACCAACAGCCACAAGGTGGCCGGGGCGTTTGGGCGCATCACGTGGCTGTACAAGGCGGTGGCCAGCAAGAACGGCAAGCACTATTGCCTGCGGCGGGTGGAAAACTTTCGCGTGAGCCACGAGAACGCGCTGCGGGCGGTGCGCGACTGGCGGCGCGTCATCAGCGGCAGCGTGGTGACCGTGCACGAGGCCTTTACGACGCGCGCCTTTGGCGACAGCTCCGTCGTGTTTGCGACGGACTACTTCCCGCTGTCGGTGACGCTCATGCAGTACCACTTCCCGGCGTTTGCGCAGGGCGGCAGCGCGGCGGCGGCAGCAGCAGCAGCAGCGGCAGCAGCAACGGCAGCAAGCGGCGGCGGCGGCGGCGGCGGCGGCCGGATGCGCGGGGGCGGCGGGGGCGGGGGCGGCAGCGGCGGCGTGACGATCCAGGAGAATGTGCTGTGGGGGTACCTGGTGCAGATTGCCACGGCGCTGCGGGCGATCCACGCGGCGGGCCTGGCGGCGCGGTCGCTGGACCTGTCCAAGATCATCCGGACGGGCAAGAACCGGATCCGGCTGAGCGGGTGCGCGGTGCAGGACGTGATCAACTACGACCCGTCGCGGCGCGTGTCGGACCTGCAGCAGGACGATCTGCAGCAGTTTGGCGAGGTGCTGTTTGCGCTGGCGACGTACACGCCGCCGAGCGAGGTGAAGCGGATGCTGGCCAACAACGCGAACGCGAACGCGGCTGGCACCGGCACCGGCGGCCCGGTGCTGCCCGTGGAGCAGATCCCGGAGCTGTACTCGCACGAGTTCCGGTCGGCCGTTGCGTGGCTGCTGACGCCGGCAGCGGCGGCGGCGGCACCGGCGGCGGCTGCGGAGGCGTCGGACCCAGCGGCGGCGGCGGCGGCGGCGGCGACGCCCGGCAGCGGCAAGACCATTGAGATGCTGATCAACGGCATCGGGCTGCAGATGGCGCGCTTCTTTGACATGTCGCTGCAGGAGAACGACGGGCTGATGTCGCTGGCGTTCCGCGAGGTGGAGAACGGGCGGGTGGCGCGGATGCTGCTGAAGCTGGGGACGATCAACGAGCGCGAGAACTACCAGCGCGACGCGACGTGGGCGGAGCACGGGCCGCGCTACCCGCTCAAGCTGTTCCGCGACTACGTCTTCCACCAGGTGGACGAGGCGGGCCGGCCCGTCATCGACGTGTGGCACATGCTGTCGTGCCTCAACAAGCTGGACGCGGGGTCCAACGACGTGGTGCGGCTGTCGAGCCGCGACGGCCGCACGCACCTCTACGTGACCTACAAGGAGCTCAACAAGATGGTCCAGCGGTCCTTCCACGAGCTGCTGCGGGCGAGCGCCGGGACGGGCGGCGGCGGCGGCGGCGGCGGCGGCGGCGGTGGCCCCGGAGGCGGGGTGGGAATGGGAGGCGGCGGAGGCGGAGGCGGAGGAGGAGGAGGAGGCGGTGGCGGCGGCGGCGGCGGTGGTGGTCGACGCCGCAACTAGGAGCATGGGCCGTCATTCGGGGCGGATGCCGCCGGCCGCCGCAGCGCGCCGCCGCCACGGCCACAGCATCATCAGCCGCCTCTTTATTCTGTTCGTGTTCGACCCCTTGGCCATCCACCGGATCCGCCGCCCTATCCACAACAACAACAACAACAACGCCTGATCTACCACCCCCCGCCCTCCTCCCCCAGACAGCAAACCCCCTTCTGCCAGCAGCTGCCGCCCTTCCTGGAGCCGCTGGCGTATGCCGGCCGGGTCCCCGTGCCGCCCGTGTCCGGGCCGCTGCCGCGCCCTTGTGTTTTTTTCCCCACGCAGCTGCGGGTGTCGGGCTTTCCGCCGGGCTTTCCGCCGGGTGACATCTGGCCGCACAGCAGCCGGCCGCTGCTCCGGCCCGGCCTGCCGCTGCCGCTGCCGCTGCCGCTTCCGCTGCCACTTCCGCTGCCGCTGCTGCCGCCAAAAAGACGACCGCCGCGGCGGGCTCTGCAGCGACGAACCATGCGGCAGCCAGGCCTGGGAAACGACCCTCGGCCCGGCTCTCCCGGCCCTCCCCCATCCTCAGCCTCCTCCGCAGCCGCCTACGACGGCCAAGACAGCCGACACCGACGACGACCGACGCAAGCCAGCTGACGCACGACATGCCTACCGGTGTCCGTTGAGCAGGGCTACAGCGTTTGCGTTTTTTTGATTTGTGCCATGTAGCGGTCAGAGCCCCAGCGGTGCCCCCAGCGAAGGAAGGCAAGGAGCAGCCTTGGTTGGCTCCCAGCGAATCCCGGGGCGAGACGAGACGAGACGAGACGGCCCGCAGCGCGCGTGTTGTGTTGGGAAGCAGAGGCATCTTGAGCTGTCTCCTTGCTGCGTTGCTTTGTCTTGTTATTTCTTGTTCTTTTTTTTGCTTCTCTCTATATGTGCTTTGCCGGTCTCGGCTGGGGAATCGTGCGTGCTAGGCTATACGAAGATGTCCCTGTCTTGCGTGGGGCCGCCGAGCCGCGTGTCTTTCTCTTTTGCTCGTCGTGTCTGCTTTTTGCATTGTCGTCTTTGTTTTCTTTCTTTGCGGGCGGAAGCGCGTCGGTGCGTCTCCGGGCGGAAGCGTCGGTGCGTCTCCGGAGAGAGCGCCGCGCGCGCCCGGGGCCGCCCGCCGGCGCCAGACAGGAGAAGAAAAGGGACAGACAGATTCAATGGACAGAATTCGATCGACGCTGAGATGCCCGAGGCGGTCAAAGGGCGAACGCCGTGTTCGCCGGGACGGGAGCGCGCGATCCAAAAGCAAAGGGAAGAAGCCATACGCCAGGCGCCGGGGGTCGTCCGGACCCGTCCGTCCGTCTGTCCAACTGTCCGTCTGTCCGTCTGTCTGTCCGTCCGTCTGTCCGTCTGTCCGTCTGTCTGTCCGCCCGTCCGTCTGTCTGTCCGTGTGCTCCCTCAGTCCGACTCCTCCTCCTTGGGCGAGTACTGGTAGGCGGGCGCGTCGGCGCCGCCGGCGGCGGCGAGGTAGGGGTTGCTGATGCTCTCGCTGCCGTCGACGGGGTGCAGCGTGGTGATGTGGGTGCCGCGGATGACGGCGAGGCCGAGCGCGCGCGTGGTGACCTCGCCTTCGGCGTCTGGGGGGGGTCGGTCAGCTGGCTGTTTGTGGAGATGTAGGGACGCGCGAGACCTACTGCGCATCTTCTCCTGGGCGTCGTCGAGCACCATGTTGAGCAGCGGGTCGAAGCCCTTGAGGGTGCCGGAGACTGGGGGGGGGGGGTCAGCTGGCTGTGCCCACAGCGTCCGTCCACCCGTCCACTCTCCCAGACCCACCTTCGCGCCCCCCGTTGAACTTGACGTAGATGGCGCGGTTCATGTACTGGCCGAGGTCGAGGATGCTCTCCTTCTTGGGCGGCGCCTCGCGGTCGCCGCCGCCGGCGTGGTGGCCGCCGCGGTGGAACCCGCCGCCGCGGTCGCCGCCGCCGCCGCCGCCGCCGCCCCCGCGCCCACCCCCGCGGCCGTACGATCCTCTGCTGCCGCCCCGGCCGCCGCTCCGGTCCTCGCCGCCGCCGCCGCCGCCGCCGCCGCGTCCACCCCCGCGCCCATAGGAGCCGCGCCCGCCGCCGCCGCTGCCACCGCGCGCGCCGCTGGCATTGTTACTGCCACCGCCGCGGGACGCCGGGCTGTACCGGCCGCGAAAGGGTGTGGACATGGTGGGGAAGGAGAGTGTGCTGTTGTTGTGCGTCGTCGGGTGGTGGGAGGGAGGGACAGCGTCGTCGTTGCGAGACAAAGGGACGCGCGCTCCGGAGCAGGCAAAAAAAGGCGGGCAGCTCTGGCGGCGCCGGTGGCAGGGCTTCTGAGTGGGGCGCTGCCTTGTGGGGAGAGGTACGATACTCTGTACATATATACTTGTGCAGTTAAGCGTGCACTGCGCTCGGATATAAGCATACGCATTAAACGATGCATGGGTATGTATACATACGGAGTACGCAACCAGGCGCAGCCCGCCTGCGAGACAGGGAGACAGCCTCTCGAACGCGCACGCCGCGTCGAGACACGGATTATGGCGCCGATTGCCGTGTCTAAGAAGAAGACGGAAATGAAAAACAACTAGGTAACCGCGTGTAATGGGCGGCCGTCTGTTCCGCGGCCAGCCAGGCGGCCGCGGATGGGGCGGCCGTGGGTTTCTGACGCGTCTGCGGCGTCGACGGGAGCTGTGTGCGGCGGTTTGTTTGTGCGTTGTGTACAAGTACGGTGGCACGAGTAAAAAGGACGGCCAGGTACTGCATGTGGGGGGGGGGGGGGGGCAGAAAGAAGCGAGCCGTGGCGGCTGTGGCGGCTGTGCATCGAGAGACAGCAGCGAGAGGGATGCCGGACGAGGATCGGCTGGTGGGGATGGTGAAGAATGGTCTTTTGCACAGAGGAGACATCAAGTCCGTTGTGGATTTTGGAAATGCGGCTGCATCGCGGCCGTTGTGCTGCCGCCTGGTCATCGTGAGCCGGGAGCCGGATCGTGTTGTTGCCGTGGCTCGAGCACGAGCACGCGAGCACGCGAGCGAGTGCACGATTGTTGACGGCGCCACAGACGCCCACGGACGGGAGGTATCCGGCGGAAGGCACGCGCTGTCGGTCTCGTTGTCGTGGAGAGCAACAGAAGGACGATGTCAGAGCGGAGAATCAGAACAGAACAACAGGGAAGAGAATACAGAATAAAACACATAGCTGGACAAGAGAAACAGAACAGGAACCATGAATTGACGACAGACAGAATGCGTACGCTGGAAGAGGTAGATGGACACGGAATCGAAGACAAAAAGGAGACATCCAGAAACTCGGATCCAAAGATGGACGCAACACGGCCACGAAAACGACAGACGTCCGCTCGCCGCCCGACCGCCCGACGTCGTCAGCCGCTCGTCTCGAACGTGCGTCTGGCCAGACGCCAAGGCGAGAGATGCGAGAGAACCAGCATACAGAGTAAGCTACTGTTGCAGTGCGCGCTGCCCTCCATGGCCAGCCAGCCAGGCCAGGCCAGGCCCGGCCCCAGGCCAGCCGTGTCCGTCCTCGGCTCTCCTGCCTAACCAGGATGGGCGATGTCTGGCTGGCCAGCCAGCCAGCCTACGGAGTATTACGCCCTTTCCTGGTCTGGTCGTCAGCCCGCCGCCCGCTGCCCTGCCCTGCCCTGTCCTGCCCTGCCCGCTGCCGCTGCCGCTGCCCGTCTGCCCGTCCCGCCGCGCTTGCGGCTCTCTGCAGCAACCAGGCCGTTGGGCTTCCACCCTCCACACCCCATTTTGCACCACAGCTCTTTCCAACACGCACAATTGACGGCAGACGAGCATCCCCATCGACGACCAGACGAGCATACAGGCGCACTTTTGTGAAAAGCACGGCGAAGCACGACGAAGCGACAAGCGACAAGCGAGACGACGACGACGACGACGACGACGACATCGGCCGCGCCCAACGGCCAACGGCTGCGGCCAGTCAGCATTCCTCGCTCGCCCTCGTTCTGTCCCTCGCCGTCTGTTGTCTTCTCTGCTGGCTCTGTCCGTCTGCTGTCTTCCTGTCTGCCTGCTCTCCCTCCTTCCTCCTTTCCTCCCTCTTCCCCTGCTTCTCCTGCCTGCCTCCTGCCTCCTGCTCCTGCCTCCTGCTCCTGCTCCTGCTCCTGCCTCCTGCTTCCCCTTCGCTCTTTCCTCTTTCCTCGCCTGCCCCAAGCCACAACGCGCCCCCCTTTTCTCCCAACGCGCAAGCCACACACACAAAGGCCAGAAACACCGACCCGACACCACACCAAACTGCACTGGGCCCCCTTCCCGGCCCGCCCAATTTAAACCACCGCTCCGCGCGCGCGCGCCGCGCGCCGCCCCAAAAAAAAACAGTGTAATTAAGCACGAACGAGCGAAACGCTACGCTACGGTCGCTCCCTCTAAGCATACTACTACTACTGCTGCACTACGACGCGACACGGACTGTCGTTCTTCCCTTCCTCTCTCCTCTCTCTCCTCTCTCTCCTCCCTCGCCCGGCTCGCGCGCTCCTTGGCTCCTTCCGCCTTTTTTTGTTTTCTTTTCGGCCTGCCCTTTTTCTGTTCCTTCCCCTTTTCTTTTTTCTCAACATCCTTTTTTTCATTCTCCCCTTCGCTCTTTCCCCGACCACCGCTTCCGCCGCCGCCGCCGCCGCCTCTCGCTCCTTCCGTCGCGCGCCGCCCGGTGATGGAGCCCGCCATGCTCCCGCCCCCGTCGGGCCCTTTGGCGAGGAACCGAGCTGCTGTGTACGTGTTTCTCTTCCTCTTTTGACTCTTTGATATTTGCGCGTCTTCTGCATCGTGACCTCGTCCGTCCCTGCATCTGCATCCCCCCCCCATCAACACGCGCTTTTCTTCCACACGTGCGTGCCATTCGACCACTGGCGCGTGCTTTCGCTTCCAGAACGCGTCGATCCGAACCGATTCGCCGCGAATAGAGGCTGCACGACGACCCGCCTCTTTTCTCGTCTTTTCTCGTCTTCTCGTCTCACTTCCTTACCCTGCACCTGCTGACGCGTCGCAGAACCCCCCCCGGCGGCATGCCCGTCGTCGTCAAGGAGGAGGAGGACCCGGCCGAGACCGGCTTGTTCGACCTGCCCGTCTTTTTCGGCGCGCTCCCGTCCGCCCAGTCCATGGCTGCCACCACCTTCACCGCCGCCGCCTCGCTGGGCCTTCTCAAGCGCGAGGCCGCCGCCGCCGCCGCTGCTGCTGCTGCTGCTGTCTTTGGCGGCATGCAGGCGTCCTCCTCGGCCGCCGCCGCCGTCACCGCCGCCGCCGCCACCGCCGCCACCGGCTCCGCCGCCCGCGTCCGCGTCAACGCCGCGCCACCCGCCGTCGCCGGCCCGTCCACGTCCCGCGCCCGGCCCGTCGCCCTGCCCACGACCGCCGCCTCGCTGTCCGCTGCTGGCTACGGCTACGGCGAGGACCACGGCTACGGTGAGCACTACGTCTACCGCCAGCAGCACGGCTACGGCGAGCCCGAGCCCGAGCCCCAGCCCCAGCCCCAGAACGAGCCCGCGTACGACACCCGCGAATACTACTGGCGCCGCGACGAGAACGGCAAATACTACCGCGACCGGAAGGGCAAGTTCCCCGCCGACGAGAGCCTCGACTTCGTCCACGACGTCTACGCCCGCAGCTACGGCCGCTACCCCCCCGACCACGACTACGCCAACGACGACTTCGACTACATCCGCGCCGGCGGCTACGGCGAGGATGACAGCGATGCCGACGACCTCTCCGTCTCGTCACCACCACCACCACCCGCCTCCGCCGTCGCCGGCCCGGCCAACGCCGTCCCCAAGCCGTCCAACGCCATCGACGCTTCGTTTGTCAGCAATGCCAACAGCAACACCACCAACACCAGCAACAGCAGCAGCAGCCCCCGCAGCAGCGAGGCCACCCCGCAAACGCAAGAGACCTCGCCGCTCCGAGAACCCGCCGCCGACCCCGCAGCCAAGGCGGCCGCAACAGAGCCCGTCGCCGCCGTCGCCGCCGCCGCCGTCGCCGCCGCCGCCGCCGCCCCGTCCAGGCGGTCCCCCTCCCCGCCCCGCCCGGTCAGGGCCTGGCCAACCCGGCCCGCCATGCGCGAAGCCCGTCGCCCCACCCCGCCGCCGCCTGGTCGCAAGCGTGCCCGCCACACCTCATCCACATCAGAATCATCATCAGCCACGCCCTCTCCTGCCCCAGCGGAGCCGCCGTCCGACCCATCCCCGGAAACGCCCGCCGCCGCGGAAGCAGCTACGCCGGCAACGGCGCCGGCCGAGACCCCCGCGCTCTCGCCGGCCGCCGCGCGGACACTGGCTGCAAGACGCGCTCTCGCCGAGAGGCGCGCCCGTGACGCCGCCCGGCGGACGTCCCTCGGAAAGGCCGTTTCCAGCCTAAAGCAGGCGGCTGCGAGCGCAAAGACCCAGGCTGCCAGCACAAAGCAGGCGGCTGCCAGCACAAAGCAGGCGGCTGCCAGCACAAAACCTCCAGCTCGCAGCAGCCCAAGACAGCCGGCTGCCGCCGCATCCACTCCAAAGGCAAAGGCACTGGCTGCCAAAACGCCGCCGAAAAAGAAGCCCGACGCCACTCCGGCGGCCGCCCCCGCTTCCGCTCCGGTCCAGCGCCGCGCGACTCGCTTGTCGGGTCTGCCCGCCGAGCTGGCCGTTCCCGTCCCCTCGCCGCCGCCGTCCCTGGGCAAGCGCACGCGCAGAGCGTCCGAGAGAGGCATTGCTCTCGCCCCTGTTCCGGCGGCAGACGACCTGCCACGCGAGCTGCGCCGCCTGCAGGACACCAAAGAGTTCTCACACGTCGACGAGGAGCCCATCGTGTACACCGTCTGGAGCAACGGCAAATACGTCCCCGCCAACGCCGCCGGCGAGCCGCTGCCGGTCAAGGACACGGTGAAAAAGGCCAAGCCGGCCAAGGATGGTGCCGAGCCCCACGAGGGCGCCGGCGGCAGCAGCGCCGACGCCGCCGCCGACGATGACGCCCACGCCGGCCCGCCCCGGCCCGCCCAGAAGCGCGTCAAGAAGTGGCTGACCAGCGGCCTCTACGCTGGCCAGCCCACCCCGGCCAACCCGGCCGTCGGCCTGACCGCCGCTGAGCGCAAGACCCTCTCCAAGCTGCCCGAGCTGTCCCAAAAATACCCCCCCAACAAGACCATGCCCTTTCCCATCTACAACGGCCTGCGCATGCTCATCCAGGGCCGCGACTTCAAGATGCCCTATGACGTCTTCAACCCCCTGCCGCCAGGCCAGCCCAAGCCTGTCAAGTATGGGCGTTTCAGCAAGAGTATTTTTTTCCCTCTCCTTCCCTCTCCTTCCCTCTCTGCCTTTCTCACAGACACAACGCTGACCCATAGACCGCTTTGTTGGCGAGGCGCACGCCATTTGGAAAAAGAACCCCCACTACGACGACTTCCAGTCCAAGTGCGTCTGCAAGCCCGAGACCGGCTGCGACGAGGACTGCCAGAACCGCATCATGCTGTACGAGTGCAACGACATGATCTGCAACGTCGGCGCCGACCGCTGCAGCAACCGCGAGTTCCAGCGCCTCGCCGAGCGCACCGCCTCCAAGAATCCGTACCACATCGGCGTCGAGGTCTTCAAGACCCCGGACCGCGGCCATGGCATCCGCGCCAACCGCTGCTTCGAGCCGGGCCAGATCATCATGGAGTACATTGGCGAGATCATCACCGAGGAGGAGTCGGACCGCCGCATGAATGAGCTGTACCGGAACAACGCCTGCTACTACCTCATGTCCTTTGACCAGTCGCTCATCATTGACGGCACGAGCGGCAGCATCGCCCGCTTCGTCAACCACTCGTGCTCGCCCAACTGCCGCATGATCAAGTGGATCGTCTCGGGCCAGCCCCGCATCGCCCTCTTTGCCGGCGACCGGCCCATCATGACCGGCGAGGAGCTCACCTACGACTACAACTTTGACCCCTACTCCAACAAGAACGTCCAGAGCTGCCTGTGCGGCAGCGAGAACTGCCGCGGCGTCCTCGGCCCTCGCAAGAGCGAAAAGGCCGCCGCCGCCGAACGGGCCGCCGCCGAGAAGGCTGCCGCCGGCAAGAAGGCTGCCACGAAGAAGAGCGGTGGTGCCGGCGGCGGCGCCGGCAGCGGCAAGCGGACGTACGACGTCTACAGCATCGACAACATCGACGACGACATCGGCAAGACAAAGAACGGCCCGGCGGCCAAGAAGGCCCGCATGATGGCCAATCGGGAACCCGGCCGGCCGCGCAGCGGCGAATCTCTGCCAAGCAACCGTCGTGGTGCTGGCGCTGGCAGTGCTCTAAGCCGGGCCCCGGCACCGCCCATGAAGGTCACGACGACCAAGGCGGCGCTGCTGGCCCTGGCCGCCGATGCCGCCCTGGAGGCACGGCGCGCCCGGAAGGCCGAGGCGGCCCGCATTGCGCGGGCGGCCAAGGCCGCAAAAAGGGCTGCCGAGGCAGCCAAGGCCGCCGAGGCAGCGAAGGCCGCCGACGCCGCGAAGAAGACCAAGCCGACCACGATCTCCAAGGACAAGGTCACCAAGTCCACCAAGGCCACTGCCAAGACCACTGCCTCCAAGACGACCGCCACCAAGGTCAAGACCACAAAGGGAGCCAATCCCGCGGTCAAGGCAGCCAAGCCGGTCAAGGTCGCCAAAACGGCCATGGGCTTGAAAGCAGGAAAGGGTGCCAAGAACGGACAGGCCAAGGCGAAAGCAACCAAAGACAAGGCAGCCACGGGCACCGGCGCGACCAAAGCCGCCAAATCAGCAGATGCCGCGCCAAAGTCGCCCGGACGCAAGCCCGCGACGGTGGCAGCCAAGGTCGTCAAGACCACCGGCGTCGTCAAGACCAAGAAGACGGTCAAGTTTGTGAAGCGGGCGGGGACGGGCGAGGCGACAAAGACCACCACCGCCGGTGCGCAGCGACCCGTGACGCCCACAGCCTCGACTGATCCAAACCAGGAGGCGCCGCCGGCGCCGGCAACGCCCAAGTCTGCCAAGGCCGCGATGGCCGGCACAGCCCACAAAGTCACCAAGACCATCAAGACCACCAAGCCCACTAAGATTTTCCCCGTCCGGAAAAGCGGTGAGTATGCGAAGCCGCCGTGGCTTCGCGCCCTGCAGAGAGGTGGCGGCGCGAAGCCGGCGGGGAAGGCCACCAAGGCGACGATGCAGGCGCAGGCGCCCTCGAAGAAGGTCGTGCTCAAGGTGGTGAAGCCAGAGAAGACGGCAGCTGCAGCAGGAGGACAAGCGGGCGCCGCTGCCGGGACCTCGACCAAAGGAGCGGCGCACAGCCGTCCCAAGCTGGTGGTCAAGTCGCCGTTGGCCAAGGTCGTGGTCAAGTCGAAGGCAACCGCCGCGGCGGCCGGAGCGGGGGCAGAGGCCAGGGAGGTCACCGTCTCGGACGCGCTGGGCGGGGACGACGAGCTGACGGCGCAGCTGGCGGCGGAGATGGCGGCGAGGGCCGCCGTGGAGCGGGCCACGACCCCGGGGGCGCGCAAGCCCTTGCCGACCAAGGGAACGGTGAAGAACACGGTCCACCGTGTCACGAAGCCCAAGGCACGGGCTGCGCTGAACGGTCGCACGGTCGGGAAGGCAACCAAGGCGGCGAAGGTGACCAAGGCGACCAAGGCGGCGGCGGCAGGGGGCAAAGCCAGTGCGTCGGCAGTATCTGGGCCGGCGGCCGTTGAGACAGAAGCCATCTACGCATCCGTTGCCGGCGACGTGGAGATGGCGGATGTGGGTGGCGCGGAGGAGGGCCCTCTGGTGGCTGCTCAGCCGGAAGGCCTGACGGCCTAGGAAGCTGGCGGACGGCGCTCTTGACGAAGCGGTGGTTCGGGGCGTGATGAAAACGCGGCAACACGGCGGCGCTGGTTGTGCCGCTGTCGGGCGGGAAGCACATCCCACTCCGACGGCTCTTTGGAAAGAGCCCTGTCTTATCTTTTGAATGATCTTTTTGGAGTGTTTGGCATCTGTCTCTGCTATCTTTCCTTGGCCCTGGTCGCACTTTGGTCCTTGCGTTCCGATCCTGTTTTCTCATGTTTTGTTTATTCTCTCATCAGCTCTGTCTTGTCCCGTTTTTGGCAGCGTTGCATATAGACTTGTGTGCCTGTTTGTGTCATGAATTGGTGCTCGTTTGCTACGACGATTGCTTATTGCTTGGCCGTGTTTTGGACCCTCGGATGCTCTGCTGTGCGACACGCTTCCCGGCTCCCTCCGTCGGCCCGGCGAGAAGGCTCCGGCCAGCCAATCAAGTCGGCCGCGTCTCGGAGCGAGACAGGTCACGATGTTCGGTTGCTTGTGTCTTTTGCCGTGGCAAACAAAAAAACGCTTGGGCCGCGTCGCCGCCCGTCCGCCCGCGCGCGCGCGCCCACGGCAGCCGAAAACCGCTCGCACGCGTACGTGTTCCCTTCCCACAGGCTGGCCACGCACGTCTGCCAAGTTTTTTTCTCGGCCGGCCCGGGACAGGCTCCTCTCCGCTGGCCGCTGGCCGCTGGCCGCTGGCCGCTGGCAGCAGGACTATGATGTGCGCGGCCTCTCTGTGGCGCACATGCCGGCACGAGGCGGGCGAGAAGCGATCGGGCGGCCGGGCGGCAGCGGGACGAGGGATAGACGAGGGTGGACGAGGATGGACGAGGGTGGGCGAGGGTGGGCGAGGGTGAACGAGGTGTGGTGGGCACGACACACGAGCCGCGCCGTTTTGTGCGGCCGTGACGTGCGTCGTGGTCGTGGTCGTGTCGTGGTCGTGACGTTTGTCGGCGTCTCTGGCGGCGTCTCTGGTGGCGGCCGGCGGGACGGCTCACGAAAAGAGAGGGAGAAAGGGACGACCACGTCGGAGAAGGAGGAGGAGGAGGAGGAGGAGGATCGGCAGCCGAGGGATGGCCGGGCCGCAGGGACGAGGGAGGGAGGGGAGGCGCTGTAAGAGGACGAGGGCCCGGCCGACGACACGCGGACCACGCCACTTTGTTGACGTTTCCTGCTGTCCTTCCGTTGAGGACGTGGATGCGCTCGGCGGTCTGCGGGTATAAAAGGGCGGCTGTCTGTTCTCGTCTTTTCGTTTTGTCCTCTCGTCTCGTCCTTCCGTCAACAGCCCACATCGGCCACCCAAAACCACCACACCAACACACCAACACACCACAGAGACCCAACCATGTAGGTGCATCCGCACGTCGGAAGCATCGGCACCGGCAGCAAAGACTGACCGCAGGCCTGCCGTGTCCGCTCGGCCGCCGGCGGCCGGCGCCCCCCATCCGACGCCGCAGCCGCAGCCGCCGATGCCGCGGCCCTCGCCGCCGCCGTCGCCGGGCGACGAGCGAGGAGAAGGAGGAGGGGGAGGGGAAGGAGGAGGAGGGGACAAGAGTGCCGTCCATCATCCACCGCGTGGCGCGCTGTCTCGGCGTCCCGGGGAATGATCGATCGTGCATGGGTAGCGGAGCGAGCGGAGCGAGCGGAGCGGTCTTGGCCAGCCAAGCAAAGTTCCATTTTCTAGCACCGAAGAAGCACCCAACGCCGCGCCAGCCGTCCATGCAAAGAAGAAGACAAATGCAGCAAGCAGATCCACCCAGCCCGTCCGCGTAGCGTCCCAGAACCTCCTTGCGCCGTGATGCACTTTTATGCTTTTTTGGGGGGGGGATTCCACCGCCCCTACTCAAACGGAAAGGCCTCCTCGATCATGCGGTTGGCGGCGAGGGAGAGGCGGCTCTTGTCCTCGAGGGAGGCGTACTGCAGGTCGTTGAGGGAGGTCGGGGGGGGCAGGGCGGCGGCGGCGGGGTCCTCGTCGGCGTCGTCAAAGACAATGGTCTCGAGGACGGTGAAGTTGGTCCAGTCGATGCGGGCGAGGGCCTCCTTCTCGGCGTCGCGCTTCTGCTCCTCGTGCTTGCGCTGCGAGGCCTCCCAGGCGTGGTAGGCGATGCGCTGCTTGGCGCGCAACAGCACGGCGAAGCGGTCGGCGGCGGTGCGGCGGAGGGCCTCGAAGCGGGCGGCGGAGGAGGCGGCGGAGGAGGTCCCGTCGGCCCCAACCTCGCCCCCGCCCCCGTCTTCGTCCCCGGCGGGCGCCCGCCCCAGGTCCTTGTTGATCAGGGCGTACTGGTCGACCATGCGCTGAAAGTAGTTGTGCAGCGAGTGGTTGGGCCGCAGGAACTGGAACTGGGGGTTGTTGACCTCGCGCTGCAGCAGGGTGGTGAGGAACGCGCGGCCGTGCACGGCGGCAAACGACGCGGTCAGGCGCAGGATGTCGAGGTCGCGCGCGTTCATGATGGGCAGCCGCGCCGAGAAGGCGTAGTCGGGCGGCTTCTCGGGGCCGCGGGTGGCGGCGTCCGCCGCCGCCGCAGCTCCTCCTCCTCCTCCGCCGCCGCCGCCCGCCTCCCCCGCCCGGCCGGCGGCCACGGCCGTGACGCGCCCCGCGCGGTACTCCTCCTTGCGCCAGGCGTAGTACGCGTGGAAGGGGTCGTCGGGGTTCGTGACGAAGCTGAACTTGGGGTTGCCGCTGTGGTGCTCGCGCAGGCGCGCCTCGATGCCGGCGCCGCCGCGCACCGCATAGCCCGCCGTCTTCTCAATCACCTCGCGCATCTCGCCGGGCGGCGGCATGATCACGCCCGCCGGCGGCTTGATGCGGTCGAGCACCGCCGCAGCTTCGGGGGCCATGGCGTGGTGTGCGTGTGTGTGTGTGCGGTGTGTAGTGGTGTGGTGGTGATGTTGAGACGATGCATGTTTGCTTCGTCGTTGCTCGACGAAATTCGTCGCTAGCGCGGATTGGTCACGTGACATCGGCACGGACCCGTCCGGCCCCGTCGTAAGTCAATACCAAGAAAGGTACGTACGTCAACGTCCAAGCCATCACGCGTCCGTGGCCGGCGCCTGCGCACGAACGCTTGGGCACGACCGGGACTGGGCGACTGCATGGGCTGCTGTGCCGCGGCGGCAGCCAATCACAGGCGCAAGCGCCCGTGCGAGGACAGGCGCCGGGGCGGCCCATTTGCTTTCTCCATCGTCTACGCGCCGGCTCCTGCAGCCAATCAGTCGTCGACGGTGCTGCGCCAGCCGCCAAGCCTGGCTGGCCAGCGGCCGGGGGGGGTCGCAGGCAGACAGGCTGGCTGCTGCTGCTGCCCCTCCTTTCCGGCGGCTCCAGCAGGTCTCCCGAGCGGCCGCATATCACCCTGCTGTTTTTTTTTCCCCTGGTAGCTCTCTTTCTGCATCCATCTTGTCTCGTCAGTCAGTCAGTCAGTCTCTCGTCTGGACGTCGTGTCTCGTTTTCTGTCTTGTCACTTGACATCATCGTCCCTCTGCCGAACCTCTCTCATGGCCGAACGATCGCGCGGCCTCCCCGACGCGGAGCTCTTTATGAGCCGGCCGTCGGGCGACGGCGACAGTCCGACGGTCGAGCCGCTGCGCATCTTCAAGCCGCAGAGCCCGACGCCTGGCGGCGGCGGCGGCGGCGGCGGCGGCGGCGGGAGCAGCGACCGCTTCCGTTATCCGCCGCCGCCGACGGCCTCGGGCTCGTCCTCGAGCGCGGCCCCGGCCCGGCCCGCCTTCCCGCTGCCGCCGGGCGCCTCGAGCTCGGCGGCGCCGCTGCCGTACCCGCTCGACGACGATCCGCTGCCGTCGGTGGCGGCGTCCAACTACACGACGACGACGACGGCCTCGTACAACGACACGTCGCCGCGCCTGCACAGCCTCAGTCCGGTGGGCGGCGGCGACAAGAAGCCCGGCCTGGCCGAGCGGCGCGGTGGCGCGGTGCCGGCGTCGCTGTCGCCGACCACGCCGAGCGACGGCGACGGCCTGTTTGCGAAGCCCCTCGGCGTGCCGCGGCCGGCCGGCCACACGAGCGCGAGCGCGAGCGCGAGCGCGAGCACGAGCACGGCTGCGCCCTACGCGACCAAGTCGTACTATCCGCCGCCGGGGGGGTCTGCCAAGCCGGCGACGACGACGGCGGCGACGGCGGCGACGGCGGCCCAGCAGCCGGCTCCCCAAGCCTACCGGCCGTCGCTCGACACCGACACGTTCAAGATGATGGCTGTGGAGCTCGGCGACAGCAGCAGCACCACCACCACCACCACCGGCACCGGCGTGAGCCGGTTTGCGTCGACGTCGACGACGCGGGCCAGCCGCGGGTCGCCGCCGCCGCCGGAGACGCCCATTGTGGAGCCGGGCAGCGACATCGAGGCGCGGTACGCGGCCGCGGGCATCTCGGGGACGGCGACGCTGAGCAGCCTGCCGGGGGGCGCGGGCGCGGCGGCGGCGCAGCGGCTGGCGGTGTATGGCGGGGCCGTTGGGGGACAGGCGGCAGCCGCCGCCGCCGCCGCCGCACCACAGGAGAGCACGCGGCCGTGGACGCCGACGGAGTCGCCCGACCATCAGCCGCACGGGCCGCCGACGGTGTACCACGGCCTCAGCGCGGTGCCGGCGACCACCACCACGCCAGCTACGACGACGACATCTGCGGCCGCCGCCGGCCTGCCGACACACCCGGCGCTGGCCACGGCCACCGCGGCGCCGGCGCCGTCCTCGGGCCTGCAGGTCAGCGTGCTGGAGCAGGACTTCCAGCGCATGCAGGCGTCGACGCCGCCGCCGGCGTACACGAGCGTCAACCCGAACGCGCCGGCAGGGTTTGCCAAGGAGAAGGCGGGCCAGCAGCAGCAGCAGCAGCAGCAGCAGCAGCAGGCACGTCCGGCGGCGGCAGCGGCGGCGCAGACGGCTGGCCAGGCCGGTTCCCCGCCCACGGCGACCAGCACGGCGGCGGCCGTGGCGGCAGCAGCGGCAGCGGCGGGCACCACAGCAGCAGCAGCAGTCGCAGCACAGACACACACGACGGCCACGCCCGCTGCCGCACCAGCGACCGACGAAAAGGCGGCGCACAACGCGGGCCACCCGGCGTTTGCCAACGACGGCGGACGGCCGGCGAGCACGCTGTCAAACGGGTCGGACAACACGGTGGCGGCGGGCGTCGGCGGCGGCGTCGGCGGCGGCGGCCTCGCGCACACGGCGTCGGTGGCGACGGCGGGCCCGACGTCGCCGCCGCCGCTGCCCGAGGGGTGGATCGCGCACCTGGACCAGAACTCGGGGCAGTACTACTACATCCACCTGGCGACGCAGGCGACGCAGTGGGAGTTCCCCAAGGGCCCGACGCCGCTGCACCACGCGGAGGCGACGCCGCTGTCGCCGGCGACGTCGACGTACGGCAACCCGCTGGGGTCGCCGTTTGGGATGGGCGGCGGGGGCGGCGGCGGCGGCGTCGGCGGCGGCGGCGGCGGCAAGGGGGGGGGAGGCAGTTTCGGGCTGGGGTCGCCGCTGTACCCGCCGACGACGCCCGGGTACGCGGAGAGCATCGCGAGCATGGCGACGGGGACGACGGCGGCGACGGGGGCGACGGCGACGACGGGGTTCATGGGCCCGCCGCCGAGCGCGGGGGTGGACCGGTACAAGATCGCGCCGGCCAACGGGGTGTACTTTGGGCCGTACCTGCGGTACACCAACATGGACGTGGAGCGCGGGGTGTGGCTGGGCAGCATCCTGCTGGTGACGGACGCGGCGCAGCCGCCGACGATCCACATCCACCGCAGCGCGGACCTGTCGCCGAACCCGCGGCAGCTGCAGGCGTACGTGGTGGCGACGCACCAGCGGTGGAGCTTCTACAAGTACGACGTGGACCTGGCGATGGGGGAGGGCGGCACGGAGCGGTGGACGTACGCGGTGACGTCGCACCTGGGGTGCACGCGGTACGAGTTTGTGGTGGCGGGGCGGCACGAGACGGCGTGGCGGTTCGTGGCGCACGCGGGCAACGACTTCTCGCCGCTGACGTCGCAGGCGGAGCGCACGCGGCTGGGCGGCGTGGACCTGCTGTGGAAGGACGTGCTGCAGCGCAACGTCGAGGTGGGCGGCTTCCACGTGCAGCTGGGGCTGGGCGACCAGATCTACGCGGACCGCCTGTGGCGCGAGGTGCCGCTGCTGCAGCAGTGGCTGGCCATCTCGGGGCGCGAGAACCGCAAGAACGTGCAGTGGACGGCGCGCCACGAGGAGGACACGACGCACGCCTACTTCCACTACTACACGTCGCACTTTGACCAGCCGTTTCTGCGCGAGGCCTTTGCGCAGATCCCGCACGTGCTGCAGGTGAACGACCATGATATGTGGGTTTTAGGAGGCGATGGCTGAGATCTCGGGGGTCTCAGGGAGGAGTGTTGTTGATCTCAGGGGTAATCTCGGGCAATCTCAGCTGACACTCACCAGCTTCGACGGCTTCGGCTCGTACCCCCCCTACATGCAGCAGACGGCCATCTTCAAGAACATCGGCCGCATCGCCATCGAGATGTACCTGCTCTTCCAGCACCACACGACGCTCGAGATCCTGCGCAACGTGCACACGGACCAGGACCTCTTCACCATCACGGGCGCGGGCTGGCACTTTGTCAAGTACCTGGGCCCGGCCATGGTGGTCGTGGGCCCCGACTGCCGCTCGGAGCGCACGCAGACGCGCGTGCTGGCCGGGCCCACGTACCAGGGCCTGTTCCCCAAGGTGGCGCTGCTGCCGCCGAGCGTGCAGCACTGCCTGTGGATGCTGTCGGTGCCCGTCGTGTACCCGCGCATGGAGACGGTCGAGACGCTGGCCAACACGCTGCAGACGGGCAAGAAGGCGGTCAACACGACGTACAACCTGCTGGGCAAGGTCACGAGCAGCGTGGCGGGCGTCGTCGGCGGCCGCGAGGTGGTGCAGCAGGGCTTCGCCTCGGTCAAGAAGGCCGTCGGCAAGTCCGGCCTGATGGGCATGGGCGGCGTGCTCAACAGCTTCGGCGAGATCGGCCTGGCCGAGGAGCTGCGCGACCTGTGGACGCACGAGAGCAAGGACCTGGAGCGCACCTACCTGATCCGCACGCTGCAGGGCATCGCGCAGCAAAAGGGCCTGCGCATGACCTTTCTGTCGGGCGACGTCCACTGCTGCGGCGCCGGCCTGCTGCACGACCCGGCCCACCCCTCGGACCACAAGACCATGTACCAGATCATCGCGTCGCCCGTCGTCGGCGCGCCCTCGAGCACCTACCTGCTCAAGATGCTGCACAACAACCGCCTGCTCTACGTGCCCGCCAACGGCCAGCTGTCCACCCACGAGGCCTCGGACACCAAGGAGGACATGATGGAGATCTTCCAGGTCGACGCCTCGGGCGCGCCCCGCGAGCACAAGAAGCTCATGAACCGCCGCAACTACGTCGCCGTCGTCGCCTACGACCCCGAGGCCCTGGCCGGCGCCGCCGCCGGCAGCACTGTCGGCAGCACCGCCGCTCCGGACCCGGGCCTCAGCAAGCTCAGCCTCGCCGTCGACTTTGTCGTCCAGGGCGACGGCGGCCTGGCCACGACCAAGTACGGGCCGGTCATTATCCCGCACCTCGAGTTTGGGCATTAGGGGGGAGTGGGGGGGAAGGGGAGGGGGGTTATTTGATTGATCTCTCTGTTTGGATGTCTGTTTTTATGATATTTCTGTTACACTTCACAGATCAAACAGCTTCTTGAGCTCCGCCATGGTGTCCTCCGGGCTGTTGACGGCGTGCCCCGTCGTGCGCGCGTCCGTGTAGATCTCGTAGTCGTTGCCGCCCTCAAACGTCTTGTCGCCGAAAAAGTGCACCGTCGTGTACGCCACGCCCCCGGGCTTCTGCGCCTCCGCCTCCACGTGCCGCAGGCAGTACGTCTTGTCCCACCCGGTCGGGAACACGTCGAACGAGATCTGGCCGCCGATGGAGAAGCTGGGGGTTAGCGGGAGTAGCTGGGGGACACAGACACAGAACAAACAGGGGAACCCACGTCAACCCGTGGTGCCCGAATTTCTCGCGCAGCGCCGCCACAAACGCCTTGCGCACGCCCGCCTCCTTGTCGTACGCCTCAAAGGCGAGGCGCTCGGCCGTCGACGCGTTGCGCCCAATGGGGCTGATGTTGACCATGCCGTTGCGGAACTCGACAAACGTGCCGCGCTTGACCGGGATCTGCAGGTCCGCCACGTACCGCAGCACAAAGTTGACCAGCTCCTGGTACCGCGCCTCGCCGAACCACTCGATGAAGCTCGTCGACGGCAGCGCCTCGCCCAGCCGGTACGCCGTCAGCCCGTTCTCCGAGAAGCAAAAGTCAAACAGGTCCATCACCGGCACGTCCGGCGTGCTCAGCTGCTCCTGTTGCTTCGACAGGTCGCTGCCCCCGACGAACCCGATCGCCACCTTTTGCCGCAGCCGGTGCAGCAGGTCCGTCATCTCGGGGGAGACGTGCTGGTGGTTAGTTTTTTTTTTTTTTTTTCCTCTCCTCTTCTTTTCTCTCCTCTCCTCCCCCCTCCTCTCCACCTACCAGCCGCGCCGGCGTCAGCGTCCCGTCCACGTCAAACAGGCAGATCGTGTTCTTGATCGGCCGCTCCGCGAGCGGGGGGTAGCTGCTGGCGTTGGGCATTGTGGCGAAGGATGGCGCGATGGTTCGTGGGAGATGGACAGTCAATTCAGTCAATTGGCAGGTTGAGAAGAGAGACAGTTGACAAGTCGACAAGTCGGAGGAAAGGAGCGGTCTGCACCGCCCGCCAACAGGAAGTCGCGTCCCAGGCTCGTGCCACTACCCCGCCACGCTTATCTTATCGTGCGTTGAGGGAGAACAGGTGTACTTTAGCTGGTAAGGAGCTTGGGCATGAGCTGTACATTCTCGTGTGCTTTGGGTCTATGCTGTTGTTTTGTTGTCTATTCTGTTTCTGTTTGTGCTGTTTGTACCTGATTTGTCTGTTGTGTCGTGTTCTGTGATCTGTTCTGTTTTGTGTTCTGTTCTGTTTTTGTGTTCTTTTTTCATCATGTTTTTATTTTGTTTTTGCTCCTTTTTAAAAAATTATCCACGTACAACTATATCCTCTGGTTTAATATTCTCTCCATTGCCTTTTGAATGTATTTCCCTGTCCCTCGTCTATTTTCTTGTCCACCGCCGTGCTTCGCAACAGGACGACAGACTTTCGCCACGATACCTTCGCCACGACAAACCTTCGCCACGACGGCAGACGACTACACGACGTTGCCTTGCTTATGAGGCAAACCCAGAGTAATACAGACATCCTACAAGGCCATCACATCCAGTTCCATACGCTGGGCCACAGGTGACAGGTGGATATCTTTATTCAAAGCTCGCAATCAAAGCTCGCAATAAAAGCTCGCATAGGATGGCCAAAGACGACGCAATCCTCTAGTTCTGCTGCTGCTGCTGCTCCGGCTGGCCCTGCTGGGGCTGGCCCTGCTGCTGCTGCTGCTGCTGCTGCTGCTGCTGCTGGGGCTCCTGGTTGCTGCTGCCGCCGCTGCCAAAGATGCCCGACGCAATGTTCTTGCCGATGCTGGCCAGGTCGTCCTTGTTGGACTCCTTCTGGTACGCCGACGCCGCCTCCTTGGCCACGTTGCCCAGCTCCTTGTAGTCGATGGTGCCCTTGGACTGGTACTCGGTGAAGGCCTCCTTGGCGTCGCGGCCGACCTCGCCCCACGCGTTGCCGCCGGCGTTGTTGTTGTTGTTGTCGCCGGAGTTGTTGCTGTCGCCGCCGCTCTTGAGGGCGTTCTCCGCCAGCTGCGTGATCTTGCCAAAGTCCATTGTGGAGGGTGGGAGGTTGTGTAGGAGTGTAGAGAGGTAAAGGTTGGTAGATGTGGAGGTGGAGATTGTGTAGAGAGGAGAGTTGTGGTTGAGGAGAGGTTGTTGTGGTAGTGAATTCCTGGAGGCGACGGAAAGGACACCTTCTTATACACGCGCCGCGCTCTGCCCCTCCATCCCCCACCTGTCCTCCTCGGGCAGGCCGCCGTCGACGGGGAGACTGCCAAGCCAGGCTGTCCTCTGCGCCAAAGCCGGCTGGCCTCTGAACGGCGGCCGCCCTTAGCCCGTGAACGGCATCGCCGCGATAGTGTTCTTGGCGCCAGCGAGTACAAATAACGACGCCAGGTATTCGGCGTTCATGTTCACCACTTGTACTTGTATTGTACAACTACTTGTACAGCTACAACTACGCCTGCTTGTAGGCTCAGCTCGGCAGGCCCCGTGCCCGTTGCAGCGCAGACGGAGAACGGCCGCAGCAGCCAGCAGCAGACGCGGGAATTTTGTGCTCCGCTGGCCCAGCAGCGCCGGTCTCCCTCCTAGGCCGATCCTGGGCGCCGGCGATATCGTGATCGATGGCGGCCGCCGCGTGTCTCCAGGTGCGCGTCTGCTTGTCCGTGCTTGTATACTTGTATACTTGCTGTCACCGGCGCAGACGCTCTCGTTGCCGTCCACCCTTCCTCCTCCCTTCCTCCTCCCTTCCTCCTCCCTCCTTCCACCCTTCCTCCCACCCCTCCTCGTTCTCCCACTCCAACCTGCCGCCTCCGTCCGCCGGTGGCGCTTCTGTCGGCGAAAATAGGGGCCGCGGGCCCGCTTCGAGTTTAGCCCGGGCCACGCGAGCTGAAGACCAGCCGCCCACGAGCGGGGCTGTGCAACAAGCGTGCAGGAGGGAGCCCAGGCACGCGAACGCTTGTTTGTGTATACTTGTACTCTGTATTTGTACAAGTACAACTACTCTCTACGGAGTACCCCCGCCGTCGGCTGCCGCGGCTCTGTCCACGTCGGCGGGGCCGGCGCAGCTGGCGGGATGAGGCGGGGCACAGCCGTGGTGCTCGTCTTTCACGCTCGTCTGGACGCGCTCCTGTGCGTCTCGCCCTGGTTTCGCACCGTCAGCCATCCGTAGTTGTCGTTGGATGTTGGGAGGATTTTCAGTACCTGACTCCAGACGCCGTGGCGCACCGCCGTGGCGCACCGCTGTGGCTGAGATTTCTGCCGCGGTT
The DNA here is from genome assembly GCA_019925495.1 of Ophiostoma fasciatum. NCBI lineage: Eukaryota > Fungi > Ascomycota > Sordariomycetes > Ophiostomatales > Ophiostomataceae > Ophiostoma > Ophiostoma fasciatum. The sequence continues at coordinate 207,100 of JADHKM010000004.1, read as the reverse complement.
CACCGCTCGAACCCCTGGCGTGGTTGCCTAGACGAACTACTCCGTAATCCGTAAACCGATGGAGTCAATATCAATACAACAACACGTCGTTCTCTTGCGCGTGCCCGTCTGTTGCCTCGCCACACTGCCGACGGCTGCGCTCGTGCGGCTCCGCTTCCCCTCGGAATGGACGACAAGCAGAAAGAGGCCGGCCGCGCCGCCGTCGACGCGGAAGGTAGGTCGCCGGCAGTTGGCCGTCGATGCGCGGGAACCTGTGCCCTCTCGCTGACATGGCCGAACAGCGAGGATCGCCGCGTTGGAAGAACAGATTAGACGTTTCGAGGCGCGTGCTGCTGAGGAGAGGGCAGCGAGAGAGGCGGCCGAGGCGCGTGCTGCTGAGGACAAGGCAGCGAGAGAGGCGGCCGAGGCAGCGAGAGAGGCGGCTGAGGTGCGAGCCAACGAGGAGAGAGCAGCAAGAGAGGCGGCCGAGGCGCGCATGGCGCCCTCGCAGTTCCTGGACTATATCCGCAACGCCGAAGAGCATCTCTATGCCACGTTCTACGTGGAGCCGGACCCGGAGCTCGCGTCGTCGGGCACGACGGTTTATGTCGACGGCAAGGTGTATCCCCAGTTTCTCCGGCCATGGGCCGGTTTCGCCGAGAGGCACGCCGCGACGTTTGCCACCCTGAACGCCTTCTTTGCCAACGAGGCCCTCTTCCCCTCGCTGACGGACGTCCTGGGCATCTGCCTCGACTTGAGCTCGGATTGCGTCGCCGGCGAGGTCAGCCTGCGGCCCTTTATCCGCTCCGCCATCGAGCGGCCGGCCGCTGCCATCGTGTCCGAGTACCTCAGCCGGCTGCCGCACCCGACGACCACCGCCGTCAAGTTCCGCGACCGCGCCTTAGGGATCCAGCTCGACGACAGCCCCGAGGACGCAGTCGAGGTTGAGGTCGACCTGCGCGCCTTGATGGCCGCGGAAGCCGCCAAACCGCCACGCAAACAATGGCGGTCGCCGGTCAAGCAGCTCGGCGTCCCGGACCGCTGGGGCTTTTCCCTTGACCGCAGCGGGAAACGCACCGCCGTCTTTGTTGGCGAGTACAAGGACGCCCGCAAGCTGACGGCCGACAGGCTGCGTCGGGTCATGGCCGCGCCCCCCGGCGAGAACTTCTTTGCCCGGGCGATCCGTGTCCAGTCGGAGACGAATCAGACGAAGCAGACGAAGCAGACGGAGCAGACTCCCGCAGGGGCGGCGGCGGCGGCGGCCGGCAACGTGTCTGTCGCCCACATCCTGTGCCAGGCGTACCACTACATGGTGAATGCCGGCCTCGAGTTCGGCTATGTCGCGTCGGGCGACGGCCTCATCTTTCTCCGCGTTCCGGCCGACGACCCGCGCACGCTCTACTACTTCTGGTCCGTCTTCCCCGTCGCCGCCATCCGGGACCAGGCAGCGCGGCGGGCAGCCAACATCGGCGCCCGCACGCCGCAAGAGACAGCACTGGCCTATGTCGCGAGTTTCTGCCTGTGGGCCACCGAGTCGACCGTTCGCTCGCCCGCCTGGATCGACGCTGCCGTGAACGGGCCCAGAAAATTGGCCCGCTGGCCTACGCCGTACGAGCAGGCAGTGCCGGCTCCAGGTGACGACGACGACGACGACGGCGGCGGCGGCGATGACAGAGGGGCGGCGACGGCATCGCCGACGCTGTCCTCCATTCCGACCCGCGAGCGCTTCCCAGAGGTGCCACCCTTGGAGCCGCCTACCCTACCCTACTGCACGCAGGCGTGCTTGCTCGGCTTGGTGCGCCAGCTGCCGCTGGACAGCCGATGCCCCAACGTGGCACTGCACCGCGCCGCGCACCGCAGAGACGACGACGGCGACGGCGACGGCGACGGCGACGGCGACGGCCGCCACCACCCGCTGACGGTCGACGAGGTGCGGGCACGCATTGTCGCGCAGCTCGACGCCAACATGAACAAGGCCTGCGAGAGCCTCGACCGGTACGGGCTGTTTGGGGCCTACGGCGCGCTGTTCAAGCTGGAGGTGACGGGGTTCGGCTACACGTTTGTGGCCAAGGGCGTGCAGGCGGCGCACCGCCGCGTGCTCCAGCGCGAGGCCGGCGTGTACGAGGCGCTTGCCGCCTTCCAGGGCCGTCTGGTGCCCGTGTTTCTTGGCCTCGTCGACCTCGTGCGTCCCTTCCCCCTGCACAGCTGCGCCCGGGTGCCCCACATGATGCTGCTGTCGTATGCCGGCGTGGATCTCTGCCGCCCTGCGAAGCTGCCTGTCGACGCCGCCACCCTCGAGCACGAGGCCGCGCGGACCATGGACGAGCTGGCCGCGGCCGGGCTGTGGGACGACGACGCGCGCGAGGCCAACATGGTCTGGAACGAGGAGGTGAGCCGCGTCATGCGGCTCGACTTTGACCAGGCGTACATGGTGTCGGCGAAGGAGGAGCCGGCCCCTGAAGCGGAACCGCGGGAGAAGACGGCATCGGCAGCATCGGCAGCATCGGCAGCATCGGCGACATTGGCAGCGCCGGCAGCACCGGCAGCACCGGCGGCACCGGCGGCACCGGCGGCACCGGTGGCGCCCCGATCGCCGCTGCTGCAGAAACGGAACTTCAACGGACAGCAGGAGGACGGCGGGCGGAATGGCGATGCGCGAGCCAAGCGAGTGCGGAAAAACACGGACGGTCCGTCGTAGGCCCCGGGACAGCAGCTTGGTGTGGAACGATGCCACGGCTGACGGCTGGGCCGAATCGAGGCATGCAACACGAATCAAAGTCTATGCACGCAACCTAGATCAAAAGCGTTTACATGCGAAAAATCCAAAAGCCGCTCACGCTCAGCCGCTCACCGCCAGGCGCCCGTCATCTCCAGGACGACGTTGAGCACGGTGCTGACGGTCCAGAGGCCGATGAGGGCGAGGCCGATGGGGCGGCTCATGACCCAGCGGTTGAGGGGGACGGCGACGAGGAGGAAGAGGAGGGTGAGGAGGACGGTGACGGCGGAGACGAGCAGGGTGCTGCCGACCTGGATGGTGTAGGGCTCGTAGGCGCGGGGCTCGCCGGGGTGGCGGTCGGCGCGGTCCTGGGCGGCCTGGACGGTCATCCAGGCGCCGCCGATGCCGACGCCGAGGAGGATGTTGAGCATGGGGCCGCCGAAGCAGGCGGATCTGGGGGTCAGCGCACGGAGGGCAGGACGCGGCACCAGGGGAGGAGGGAGGAGGGAGGGGAACGCACAAGGCCATGACGGGGTAGCCGAGGCGGGCGACGGTGATGTCGGCGACGAGGTCGCCGAGGGAGTTGCCGACGGCGAAGATGGTGAGGCCGAGGATGGCCTCGGAGATGCCGGCGATGACGCCGATGGCCTTGAGCACGCCGACGACCTCGCCGGCGACGGTGGAGATCCAGGCGACGCTGATGACGAAGCCGAGGAAGCAGAGCAGCGAGTAGCCGCGCGGCCGCCGCGCGGCCGTCGTCGTCGCCAGCAGCAGCGCCAGCAGCACCGCCGACGCCGCCAGCGACGCCGCCGCCAGGCCCGCCAGCGCCCGCCCGGGCCGCGCCAGGTCCGCCGCCATGTTGGCCCACACCACCAGCGCCGTGAACAGCGGGCCCGCGACCAGCTGCACCGCCACCAGCCACCGGTTCCAGGTGGGGGGGGAGTCGGTGGGACGAGGGCTTCTCTCTGGGGCCGTGGCGGCCGCCGGCCCCGCGGGCCCCACAGGCTTGGCCGGCGGGTGCGGCAGCGTGGACGGGATGGCGGGCACCGAGGGCCGCGCGTCGGCGGGCGCCGGGAGAGGAGGAGGGGCGGCCGTCGACGCGGACGAGCGCATGGACACGGCCGAGGACGACACGGGGTCGTCGGCGGCGGCGACGGCGGCGGCGGCGGCGGCGCGCACGACGGCGGGCGACGGCAGACTGCGGGCGCCGTGGGTGCTGCGGCGGTACCGCTGCCACTCGGTGTCGTCGGGGTCGTGGTGGTGGTTGTGGTTGTGGTCGTCGTCCTCGTCGTCAAAGTGGTCGTCAAGGTGGTCCTCAAGGAGGTCATACGCCCTGCCCTCGTCTTCCTCCCCCTCGCCCTCCTCCGTCTGGTCCATCTCGACGACGGGCAGCGTGACGACCAGCAGGAAGACGGTGGGGGCGGAGATGAGGCTGACAAACTTGTCCCAGATGGTCTTCTCGCGCCAGCCGACGAGCGAGGGGAAGAGCGTGCAGAAGATGACGTGGGGCGGCGGCAGCGTGCGGTAGGGCCACCACTTGACGGGCTTGGGCGCGTCGGCGCGGCGGCGGTGGCCGCCGCCGTCGTCGTCGTCGTCGTCGAGGCCGGGGAAGCTGCCGAGGTCGTCGGAGTGCGCGGTGCCGTGGTGGCCGCCGGCGGGACGGCGGTCGGCGAGGGGGAAGCTGGACGTGCGCGAGGGCGGAAGCGACCCGGCCGCCGCAGACGGCATGAGCAGCGGCGAGAAGGGCATGGGCGACTCGACGTAGCCGGGGAACGGCGAGAGCGCCGGCGACGACTGCGACGAGCGCCGCGAGGCGGCGGCGGCGGCCCCGGTGCCCCCGGTGGCTGGCTGCTGCGGCGAGTCGGGGATGGTGAGGTGGAGGCGGCCCGGCGGCGGCAGCGGCGGCAGCGGAGGCGGCGGCGGCGACGTCAGCGTGGGCGTGTGCGTGTGCGTGGGCGTGGGCGTTGGGGAGGCGCTCTCGGGCTCCTCGATCAGCGGCTCGACGCCGCCGGGCGCGGCCGGCGCCGAGGCCGCCAGCTCGCCGTCGAGCAGGTGCAGGGGCTGGTCGCCGGACGAGAGGGCGCGGTCGCGGCCGTCGCCGCGCGTGGTGGCGGGCGGCGCGTCGGTCCAGGAGGCGCCGCGTCGGGGCACACCCACACCCTCGTTGTAGGGACGCGGATCGCCGCCCCCCAGCGACGACACCGAGTACCCGCGGGCGATGCTGGGGCGACGGCGGGCGGCGGCGGCGGCGGCGGTGGCGCGGCGGCGGTCGAGGGGCGCGAGGTGGAGGGTGCCGGAGCGCTGCAGGGAGGCGAGGACGGAGCGGAACTCGAGGGCGCCGAGCAGGCTGGGGCGGATGGGGGCCAGGGTGGTGGTGCTGCGGCGGCCGCGGGGGCGGTTGACGCGCATGCTGCTGGCCATCTCGGCGGAGATGTGGCGGTTGCGGCGGTCCTGGTCGTCTTCGCGGTCAAAGGCGTCGTCGATGTCGGGGATGGGGATGGGGCCACCGGGGCTCATGACCGGACTCCGGACCGGGCTCGTGGCCGTGACCGGGCTCGCGACGCGCTGCACCTCGATGCGCGGGCCGTGCTCGAGGGCGCTGATGTCGGGCTCGGGGCGGCGGGCGCGGCGGCCGCCGACGGGCGCCGTGTCGTCGGGCTCGTCGTCGTCGTAGGGCGTGCGGGCGGGGCCGCCGCCGCCGCCGCCGCCGTCCACATCGTCGTGGTAGCGCTCCACGCCGCCGCCACCACCCTCACTATCCACCCCGTAGTAAAAGTGTGCGCGCGCGGCGGCCTCGCGGGCGCGGCGGCGCTTGCGGCGGGTGGCGACCCAGTGCCAGCCGACGACGGTGAGGACGTAGAAGAGGTAAAAGGCGATCATGACGACGCACTCCCACAGCAGCAGCTGGCCGTCGGCGAGGAAGACCATGGCAAAGGCGACGGCGGCGATGAAAAAGGCAATGTCGCGCACAAAGGTGCGGCGGCTGACGCGGAACTCGCGCACGAGGGCCATGGACCCGGCGACGACGCCGGTGATGAAGCCGGCGGCGCCGATGAGCTCGCCGACGGCCATGCTGCCGCTGTGCGAGCCCATGGCGGCAAAGGTGCTGAAGACGTCGGGCGAGCCGTTGCCAAAGGCCAGGAACGTCACGCCCGCGAGGCTCTCGCTGAGCCCCAGGATCCCGGCAATGGTGCCGAGGTTGACGCTGAAGAAGTCGCTGGCCGCGATGCCGATCGTCGTGAACAGCAGGCCCAGCCACGCCACCAGCACCGCAAACGCCACCGGCTGCCGCGCGCCGCCGCCCTGCATCGTGCAGTAGTAGAAGCTCAGGTACGGCAGCAGGCCCGCCGCCTCGTCCGCGCAGTGCGCCCGCACAAAGGCGCACGCGTCCGCCGCCTCGTGCACCAGCCGGCACTCGAGGTCGACGGCGCCGTCGCCGGGCGCGTCCCCGCCATCACGGCGGACGAGGGTGGTGCTGCTGCTGGTGCCCCATCGTCCCGGCAGCTGGTGCACCGCCGCGAGCGCGAGGACGAGGCCCGTCGAGACGTAGAACGGCCGCGTCCACGAGCGCTGCTGCCGCCGCCGCAGCCGGAGCGGGCGGGCCGGCGCGCGCCGCTGCAGCGTCGAGGAGGGGGGCGAGGAGGTAGTCATTCTGCTACGGCGAGGCGTCGCCGCGCCATGGCCGGGGTCCGGAGGGGATCGGGGGGGGGGGTGGTCGGAATGCGGTGCCGTGCCTGTGTCGAGGAGAGGCGATGCGGAGGACGGCCACTTAGGGTAGGCGTGACGCGAACGGACGGAATGCGAGCAGCCGAGAAAGCAGAGCAGGCGCAAGCAGGGAATGAAAGCAATCTGTGAACAGAAAGGTGAACAGAAAGGTGAACAGAGGAGCGTCGACCGCGGAGAACCGAGCGGGCAACGTCGTCACCATTGCTGCCAGCTGTCGGCCTCCCATGCCAAGGCAGGCTAGCTGGCCCGTGTACCAGTACCGAGCCCCGCGCCTAGTGCGCTGCTGTGTGCAGGTACCAGTACTCCCCGTGCTACATGAATCAGCCCACGTTTTTGGCACCGCGCCCTTGGCACGACCGTGCGATCTACACAGTGAACACTGTGAGAGCCGGGACCGGAAGCCAGCCGGGACGGGAGCCGGGGCCAGCCGATGGGGGGCAGCGTTGGCAGAGCATTGGCAGACAGCGACACGTAGCTGGTGAGGCAGTGCTGCCAACACGGGGACGAATACATATAAGCACGGCTGCACTCGCAGCGACCATTGTGCGACGAGACTGCGAGGCGTGTAAGCACGGGCGACAACCGTGTGCCATACTGAGCAGATGACAAGTGAGTGCGGCAATACAGAAAGCATAAGGAGGACGGACTACCGAGTTTTCGCCCGGCGAGCACCGTGGAGGGCTGCCACGGCACCGTCCTACCGTGGACAAGCCGCGGCAGTGCTCTTACACGACGCACGCACCGTCCCGTCCCTCCCAGATGCCTCTCGGCAACAGCGGCATCCTACTCCGTAGTTGCAGCCGCGACCTCAGATCTGAGCGATTGGGCCGTATGATTTCAACTACTTGTACGGCGTTTTCGCCCAGTTCGACGAGCCGAACGACGCCCGGCTGCTCTGGGCTGCTCCCGGCTGCTCCAGGCTGATCCAATAAGTGACTCCCCCGCGTCAAAGCAGACAAAGACGATGGACATAGTAAGCCGGCTGCGGTGTGACCTTTCGAGGTGCATGGTCGGAGGTGTTTCAGGACTCGAAGGCGCCCATTGTCCGCTGGCCCATCACGTGAAGCATCACGTACCCCAACCACAAGTGCGTGCTAAACACAGTAAATGCACTGTGCACAACGCAAGGTCACGTGAATTTGTTTACTTTCGCTGGAATCGGCCAAAACACCAAAACACGCAACACGTCGAGCCACGCATTGTCTGCAACCGCACAACGGCACGACACGACGACGGCAAACGACGACACGACCCGAACAGACACGACACGGCCGCCAAAAATTTCACACGCTGTCGCGACAAGCCGCCAGCATGCCGCGTGTCGCGCAGCCGCCGCGGGCGACCAGCTCGCGGAGCAGCAGTCGGGCGGCGTCGGGGACGCTCGCGCAGTCGCCATTTAAGAACTCGCCCGTGAAGTAGGTGGCGGCGGTGACCGGCTGCTGTAGGGAGATACGGACGGCTGCTTACCGCGCAGAATCCCCCTCAACGACGACGCGCAGGAAAAGGCACAGCGCCTGCACTCGCGGCAGGCCCTGCACGAGGCGCAGATCAACCAGCTCAAGGCGGCGGCGGCGACGCCGACGTCGCGCAAGGCGGGCACGGCTGTCGCGTCGCCCGGGTCGGTCGACAGCCCGCGGACGCCCCTCAGCGACCGGACGGAGCGGGGGGCAGAGCGGGGGGCGCGCGGGGCCCGCAAGCGGGCGAGCCTGGGCGGCGCGGCGATCAGCAGCAAGGAGGCAATTGTAGCGGCCGCGGCGGCAGCAGCGTCATCGTCGGGGGGCGGCCGTGGGCGGTTCGAGGACGAGATGGCCGGCGGCGAGGCGGACGACGACGACGGCGTGGTGGTCGGAGGCGCGGTGGTGACGCCGATGAAGCGGGTGCCGATCCTGGCCAACTTTGAGGAGTGGATGAAGATGGCGACGGACAACAAGATCAACGCGGCCAACTCGTGGAACTTTGCGCTGATCGACTACTTCCACGACATGTCGTTGCTCAAGGAGGGCGACGGCGTCAACTTCCAAAAGGCCAGCTGCACGCTCGACGGCTGCGTCAAGATCTACACCAGCCGCGTCGACAGCGTCGCCACCGAGACGGGCAAGCTGCTGAGCGGCCTCGCCGACAGCCGGGAGAACCGGAAAAAGGGCGCCGGCGGCGAGGCCGGCGACGGCGAGAACAGCGACGGCGAGGACGACGACGACGACGCCGAGCTCGACGAGAACGGCAACATCAAGAAGAAGCCGCGCAAGAAGCAGCGCTCCGAGGCGACGCTGGCGCCGTCGTTTGCGTCGCTGCAGCTCAAGAAGCTCGAGCTCGAGTTTGCCGTCGACCCGCTTTTCAAGAAGGCGTCGGCCGACTTTGACGAGGGCGGCGCCAAGGGCCTGCTGCTGAACCACCTCATGATCGACGCCCAGGGCCGCATCGTCTTTGACAGCAGCGACGACGCCAACGACGTGGCCAAGTCTGCGTCCAAAAAGGCGAAGAAGTCTAACGAAGAGGGCGACGAAGGCGACGAGGCGGAGGAGGAGGAGGAGGATGCCGACGACGAGCGACAAGCACAGGACGACGGCGACGACCAGGACGTGCCCATTGATGTGGCGTCGCTGGGCCATCGCTTCTTCCCCGAGCTGCACCGGCTGGACGAGCTGGACGTGTGCCCGTCGCTCAAGACGTTTGACTTGGGCGACCCGTCCGGGTCGCTGGACATTCCGTTCCTGCGGGCGCCGGACGACTGGCGGCACGACGGCGCCGACGGCGCGGGCGCGGGCGCGGGCGCGGGCGTCGGCGGTGACAAGTCGGCCATGTTCATTGACGAGGACAACCCGCTCGGCTTTGACGACACGGATGCGCTGGGCGGGTTCGATCTGGGCGGCGATGTCAACTTTGGCGAGGGCGGCGAGGCGTGGGCGCGGGAGGCGCGGCTGGAGCCGCAGATGCGCGTGTACGACAACGGCGAGGTGGCGGACGACCTGCTGCTCCTGGGCCCGGGGGCGGGGGGCGAGGCCGGGGCCGGGGCCGGGATCGGGATCGGGATCGGGATCGGGGCCGGTGGAGCAGACGATGGCGACGGCTTCACGATTGCCATGGCGCCCGGCCACGGCGCCGTGGGCGGCGCCCACGCGCAGGCGCCGGACCAGCTGCACGACAACATCCTGAGCTACTTTGACCAGGCGCTGCGCAAGAACTGGGTCAGCGCGGAGCACTGGCGTATCCGCAAGATCAAGGACGTGAGCAGCAAGGCAGCGGGGGCGGCGGCGGCGGCGGCACGGCCGCGCAAGGAGAAGGAGCCGTTTGCGGTGGACTTTGCCGCGCCGATGGACAGCACGCTGGCGGAGCTGCTGTTTTCGCAGGCCTCGAGCAACGCGGCCATCTCGCTGCCCAAGAAGGACTGGAAGTCCAAGTCGCGCAACCTGCTGCCGGACGACAAGCACTTCCACAGCAAACAGCTGCTGTCTCTGTTTTTGAAGCCGCGCGCGCGGCTGAGCCGGCGGCGGCAGCAGCAGTTCAGTTCTGGCGGCGGCATCTTCGGCCACGCCCACCAGCAGCAGCCGGCGGACAACGTGCCGGAGGGCGAGATGGACGAGGCGTTCTGGGCCGCGCAAAAGGACCCTGTGCGGCCGTCGGTGGAAGACGGCGCCGGAAAGGAGGCCGGCGGCGGCGGCGGCGACTACGACGCCGACTTTTTCGCAGACGACGGGCTGCCGTTTGCGGCCGGGGCCGGGGGGGACAACGACGACGACGATCTGGATGGCGAGGAGTTTGCGGACGCGCGCGAGCACTTCAGCCCGGTGGACGGGGCGAACGGCACGGTGGACGTCGGGGGGATGACGCAGGGATTCACGCAAGGGTTTACGCAGGGACTGGGCTTTACGCAAGGGTTCACGACCGGGTTCGGGGGGCTGACGGTGACGAATGCGGCGGACCTGGCCTTTGGAACGACGCTGGTGACGTCGAGCCGGCGGGTGCGGCCCGAGTACGTGCAGTACGCGCGGGTGGCCAAGCGGGTGGACGTGCGGCGGCTCAAGGAGGAGCTGTGGAAGGGCATGTCGTTTGATCAGGGCGTCGCGGCGTCGCGGCTGCTGACGCCGCCGCCGGGGGGGCTGTCCGACGCCGACGCCGACGCCGTCGCCAGCATCGACGAACAGCTGGCAGCGACTGCGTGCCCGCCGACGGCGGACGCGGGTGCCGGCAGCGGTGGCGACGTGGACAAGCCGGCGGACCGGATGCTCAAGTTCACAGACGTGATGAACGGGCTGCAGGCGGTGTACCCCAAGACGATGATGGACGACATCTCGACGAGCTACTGCTTCATCAGCCTGCTGCACCTGGCCAACGAGAAGGGCCTGCTGATCAGCAAGACGGAGTCGCTGACGGACCTGGACATCCGCAAGGACTGGACGGCGGAAATTGCGGTGGAGTAGAGGAGGCAAGGATTCTGTCGGGGGATCGCATCCTGTCTTGTATGCTTTCTTTTTTCTGCCTTTGTGTCTGGGTATGGAATGAAGGGCCGAGTATTACTCAAGCATTTTCCTGTGCTGCCCCCTGCCTGGGGTCACGACAGGCATCCTCCTGTGGCATCCTCCTGTGCCATCCCCTCACTTCCTCCTGACCGGTTGATCATGGAGGGTGGGACGGGTCACGCGGGCGGACGACGCAGCACGGCAGGCGGTCTGCCAGTATGCTTACGGATACACCGCTGCCAGCACAGCGCTGCACGGCCGTGGAGACGACCACGACCAGGCCCCAGCCGGCCAGACCGCCCGCAGCGGCCAGACCAGGCATGGCCATCGCGGCGGCTGGCGCGGCACGGCGGCGAGGCCGTTATAGCGCCTGCTACACGTCACGTGACACGATGCGCCGTATGTACAAGTACAAGTACAACTACAAAGTAGTTGGGCCAGCCACCCGTGCAGGCTGCCCCCGGCGGGTCCTCTCCGGCAGCTGCGCTGGCCTGTTTCACCCCGTGCGCGTGCAGCGCGCGTGCAAGGTTTACGTGCAGGTGTGCGTGCAGGCCTAGTCTAGACGACGCGGTGCGGCCGCGGTGGTACGGACGAGAGGAGAGGGCAGATACAACTAGAATACGAGCGCGCGGAGCGACGCCGCCGGCGACGCGGACGCGGACGCCAACAGCCTCGTATTCTGACAGAAAGACGCACCTCTGTGGACGACGCTGGACTTTGCCTACGGAGTAATATTCTGTATTTTACGGAGTATGCTTTCCCGGAACGGCGCCCCGTTTTTCTGCTGGCGGAGAGGCTCCGTCCTCCGTGCGTCCTTTGCGGGCACGGAGTATATTTTACTTGTACTTTGGACTTTGTATACTTTATCCCCGACCCGTTCCAAGGTTCCCAGGTTCAGGCGGCAGGAGCCAAAGGGGGGCTCGTGTTTCCGTCTCCACCGGTGACGTCAGGGGCTGGGCCAGTATTCCGCGCGAAGTCTAAGCATACGGAGTACAGAGTCGTTGTATACTTTCGTATACGGAGCACAGAGGGACACTATGTATTACTCCGTCCTTTTCTGCTCTGCCACGGGCGGTCGAGCGCGGTTGTGTCGTGGCCTGTCGGTGGTAGTTTTATTTGTCGGCCGTTGTAAGATATCTCTATACTGTTGGATCTCGGATTCCCGACAGCCTTTGGGGACGCACTCGTATCCGTATTGGGACGCTGCCGCCTTGTACTCGTACTCCGTGTCCCGGTGCTGATCGCACGGCCAGCCCGCCGTCGTATTTGTACTTTATAGGCTGTATGGCCCACCGATCGCCCCGCACAGGCAGCACAGGCAGCCCCTGGGCAGCCACTGCGCGGCAGACGCGCCTTTCCTCTGTAAATATACTTGTATACTTACAGAGTAAATATACTCTGTACGGAGTACCCTGTACCACACCTCCACACCCGTACGCTGGGCGGCGCCTTGCCGTCCGGGGGGGCCCTCTGGCTGGCTGGCTGCACGCACGCACGCTCGCTCGCTCGCTCCTTCCCCCTCCTTCCCGCCCGCCTTCCTGCCTTGCCTGGCCTGGACTGGCTGGCCTGTCCTGTTTTCAATCTCCCCTCCCTCTCGCATCGGCACCTGGCGTCCTTCTCTCCCGCTTTTCTTCCCCTCGCCTCGCCTCACTTTCTTCTCTGCTTCCCACCGTTTGTTTTGCCCGCCTCCCAAACAGCAGCGCCGCCCTTCTGTTTCTGTCCGCGCGCGGCCCAACACGCACGGCTTTTCCCCTATCCGCCCTGGCGCCGCTCGCGCGCTTCCGCTTCTCCATACAGTGTGGCCCTTGACCTTGGCCTCGTTTTTTTTTTTCCTGCCCTTTGCCTTCTTTGGCGAGCGTTCCGTGTCCCTTGTCGGCCGAGGGGCCCTTTGTCTCCTCGTCCCTCGTTCCCCGTCTTCGTCTGCTGCCTGCCTCGCGTCTCCCCGTTCCGGTCGGAGAGCGTCTGTTTCGCTCGCCATCTTGCTTCATCTTCTTTCTCTCCAGAGGATCGCCGCTGCTGCCACCCTGCTGCCATCCGACGCTGAAACGAGGTGACAGGCGAACAGGACAAGAGGTGAGTGCTGTTCGACAGGGGTCCTTTCAGGGTACCGACTGGTGCCGTGGGTCCGTCCGCCAGTGGCGACCCAATGGGCGGCGGCCGTCTCTCTTTGCCCGCGCCTCGAGCACAATCGCCCGGGGGGCGGTCGAGCGAGAGACAGAGCACAGAGAGAGAGAGAGACCAGCCCCCCATTTTTAGCCCTCTTGTGTCGACTTGGAATGGCTGGCCGTCTGCCTGATAGGACCCCGTTTCCACCAAACCCCTCCCCCAAATTGCGTTTCCCTCCCCCCCCAAACTCCCCCCCAAACACCCTCTACCGCCTATTCTCCGCCGCCCAGCCTGCTAACGCCAACTAGTTGCACGCCTTCGCCCGCGTCCCTTCTTCCCAGTAACGCCAGCGAGCCAGCCTCTTTGCCTCTTTCGCTCGCACTCGGTCTTTTTTCCCTTTTGTCGCTTGCCGCTCCGTCTCTGCAATCCCGCCCGATTTGCGTGTGCGTGTGCTTTCGCTTTCCTTCCTTGTTGCATCTGCCAGCTGGAAACGCAGCGGCCTCGAATCGGTGCCCTTCGCCTCCCCCCCCGCCCTCCTCACCGTCTCTCCTTCGAGACTGGCCGTCGAGCATCCCGCCCGCGCCCCGTCGTCCGTCTGACTGCGACGCAACGAGACTGGCCTGGTCTGGCAGGCTACAAAGGCCTGCAAGGCGTCCCGCTGGGGGCATCGCCGCTGTGACCTGATCGACGGCACGAGGCGGCTCGAGGTGACACAAGCTACTCGAGTTGACACGGACAAAGACACGACGGAACCAAAAGAACGCAGGACAGGCAAAGGACGAGACCAGACGGCCGACGAACCCCGAGCCAGAAAACGCCAGAGGACGTCCGACGAGCAATCGGACGACAGCCGTGGCGGGTCTCGCTTCCCAGACGCCCCCTTCTCTCACTCCGCGACGACGACGGCCATGACGGTCGTCCCCGGCACCATGGCCGACGACTCTCTGTACGGGGCCGTCGCGGCCCTGCTCAAGCCGCTCGCCAACTCCTCCGACTCCACCGCCACCATCGTGGCCTCGCGCAACGCCGCCGACCACGTCAGCCTGCCCGGCCCCGACACCGCCGAGAAGCGTTATCTCGAGGGCGAAATCTCCTCCCTCATCCGCAGAATACACGACCTCGAGTCGCGCGCCGCCTTTCCCCTCGCCCGCAGCGAGGCCGCCGACGCCCTCTTTTCCCATGAAATCGCCCGCCTGTCCGCCGCCCGGGCTGCCGGCGCGGCTGCGCCGGCGCCCGCCGACGGCGCCGACGGCGCCGGCGACACCGGCCCCCACCTCACCGACGAGGCCCTGGCCGGCCTGCGCGAGCACGTCGACGACCAGTCCAAGCTGCTCGACACCCAGCGCCAGGAGCTGGCCGGCGTCAACGCCCAGCTTCTCGAGCAGAAGAGCCTGCAGGAGCGCACCCTCCAGCTGCTCGAGCAGCAGCGCGTCGCCACCCTCGAGCGTGAGCTGTGGAAGCACCAAAAGGCCAACGAGGCCTTCCAAAAGGCCCTGCGCGAGATCGGCGAGATCGTCACGGCGGTCGCGCGCGGCGACCTGAGCAAGAAGGTCCGCATGAACACGGTCGAGATGGACCCCGAAATCACCACCTTCAAGCGCACCATCAACACCATGATGGACCAGCTCCAGGTCTTCTCCAGCGAGGTCTCGCGCGTCGCCCGCGAGGTCGGCACCGAGGGCATCCTCGGCGGCCAGGCCCAGATCCAGGGCGTCGACGGCACCTGGAAGGAGCTCACCGACAACGTCAACATCATGGCCCAGAACCTCACCGACCAGGTCCGCGAGATCGCCTCCGTCACCACCGCCGTCGCCTTTGGCGACCTCACCAAGAAGATCGAGCGCCCCGCCCGCGGCGAGATCCTGCAGCTGCAGCAGACCATCAACACCATGGTTGACCAGCTGCGCACCTTTGCCTCCGAGGTCACCCGCGTCGCCCGCGACGTCGGCACCGAGGGCATGCTCGGCGGACAGGCCGACGTCGAGGGCGTCAAGGGCATGTGGAACGAACTCACCGTCAACGTCAACGCCATGGCCAACAACCTCACCACTCAGGTCCGTGACATTATCAAGGTCACCACCGCCGTCGCCAAGGGCGACCTCACCCAAAAGGTCCAGGCCGAGTGCCGCGGCGAGATCTTTGAGCTCAAGAAGACCATCAACTCCATGGTCGACCAGCTGCAGCAGTTCGCCCGCGAGGTGACCAAGATCGCCCGCGAGGTCGGCACCGAGGGCCGCCTCGGCGGCCAGGCCACCGTGCACGACGTCGAGGGCACTTGGCGCGACCTGACCGAGAACGTCAACGGCATGGCCATGAACCTCACCACCCAGGTGCGCGAGATCGCCAAGGTGACGACCGCGGTCGCTAAGGGCGACCTCACCAAGAAGATCGGCGTCGAGGTCCGCGGCGAGATCCTTGACCTGAAGAACACCATCAACACCATGGTCGACCGCCTCGGCACCTTTGCCTTTGAGGTCAGCAAGGTCGCCCGCGAGGTCGGCACCGACGGCACCCTCGGCGGCCAGGCCCAGGTCGACAACGTCGAGGGCAAGTGGAAGGATTTGACGGAGAACGTCAACACGATGGCGTCCAACTTGACCTCCCAGGTCCGCAACATCTCCAACGTTACCCAGGCCATTGCCAATGGCGACATGACCCGCAAGATCGACGTCGAGGCCAAGGGCGAGATCCTCATCCTCAAGGAGACCATCAACAACATGGTCGACCGCCTCTCCATCTTCTGCAACGAGGTCCAGCGCGTCGCCAAAGACGTCGGTGTCGACGGCATCATGGGCGGCCAGGCCGACATTGCCGGCCTCAAGGGGCGCTGGAAGGAGATTACCACCGACGTGAACACCATGGCCAACAATTTGGTAAGTCTTTCTTTTTTTTTTTTTCCTTTTTTTCCTTTTTTGGTCCTCTCCCTGACCGTTAGACCGCCCAAGTGCGCGCCTTTGGCGACATCACCAACGCCGCCACCGACGGCGACTTCACCAAGCTTGTCGAGGTCGAGGCATCGGGTGAGATGGACGAGCTCAAGAAGAAGATCAACCAGATGGTGTACAACCTGCGCGACAGCATCCAGCGCAACACGCAGGCTCGCGAGGCCGCCGAGCTGGCCAACAAGACCAAGTCGGAGTTCCTTGCCAACATGTCCCACGAGATCCGCACGCCCATGAACGGCATCATCGGCATGACCCAGCTGACCCTCGACACCGACCTCACCCAGTACCAGCGCGAGATGCTCAACATTGTCAACAACCTTGCCAACAGCTTGCTCACCATCATCGACGACATTCTCGACCTGTCCAAGATCGAGGCCCGCCGCATGGTCATTGAGGAGATCCCCTACACCCTGCGCGGCACCGTCTTCAGCGCCCTCAAGACGCTGGCCGTCAAGGCCAACGAGAAGTTTTTGGACCTCACCTTCCACGTCGACAACACCGTCCCCGACCACGTCGTCGGCGACTCCTTCCGTCTTCGCCAGATCATCCTCAACCTGGTCGGGAACGCTATCAAGTTCACCGAGCGCGGCGAGGTGAGCCTGACCATTCGCAAGGCCAACCAGGAGCACTGCCGCAAGGGCGAGTACGCCATTGAGTTTGTCGTGTCCGACACGGGCATCGGCATTCCCTCGGACAAGCTCGACCTCATCTTCGACACCTTCCAGCAGGCCGACGGGTCCATGACGCGCAAGTTTGGCGGCACGGGGCTCGGCCTTTCCATCTCCAAGCGCCTCGTCAACCTCATGGGCGGCGACGTCTGGGTCAAGAGCATCTACGGCGAGGGCAGCTCCTTCTACTTCACGTGCGTCGTGCGCCTGGCCGGGGACGACCCCGCGCTCATCCAGAAGCTGCTGGATCCGTACCGCGGGCACCAGGTCCTTTTTATCGACAAGGGCTTCAACCCCATCAGCGACCGCATCGTCGAGATGCTGTCGGAGCTCGGGCTCGTGCCCAGCATTGTCGACTCGGAGCGCAACCCGTCGCTGGCGCAGGCGCGGTCCAAGATCTCGCCGCCCAAGGACGTGGTCATCGTGGTCGACTCGTTTGACACGGCGCGCCGGCTGCAGTCCATCAACAAGTTCGAGTACGTGCCCATTGTGCTGCTGTCGCCCGTCGTGCACGTCAGCCTCAAGTCGTGCATCGAGCTCGGTGTGACGTCGTTTATGACCACGCCCTGCAAGCTGATCGACCTGGCGAACGGCATGGTCCCGGCGCTCGAGAACCGCGCCACGCCCTCGCTGCAGGACAACACCAAGTCGTTTGAGATCCTGCTGGCCGAAGACAACACGGTCAACCAGCGCCTGGCCGTCAAGATCCTGGAGAAGTACCACCATGTCGTCACCGTCGTGGGCAACGGCGAAGAGGCCCTCGAGGCCGTCAAGCGCAAGAGCTTTGACGTCATTCTGATGGACGTGCAGATGCCGATCATGGTCCGTTCCCCCCTCTTCCCTTTTTCTTCTTCCCTTCGGTCTACTGACATCAGCAGGGCGGCTTTGAGGCGACGACCAAGATCCGCGAGTATGAGCGGAATCTGGGCAACCAGCGGACGCCCATCATTGCGCTGACGGCGCACGCCATGATGGGCGATCGCGAGAAGTGCATTCAGGCGCAGATGGACGAGTACCTGTCGAAGCCGCTGCAGCAGAACCATCTCATCGAGACGATTCTCAAGTGCGCCACGCTGGGCGGCGCGCTGCTCGAGAAGAACCGCGAGCGCGAGCTGTCGCGGCAAGGAGACCCCAAGGCGGCAGCGGCAGCGGCGGCGGCAGCGGCGGCGGGAGGGTCTGCTCCTCCGCCAGGGTCGACACTGTCTGTGCTCGACCCGGTCCCAGTCCCAGAACGGGTGACCACTGTGGCGGACGCAGCCAACGCGTCCCTGGCGGCGGCGGCAGCATCGGAGGAGGTGCGCGCCCCCCGAAGCAGCATCGACGACGCTAAACAGCACGACGATCCCAAGGGCAAGCAAAAGGAGGTTGTCTGAGACCGTCAGCGCTCGGTCTCCTCAAGCCGGGGCTAGCTCCTCTGTTCAGCCGGCCGGTCTGGTTCATGGGAGCAGAACTGCCGAACCCGGACGGGTTCAGCTGCCATGGCGTTTACCTTGTTTTCGACGGCCAACTTCCGCTTCCCGCCTTCTGGTGACCGACAGGCTCCTGTTTCCTGAGCTCTTTTTTCTTTTTTCTTTTTTCTTTTTTCTTTTGTCATGAGATGCTAGGGAAGCACGCCACTGCTTCGGGTACAGTCTGCGCTTTGGGATGGAGAAGGGAGAGAGGGAGGGGAAGAGTGGGTTGTCAAAGCTCGCGAACTACCATTTGACATACCGGGATCAGGACTCTGATTCTCCTCTCTTGGGCTCCCTCCTTTCCCTCCCAAATCCCGACCTTCAGACTCCCCCCCCCCCCCTTGTTTTTTTCTTTTTCCTCGGTAGGGGCGTTTCTGTTTCTGTCGTTACTGTGTTTTTGCTTTGCTCTGCCTTGTGCGTAATTGTCGATGATGGACGGCCAGCGCCGGGGCCAGGAACAGGTGTTGACTGTCTTTCCTTTATTTCTCCTTGTTTATCTGAGGCCTCCTCGATACGGAATGCAACGCTCTCTATTTCAATGACTCTGCAGTCCCCGTTACGATGCCGAGCTAGGGAGAAGGTAGCGCGTCCGCCGGCCGTTGCCAGGCCCGCCTCACATGGCTTCATCTCCATGCTGGGACCAAGGGAGTGAATGAGGTGGCCGCCGGTTTGAGCTGGCACGCTGCCTGCCGACCCTTAGTGCGCTGCATGCTCTGTGAATACGACAGACGCTTTGACCAGGGCCTAGGCGCGCGCCAGGGCGCCGTTGACGACGCCCTACGGGGACCCTGCGTGGTTCCACCTGCGCCCGCCCCTTTCGCCAACCCCCTCCCCCCCCTCCCCTCCCCCTTCCTTTCCATGACTGCAGGCCCAGCTGCAAGCCTTGTGCTGCTGCTGGTCATCCGTTCAGCGGGTGTCTCCGGGCCAACCAGCGAGCCGCCGCCGGACTGATGGTGGCGATGGTGGTGGGTGACAGTGGTGGCCAGTGCGCGCAAATCCCAACGCCAACGCTTGTTCACCGGTTCGGTTGTGACTGTTTGACTGCCTGTCCGTGCCCGGCATGGCGGGCGGCGTTTGAGGAGGGAGGGAGGGGGGGGGGGTATGGCGGTGCCGGGCGCTGGGCGTGGGTGGTTGCACGAATAAATTACTCCGTAGTGTCCGGCAAATAATGTCCGGCAACGTCTCGCACAACGTCCGGCACGAGGCGCCGCGCGCGCCGCCCAGCATGGCGCCCGTGTCTGTCCAGCATGGCGTCCGCCCGCCCGCTCCCCTTAGCGTCTGTGCGTGCCGGCCGCCGCCGTCGTGGTGCTGGCGGAGCCGCCCTGGCGGCGGTGGTCCTGGCCGTCATCGTCGTCCTTGTCGCCCGGGAGGTGGTCCTCGTCGGCCTCCGGGCCGAGGTCCGCCTCGGACACGCCGATGGACGCCAGTAGCGCCTCCAGCCTGGCCTCGAAGGCGCCAAGCTCGGCCTCGAGCCGGTCGGCGGTGCGTTCGCCTCTGCGGGGGGGGGAAGGGGGGTACCCGTTAGAACGCCGGAGTTCGGGGTGAAACGGAGTAAGAGAGAGAAAGACAGAGAGAGAGAGGGCCTTGCAGCGGGGACGAGCGGGTGAAACGGAGTAAGAGAGAGAGAAAGAGGGAGAGAGGCCTTGGAACGGGGACGAGCGGGACCACATGCAAACGCGGCAAGAAGCAATACGAGATGAGCGTTGTGGGCAGACTGCGCGGTGGCACCACCTTTTGCGACTCTTGGCAGGGGCTGCGGGAAGGGGAATGACGACGACCAGCCAGCCCAGCACAGACAGGACACGGCCGCTGGCGCTGGAACTTGCCAGCGCACGCCGCAGGGGGAAATGGGAGGGGGTGACGACGGATAATACGAGGTACGGTCGTATAGGAGACGGAGCAGGGTCAGCTCCGCAGCTCAGCAGCTCAGGGGGGTCGGGGGTCGGGGGTCAGCTGTCGCCTTGGTGAGGACCGGCCGCCGGTGGACCGGCCACCGGTGGGTGCCATTCTCGCCGGTGAGGGCAGGCGATGGATATGCTTTCCTCTCTGCCGAGCGCCTGTCGTCGGGGATGGGAAAGTTCGGCTGACGCACTGGCGTGGACGAGGGAAACGAAGGAAAAGGGGTCTTGGCGGATGGATGTCGCCGGACGGACGAATGGGAGGCCCAGATGCGTCAAGAGAGAGAGAGAGAGGGCTGGGCGGACAAAGAAACGGAGACATTGGGCAAGGTGCTGTGCTGGCTGAAGTGAGACAGAGGAATGAAAGGGGGCGGCAGGCCAGGCAGCGAGAGCCGAGGCGAGAGCCGAGGCCAGAGCCTGGGCAAAGGGATAGGACATACACGCACACGGCATATTCCGTGTGAAAAATATAAAAAGGACAAGCACAAAGAGGACCGGTCGCGTAAGTGGTGACAGATACGCACACCAAGCACACCAAGGGGAGGAGGCAGAGAACAAGTGAAAGGGTGAACAGGGTGACAACGGAGTCAAGTGCGCGGGCAATAAGCGACGGCGAGGCCGTGAGCTAAGGGGAGGCGATGCCAAGCAAATACGAAAAAAGGCAGCTTTGCCGGAAGCAGAACAGACGCCGGGTCGAAAAGAGAGGCAGAGGCAGAGCAGAGGCAGAGCAGAGGCGCAAACACGAAAAGACAACGCAAGCAAAGTAAACAAGAGACGGCGGACGTACCGAGCTAGGTCCTGCAGGGCCTAGGAAGATGTGACGAGTCAGTCTTGGACGCGCGCGGAGGCGAGGGAGGAGGAGGAGAGAGGGCCGAGGCAGGCGGGCGGCGGGCACGACTCTTCGGCGAGTCCGCAATGCGATGCATCACGAGACGGCCGCGTCTGCGTCCGCGTCTGCGTCCGCGTCCGCGTCCGCGTCCGCGTCCATGTCCCACAGCCAGCATCGTCGGCGGTGATTTCAGCTGACCTGCGCGAGACCCGCCCGCTGCTGCGCGGCGGCGGAGGCGGGCGGAGGAGGAGGAGGAGGAGGAGGAGAAGAAGAAGAAGGGGGGTGAGATCCGGCGGCTACGGCGGCGGCGGCGCCGGCGGCGGCGGCAGCCGACAATGGGGCCGGCAGCTGGTCTGGCTCTGGATCGTGGGAATGCCGCGGCTGCGGTGATGGATGCGCGTGGTTTGCGGCGCGGCCGGCGTCGTGGGCGGCCATGGTGGTTGGTGGTTGAAGGGGCGGTTGGGGTGGACGGCCGCGGAGATGGGCAATAGTCTTAGTTCGGGGATGATAATTGAGGCTGTGCGAGACAGGGTTTTACGCGCTTCGGTGGAAGCGACGGCGACGTCTCCTCGGACGGGCAGGCGCGCGCGGTGATTGGTGCCAGGCGGCCGGGACGGGGACTGTGTGCACACTGTTCCCGCACTGTGTGTGTGCAACTCCGCGGCGGCCGCGCGCCTTTAAAAGAAAGGCAAAGAAGGGATTCGAAAAATTCGAAAAATCGTGACAACAACGTGATCGACAAAAGAAAAGAATGGAGAAGGCTAAAAAAATTGCAACAGGTCATGCTGCTCGATGGACGGGCGCGTGCTTGTCGGAGGAGGTCCTACGAATTGCGAGTAAGTGTACGGTGTAGGTGTTGAGTTCTGACAGAAGGTACGACCGTCGACGTCAAGACATTACGACACAGTTACGACATGACGGCAGTTGCGACGAGTTGCGACACGGGCTTTTACACGTGACCGGATGTGGGAATAAGCATGCGCTGGTCCAGACTGGTGACGTTATGGCGCGCGGGAGCGGGAGAGGGGCTGGCAACGGCGTTAGGGCGTTTAGGACGGAAAGGGGAAGACGCTGTACTGGGCTTGGGGGAGGGGGCGCGAATCGTACGATTTCTGAGCGCCACAAAGGCAGAGGCGGCCTCTTGGGACGGGCCCTCGACTCTGCTCCAGAACGGAATTCGCCGCACGCATACAGTTGTATTTACAGCTCGCAAAAGCGGCCGCTCCGTGCTGATGTTTAGCGGTTGGGTGAGAGGGGGGGGAAAGGAGGCAGATGACGGCAAGGATGACGACAGACGACAGAGACAGACGATCTGTGGCAGCACGACGCGGTGGCGACGGCGACGGCGACGGCGACAGTGACGACGACGACTCGGCATGGACGCGGGGGAAGCGCAGCGAACGACGTCAGGATGACGGGCGGAATCTGGGAATCGCATGTCTCGGATGGGCTTTGGGGAAAGGCATAGCACGACAAGTACTTGTAGTTGATAGGTGCACAGCCCGCGTTGTTCGTAGTTGTACTTGTACTACCAGTCCAACAATACGGAGTGCTGCACATCATTGCCGCACGAGGCCGTGCACGACGCGGCCAGCCGGCCGTTGGTCTGGACCCATGGCTCGACACTGCTTAAAAGTACGGAGTAATACTGGACAGACAGCTTAGCTGTACGAGTACAAAAGCAGCTACTCCGTGCTCCGTACGTCGTCTCCACCGAGCCGTGTTTTGGGCCGTTTTGATTTGCTGGCCTCTCTGGCTCAGAATATATTCCTCCCGTAATACGCGGACTGCCAGCCGGCCAGCCAGCCAGCCAGCCAGCCAGCCAGCCAGCCACCGCCCGAGCTCGTATCGCGCAGGCGCGTGATTTCGTCGATGCCGCGGATGGTGGGCGTTTGCTTTTGCCATGGCCTGGCCAGCCAGGCCGCCGGGGTCCTCGGTCTCTCTGCGGCCGGTGGCGGGTCGCCCGTGCTGGTCCGTGCTGGCTGGCGAGGAGCCGGGACATGTCTTGCAGCGCGCCGGCTCTCCCTGGCCTGGCCGGCCAGCCAGCCAGTTACGCGTATAGCTTAAGCTTCTTGTCAGACACACGGCAGATTCAAGGGCGCTGCTGGAGACGGCTGCCGTAGCGCCTGTGGGCAGTGGCTAGCCAGGCCGGCTCCTGTCCCGGCGACCTGCAGGGTCTCAGCTCGGCGTCTACTCTTTTCCTCTCTCCTCTCCTCCCCCTGCCCTTCCCTCTTCTCTCCTCGACGCACCCATTCCTGCTCCCGCTGCACGGCCCTCCCGTCGCAACCGACCCGTTGTTGCTAATCTAATTCCCTCACGACGCCCACTCCCCCATTCCTCTCTCTGTCCGGCGCCGCCTGGGTTGGTCGGTCGGTGGCGTCGCTCGCGATGGTGGCCCACCGCCGGCCGTAATCCGCCCGCCGCCGCGCCGTAGCTGTACGGAGTATTACAATACGTATGCATTCCTTCGGCCGACCATGCCCATCTCATCATAGACGTCGGCCTCATTTTCTTCCCCCATCCCTTGCTCGCTCCTCGGCGCCCTCCCGCATCCGTCCGGCAGCCAGGCCTCGGAGGTGCGGCGTTCGGCGTCGACGAGATCCGGCCGGCCGCCTGTCGCCTGTCCTGTCCCCGTGGTCCTCTGCTCTTTTCCCCAAATGACGTCCGCCCTTTGTTTTGTCCAGGGGCACAATTGCAATTCGTGGCGATGGCCGGCTGAGTGAGCGTGTGGGCAGGCACGCCTCCGCGGGCCTCGAGAATATCAGACGATGTTAGCCTGGACGTAGCCTGGACGTATTAGCTGAACGTACGGAGTAGCTAGACGTAGCCTGGACGTAGCCTGGGCGTAGTGGTGGCCTGGGGCGCCGGTCGGGGCCCGCCCTAACACCCTAACACCCCCCTGTTACCACCTACCACACCCACTACACTTCCCACACCCCCCCCCCTCCCCCCCGGTCGTCATCCCCCTCCCCCCCAAAAGAGAAAAAAAAAAAAAAACCTTAAAGTAAAGCCACGCTTTCCCCTCGATCGACAAGAGCACGGCCGGCCCGCCCATAGGATGCCCGTGCCCACTCATCCATCCATCCTACTACCCTGGATTCAGCTGCTCGCATCGGGGCCATTCCTATTTTTTCCTTTTCTATCTTTTTCCCTATCCCATGTCCATTGCGGGTTTTGTCCTTCTCTTCTTGTTGTCTATTTATCCTGGCTTCGGTTCCCCTTTTGGTCCTCTGGTCTGCTACGTTGCAACGGATCATCTCCTCCCCCCCTTTCCCATCCGTGCTTGTCACACCACCTTGGACCATTGGACATTGGACATTGGACCATTGGGCCATTGGGCCATTGGACAGACACTCGGACCCTCGGACCCTCGGACCCTCGGACTCTCGGACCCCCTCGACATCCCTTCGGCTAGCTGCCCCGACGCCCCCTTTGGCTGGCTGTGCCCGCTCCCTGCTGGCGTTGCCGGGAGGGGTTGCCGCCATGGCGCAGAAGCTGGGCGAGGAGCTGCAGGAGTTGGGGCTCGCGCAGTACCTCGCGACCTTTGTCGACCAGGGCTTTGACACCTGGGAGACCGTCCTCGACATCACCGAGTCCGACCTGTGCGTGCGCCCTGTTCCGCTGCGCTGTTTGCTGTTTTTCCTCTTTTCCTTGCTGACCGTCCAGCGACGCCCTGGGTGTCAAGCTCGGGCACCGACGAGTATGCCGTCTTCTCCCCCTCCCCCCCCACCCCGAGCGCCTTCTTCTTTCGGTCTTGCTGACGCGCCAGAAACTCCAGAGACGCATCGCCCACGTCCGCGGCGTTGCCCCGGACGCCGCCCTCGTGTCCCCGACACGCGCGACGGCCCCCGGGGCGGTGGGCGACGACGGCACGCACAGGACCGACGCGGCCGGCGCCGTCCACCCCGACGGCGGCGCGCCCCCGGTGCTGGCCAAGCGCAAGTACCGGCGGCACCCAAAGGTGAGCATTGGCCTACGTTGGCTCCACGTTTGGCCGACCGCTGACAACCAGCCCGACGAGGCGGCTCCGGAGCGGCCGCCGTCTGCCTATGTGCTCTTCTCCAACAGTACGTCGCGGTCGGAGGGGTGTTTGGGCCAGGAGTGGGGGGTGTGGGGGGGGAATTGGAAAAGGGGGCGCCGCTGACAGCCAGAAATCCGCGAGGAGCTCAAGGGCCAGAACCTGTCGTTTACCGAGATCGCCAAGACCGTGGGCGAGCGCTGGCAGGCGCTGACGCCCGAGGGGCGCGAGCCGTTTGAGACGCAGGCCCAGACGGCCAAGGACCGCTACAACCAGGACGTCGCCGCCTACCGCAAGACGCCCGCCTTTCGCGCATACAAGGAGTACCTGGCCGAGTTCAAGGCGAAGCATCAGGGTAGGTCGACAGGAGCGGGGGGGGGGACACAGACGGGCGCTAACCAGACAGCCAAAGAGGACGCAAAGCGCATGAAGACGGCGGGCTCCTCCGGCGCCGCGCAGCCGCCGCAGCAGCAGCAAAGCTCGCGCAGCGGCAGCGAGAGCCTCCACGACGGCGAGGGCGGCGAGCACGACCACGACCACGGCCGCGACCACGACCGCGACCACGATCACGACCGCAACCACGACCACGACCACGACCACGATCACGACCACCACGACCACGACCACGACCCCGGCGACGCCGATGACCCCGACGACCCCGACGACCCCGACGACGACCGCAGCACGGCCCCCTCGCAGGCCACCACTCGCTCCCGCCGCATCGGGTCGAGCGTCTCCATGTCCGACTCGCTCGACTCGGGCTCGCCTCCTTCAGAACAGAACCACCACCACCACAACCAGAACCATCATCATTACCACCACCACCACCACCATCGCCACAGCCAGCACAGCCTCCAGGGTGCTGCCGGCTACCCGCCGCCGCCGCCGCCGCTGCCCCCGACGTGGGGCCAGAGCCAGAGCCGCCGCGGGAGCAGCGCACAGGTCGCTGCAGACCAGACGCCGCGCGCCAATAGCAGCGGCGGCGGCGGCGGCGGCGGCGGTCCCGTCAGCCTGCCGTCCCTGTCGCACATGCTGGGCGGCGGCCCGGGGCTGCGTGAGACAGCGGCGGCCGCCCCCCCACGGACGGCAGCCCCGCCGCGGACGGCCGCCGACGACGGCAGCAGCCGGGCGTCGTCCTCTGCCGGGTCCGTCAGCAGCAGCGAGCCCTCCAAGGCGCCGCACGACCGCACGCTGCCCATCCACGCGCTGCTGTCGGGAAAGCCGTCGTCGCTGGCAGGGCCGGGCTGGGGCGCAAGCGGGAGCGCACACATGGGCGTGGGTGTGGGCGTGAGTGTGGGCGTGGGCATGGGCTGCCCGGGCGGTCCGGGCGGTCTGGGCGGCGTCGGGCTGGGAATCGTGCCGGGGGGCGGGCCAGTCGTCGGGCCTGGTGTCGGGCACGGCCACGCGCCGGCATATTCCCTGCCGAATCTGACGCCGCCGCAGCCGCCGCCGCCAGCACCGCTGCCCAACAGGCCGCCGCCGTCCTGGGAGGCGTACCCGGAGTCGCCGCGCGGCGGCGACAGCACGCCGCGGCCGAGCACGGGCGGCGGATACTACCGGCGGTAAGCTGCCAGGCCACGCAGGGTCGTGTTTTTTCTTTCCTTCTTTCTTTAGCACTGGACGAAAAAGGCCGCACGAGGAGGAGCGTGCTGGCCACGATGATCACGGACGATGGAGGGGCGGGGGGAAGGATATCTTACGAGGGAAGGGCGCGGCCGGCCGACACGAGGGGAGCTAGCTGCTGGGCCGCGTGCGCCAATGACGAATACGACCTTGTTTTGTCTGTGTTTCTGCGTCTGCTGTGCTGTGCTGTGGAGGAGACAGGCTGTGCCGTGGCCCTGCTCCGTCGGCTCTCGAAAGGCGTGGGCAGCGTGATGAGCCCGTCCTTCTGCAGGCAAGTCTCCTCCAGCGCCGGCAGGCGCTCGTCGCTCTCGCTGGCAAGGTACTACCGCTCTGCGCTGCCGTCCGGGCCGCGGTCCGGTTGTCGTCCAAGCTGTCGTCCGCGCGCAAGCCGCCGTGGGCGTAGCCGCGGCGCACCAGAAAGGCCCGCCAGGCAGTATGTACGGGCTCTGTCCGCGGCCGAGCGTCTGCTCGTAGACCAGCTCCTCGTCGCCGCCTGTCCTTGCACTCATGTTAAAGCATATGGCAGGATCACCGGACGGGCTATCCTTTATACGAACACATCAGCCTCTGATTCGCCCAAACATATGTTTACATCCCTGCCGCGGAAAGCGCGCTGGCTTGTATGCTTAGGCACCCCGCTATGGTCCCGCTTTTTGTGTCAGCTCCAGGCATAAATGTATAAGTACACCGCATGGCGGCCTCTGATTGGACCTAACCGGCCGACAACTTATGCTTAGCTGAC
Source organism: Ophiostoma fasciatum (assembly GCA_019925495.1). Classification (NCBI taxonomy): domain Eukaryota; kingdom Fungi; phylum Ascomycota; class Sordariomycetes; order Ophiostomatales; family Ophiostomataceae; genus Ophiostoma; species Ophiostoma fasciatum. Next base: position 179,942 of record JADHKM010000004.1, on the reverse strand, counting down.
AAGCTTGCCGCGCAAAGCGCGCTGGCTTTTAAGCACCCCCCACTATGGCCCCACGTTTTATGTCACGTCTATATTCAAAGTATATGCCCTTGGAGTATGAACGACTGGCGTCCGTCGTTGGGTGCGGCGGCTTTGCTGTGTGGCAGGCGGACTTGGACACGTTCCCTCTTCCGGGAACGAGGCCAAGACCGTGGCGCCGGCAGGCTGCACGTGCTGGATGCGGCTCAAGCACCAATGGCAGGCGAGCTACGGCACGCAGCGGGCTGGCAGCGAGGACCTGTGCCGGGCACCGGCCGTTTGGCAAGGCGCATGGAGTCTGTTTTGCCTGTGCAGCGCCCGGCTGTCTTGCGTCTTACTTCTCCCCCGGCGTGTCATCCTCCAATGCTTCCGCACCCACTTTCACCCAGTCGTCCCTCTATGGCCGGCAGGCTTCGCACGGCTCAGGAACCCAGAAACTCTCAGTGTCCTTCTCCAGTGGAATGCTCCCGCACGACATGAACTCGTTGGCCTTTGCCGCAAAGCAGTAGTATCGCTTCCCGTTGTGCCGTTCCTGATGGGCACAGCCGAAAAGAACCGTCATCCACCTGTACTGGATACACTCGCCTTTGCTGGCTCAGCGGTCAGTGTCGATTCCCATCTCCTAACACATGCGGCGAGATACGCACCAAATGGTCGCCATGGAGTGATAGGGTGCAGTCTGACTGTGGTTGGTAGTGGTTTTGTGGTTGTTGTGGTCGGTTGGTTGGTTGTGGTCGGTTTGGGTGTGGTTTGGTTTCGATGATTACGATGCGCGTTGAGTGTTGAGCGCTGAGCTTGTACGCTTGAGTATCCGGATGCCGGATTGACTGGAAGAAAGGGCAGCAGGCCTTTTTATGTTCACGGCGGCGCCCGTCTTGCGCACATTGTCGTCGACTGACTTGGTAACCGAGCCGATATCACGCGTTTGGCGCTGGCTGGAGGGAGGGTTGCGTCCCCTTCCTACTGGCCACCTCGTCCTGTTTGGGCATCCGTCGGCATTCCGCCGGCATATTTTGCGTGGGCTGGCCCTTATCTGGACAAAGGTATTGGGCCGCCGCGGTCGGTAAGATGTGCAAGAAGAGGGGAGGGTGGCTTGGGTACACGGACGTGCCAAGACCGAGACGCGGAGAAGATAGCAGCAAACGCCGGCAGATGCGTGGACGGGATGGCCTCGACGGACACGTGAGCGAGAAAGGAACGCCAGACCTTGCTGGTCTCCGTTGCCGAGCCTCTGCAGTGACAGCTTGGAAGCCGAGTACCGCCTCTGCTGCCGACGCTGCAAACCTGTCAGGAGGCTTGCGTTTCCTCGCGTGCTCTGTGAGTACGTCCGGTCTTCACGCATGGCCAAGTTCAGCGGGCAGACCTCTTGGCAAGACCAGGGCGTTGGTCTCTGAACGGGTATGCTGGCTGGTCGCGAGGAAGCTGATGGACGAGCACCCATCGAGTGTGCGGGCTTCATAGAGCGGGTTGTGCCTGAGATCATGTGGTAGGTTTCTTGCCGTCTGATATTTTAAAAGAAGGAATGTGGAACGAGCCCAGCCAGTCTGCCTGCTTGTGGTCCAAGCCCAGGCCTGCCCATATATACACGTGTAGAGGACAACCCAGCACGTACGGCCATAGATACTGGAAAGCACGGGATCCCGTCCGCTCTCCCCTAGTTAAACCAGTAATCGGCGGATTAGTAGTTGGGTCGGTGACGACCAGCGAATACCCGCTGCTGTACGTTTTTGTCTCTTATTTCTTTTTTTTTCATTTTTTTGACTCCTTTTTTCATCTTTCTTTTCTTTTTTGCTTTCTTTTTGCAGTGGCCGTCGATCAGAAACAGTCGTATTTACGGAATTCTTCTAGTGTTGGAGCAAAAGAGTTGAAGCTAAGAACCTCTGGGATTAGGAGAGGCTAGAGGTGACCGCCGCACAGATCGACAGGCTGTATGCTTTTGCTTAGACAAAACAAATTCCATTTTCCGTTCCATATCATACTGGTCAGCATCCGACAAGCTCTTCACAACGATAAAGCAAATAAGGAGTGCATCCACGGATGCTTGTACGGATATCCTGACGCTCGTATGGCTATTCGTGTAATCGCATAATTGGCTAGGCGCAACGGCAGATTGGCTGCCCGCTAGCGGATATTTGAATCGTAAACAACAGGCTCGACTCCTTGCCAGAACAGCGGCAAGACATACCGAGTCCACAACAAAGAGGAAAGACGTACGGAGTACTCCGTAGTATCTTACTCCGTATTTCAAGACACAGGATCGCAGCGCTCAATGTGATACGCAAGATTGCTCGATTTGAGAACACTGAGCGTGATTGTTCGACTCAGCATCGCCCAAGCCGAGACCACTGCAACACTAACCTAAATAGGAAACCGCAAAATAAATAGACTCCTGCAGCTTCACCTATTTGCACAGCACGCGTCAGGCCGACACGTGGCTGTGCATATGATTTGCTGGCGGGCGTCCTCCTCGGCGGCCTTCCCTGCTCACCTGGCCCGTCTCAGCTGGCGTCGGTCCCCAGCCACCGCCTTTTTGTTTCCCGCTTTCCGTCGCCGCCCGCCGGAGGCCTGATCCCACCTCCACCCGCGAGTCCCCCTGCTTGTTTTTGTTGTGGTTTTTTCCTCTTTTGATCCACTCCAGCCGCCTCATTTCCTCTCCGCGTTGCTTCGTGATTCTGGTTCTGGCTCGTCATTCTCGTTTCCGTGCACCCTCTTTTCAGCGTGCCTTTTCCGCGTGCCGACGTGACTTGGATCCGACTCGACTTTCTCCGCACGGAAACATCGCCCTCCTCTTGACCAGCATTCCAGTCCTCGGCAGCAGCCGCTAGCTGCTGCTGTGCTCGCCCCGCCCAGCATGACGCGCGAAGCCCGTCGCCGGAGCCCCGAGCACGCCCGCCGCCGCCGCAAAGACCGGCGGCGATCCGACGGGGGCGGCGGCCGGTCGCCAGAGCGAGACGCGCGCCGCGACCGCGACCGCGACCGCGAGCGCGAGCGCCACGACGACCCGACCGCCGACCCGCTGCGGCCGCGCTACGGCGGCGCGGCCGACAGCTACTACGACACGAGCAACACGTTTGCCGGCCTGAGCGGCATGCCGCCGACCGCGACGGCGGCGGCGCCGGTGCCGGCGACGGCGGCGGCAGCGACGATGGCGGCGATGGCGATGCCCCCCAAGACCAGCCACATCGACGACAAGACCAGCCACGGCAAGACCAGCCACGGCAAGACCAGCCACGGCACCAGCCGCACCGACCGGCCTTCCTCCTCCCACGCCCCCCCCGCGACATCCTCCGCTGGCCCCCCCGGCCCCCCCGACCGCCGCCGCGCCGGCTCGACCACGTCGGTCTCCTCGTCGACGTCGTCGACGAGCGACTCGCTGCTCAACATCTCGGCGCCGCGCGCCCACGTGAACGGCATCCTCTCCTTCTTCCGCGGCAGCAAGAGCCCGGCGCGCCGCCGCTCCACGCACCGCACCAAGAAGAAGAAGCGCTTCCTGCGCTTCAGCAACTCCAGCTCCTCCTCCGTCGACGACGGCCTCTTCTACGGCAAGGGCTACATCTCGCGCTCGCGCGTCCACCTGGGGCGCGAGCAGGCGGGCGGCGGAAGCAGCAGCAGCAGCAGTGGTGCCAGTGGTGGTGCCGGTGGTGCCGGTGGTGCCGGTGGTGCCGGTGGTGCCGGCCTGGCCGCTGCGGGCCTCGCCGGTGCTGGCCTCGCGGCCGCTGGTCTGGCTGCCGCCGCCGCCAGCAGCTCCTCCCGCCACCACGCCCACGCCCACGCCCACCCCCCCAAGAACGACGACGAGGAGATTTTGCGCATCGGCCGCGAGCTCGCCCAGCTCGCCCACGAGGAAAACCGCAAGGACCTCGCCCGCGCCGGCCGCCGGCCGCCCTCCCAGCTCGTGGCGGCCGCCGGCGCTGTGCAAAAGTTCCGCCAGCAGCGCGGCCACGGCCACGGCCACGGCCACGGCGCCGGCGCGGGCTACAGCAGCGGAGGCTACGGCAGCGGCCGCGGCGACAGCAACGACGACCACCGCGGCCTGGTGGCCTCGCGCCCGTCCCGCCGCCACCACCACCACCACCACGACGGCCAGGATGAGCTGCCCACCTCGTCCGACGACTCCGAGTGGGAGTCGGACAACGGCGACTCGGACTCGGACTCGGACTCGGCGTCGGCGTCGGCGTCCAGCGACTCCGTGGGCCCCAGCGACGACGACTCCGGCCTGGCCTACGGGTCCACCTATCTGCCGCGCCGGCCGCAGCCGCCGGCGCCGGCGCCGGCACCGGCACCGGCACCGGCACCGGCACCGTCGGGTGGCCGCCACGGGCGTCGGTCGTCGTCGGGTGCTGGCGTCGCGGCGGCGGCTGTCGCTGGTGGTGCCGCCCTCGGCCTCGCAGCGGGCGCGGCGGCGGCCGCCGCTGCCGCCACTGCCGCCACCACCGGCGGCTCCTCGCCGGCATCGCCTGCCTCGCCGCACACGTCTCCGTCGTCTTTGTCGGCACGCGGGCGGCGGCCGGCGGCGGCGGCGGCGGCGGCGGCGGCGGTGCCGGCGGCAGCGGCCATTGTCGACCCGACGCAGTTTGGCCCCGTCAACTCGCTGCACGGCCACGTCACCAGCCCCTGCGGCTTCGACTACGACCGCGTCTACGAACGCGTGTCGGACCAGCGCCCGCCCAGCCAGTCCGACTCGCGCAGCAACAGCAACCGCGTTGCCAAGCCGGCGGACGTCGCGGACGCGACCGTCTCGTTGCCGACAGCGTTGCCGACAGCGTCGCCGACAGCGTCGCCGACATTGTCGCGCCGCCGCCACGACCTGCCGACGGTGGCGGCCGCGGCCACGGACGTCGAGATTCAGACGCCCAAGCCGGTGGTGCCCATCCGCAGCCGCGTCTTTGACGACGAGGTCATTCTGTCGGGCAGCGGCCGGGCAGAGAAAGAGAGCGAGAGGGAGAGGGAGAGGGAGAGAGAGGAGAGGGAGAGAGAGAGGGAGAGGGAGAGGGAGAGAGAGAGAGAGAGGGAGAGGGAGAGAGAGAGAGAGAAGGAGCGCGAAAAGGAAAGGGAGAGAGAGAGAGAGAGAGAGCGTCAGCGCGAGCGCGAGCGCCAGCGGGAGCGCGACCGCGAGCGGATCCTCCAGCTCGAGCGAGAGGTGCGCGAGCGCGAGCGCGAGCTGGAGCGCCGCCGCGAGAAGAAGGCGGCGGCGGCGGCGGCGGCGGCAGCTGGGCGCGAGAGCCGGGACGACCGCGACGGTGTTTCGTCGGCGCTCGCGTCCGCAGCGGTGGGCGGCGTTCTCGGCGCGGCGGCGGCCCACGTCCTCCGGTCCGAGGACGACACAGGCAAGGGCAAGGGAAAGGAACGGGAGGACCGTGACGACCGCAACGACCGCGACGACCGCGACGACCGCGACGACCGCAACGACCACGACGACCGCGACGACCACAACGACCGCAACGACCGCAGCGATGACTACGTGTCCCGCTCCAAGGACAAGGGCAAGGGCAAGGAGGTGGCGGGCCCGGCGGACCTGGAGGAGACAGCCAACTCAGGCGACGCCTCGTCTGTCGACCCGTTCCAGTTCCAGGTGGCCGACGACGCCTTTGCGACGCCGCAGTACGCTTTCGCCCGCAGCCCCGAGCTGCGGTCCATGACGCCCAACATTGTCACCATTGACGACGCGCCGCCGTGGGCCAACGACGACGACGACGAGGACGGCGGCGCAGGCTACGCGGCCTCGGTCGTGTCGGCGGCCCCCCCGTCGCCGGTCGCCGGCCCGTCGGGCTACAGCCGGGGGCACGACGACGGCGCCGAGTACGACAGGTACGACAGGCAGGACAGCCGCCACAGCCGCCACAGCAGCCTCGAGCGCGAGCAGCACGACGCCGAGGCGATCCTGGAGCGCACCAGCCACTCGACGGCGCCCATCGACGCGGCCGCCATCACGGCCGCCGACGCCGTCATTCTCATGGAGGAGGAGAAGCACCGCAACGAGCCGCCGCGCGGCCGCAGCCCGGGCCGCCGCGAGCCGCGCGACGACCAGGGCCGCACCGACCGCGACATCCGCGAGGAGGCCGACCGCTACTACCGCAAGACGGTCCTGGCGCGCCGCATCGCCGAGGACCAGATCCGCTCGCGCAGCTCGTCGCCGGCCGAGTCCGTGGTTGAGAAGTACAAGAGCCCGCGCAAGACCCGGGACGCGTCGGGGAGCGGCGGCGAGGACCGAGGCGGCAGCGGTCGCGGCGGCCGCCGAGCCGACGACCAGCCCGTCATCCGCATCGTCACGCCGCCCGAGATGACGCGCCGGCCGGAGAAGAGCCCCTACGACGGGCCCAACGCCGACGTGCGCATCGACAACCAGATCTTTCCGAGCGAGCTGGGGCGGTTCCTGGTGTCGCGCGCGGCGGTCGACGAGGGCGGCGAGGGCGACGAGGGCGACGGCGACGACGCTGCGTCCGAGGGCCGCCGCCGCCGCCGCCGCCGCTCCTTCACCATGCCCGTGTTCAAGTCGCGCGACCCCTCGTGCGAGCGCGACCGGCCCGTGCTCAACCTGGTCATGCCCACGCCGGTCGCGTCGCCGCAGCCCGAGAAGCAGCTGGCCCAGCTGGAGAAGGCGGCGGCGGCCGAGGAGGCGGCACGGGAGGCTGCGGCCGAGCAGGTTGAGGCGGCGGCGGCGACGAGCCAGCTGGACGAAGTGGTCAAGGACACTGAGGCCGAGGCGTCGAGGGAGGTCTCGGCCGTCTCAGAAAGCTCCAAGGAGATCGAGGCCACGGAGATGGAGACTCCTGGGGCTGAGGCCACGGAGATGGAGGCCGAGACCAAGACCATGGAGGCCGAGACCGAGACCAAGACCACGGAGGCCGAGACCGAGACCAAGACCACAGAGGCCGAGACCGAGACCAAGACCACAGAGGCCGAGACCGAGACCAAGGCCAAGGAGACCGGGACCAAGAAAAAGTGGACGACCTGGGCCTCCAGCACGCCCGAGCCCGAGGAGCCGCCCAAGCCGACCGGCTCCATCGCGACCTCGCGGTTCCCCCGCGCCAAGCGGACCAGCACGGCGCCGCTGCGCAAGTCTGGCTGGGCCGCCATCATCGGCGCGGTGTCCGGCGCGGGCGCCGCGGTGGCCAGCTCGACGACGGGCTCAGACGTGTCTGTCAAGAGCGACAAGAGCGACAAGGACAGGGGGGACAAGGGGACCGTCTCGGAGGAAAGCAAAGAAGCCGACGAGGCCAAGGACGAGAAAGGCTTGACCGCCGACACCCTGGTGGGCAGCTTTCCTGCCGACGACCAGGCCGCCGAGGCTGCCGAGGCCACGGAGGCCGACCCGCGCAAAGCGGCAGCTGAAGAGGAGCTGCCGCGGCGCGCGGCCTCGGCCTCGCCGCCGTCTCCCCCCAAGACGACAACGACGACGGCGACCTACGGCACCGACCTCGACTTTGCCGCCATTGTGTCGGCCGGCCTGCCCAGCTCGGGCTTCGACGACAACATTGTCGTCCGCGACCCGACGTACTGGCAGCGCTCGTCGCCGCCGGGGTCCAACGACTCGGACGACTCGTCGGGCTCGCCGGGCATCGTCTCCGAGACGGCCCTGGGCGACGGGCCCACGGTGCCTGTCCGGACAGGCCGCCGCAGCAAAAAGGCCCGGCAGCGGCTTGAGGAGCAGGCCAAGGAAGAGCAGGCCAAGGAAGAGCAGGCCGAGAGAGAGGCCAAAGAAGCCGCCCAAGCCGCCGAAGCTGCCGAAGCCGCCCCAGCCGAAACCCAGACCGAGCGCCGCCTCGTGGAGGCAGACGACTGGGCCGAGTACACCCCGACCAAGAAAAAGGGCAAGAAAAAAGGAAAGAAGGCCGCTGTGCCCGACTACGAGGCGGCTGTGCCGGACTACGCGACCGCTGACCCCGGCTACGAGGCCGCTGTGCCCGGCTACGAGGAGCGGGCAGAGCCCGAGCAGCAGCCGGAGCCCGAGCCAACGCTCGAATCCCTGCCCAAGTCTGAGCCCCAGCCCGAGCCCCTGCCCGAGCCTGCGCCGGCTGCCGAGCCCGCGGACGAGTTGGAGGCCGAGTGGAAGGCTCCGGCGGCCAAGTCCAAGAAGCAGAAGAAGAAGGACAAGCTGCGCCAGGCGCGGGCCGCGGCCGAAGCGGCTGCGGTCTACGAGGACAAGGCGGCCAAGACCGACGACGTGGCCGCGGCGCCGGGCGAGGACGATCCACCGCCCCCGGACCGCGACCGCGATCGACAACGGAACGGCGGCCAGACCAACGGCAGCACCGCCACCGCCACCACCACCACCACCACCGTCCTGCAGCGCCAGCAGGACGGGTCGTCTTTTTTAGCTAATGCCGGCACCCTTGGCGAAGGTGTCGGCCTTGCGGGAGCCGCTGCCGGCGGCGTCATGGCCGCCGTGGCCGCCATGGCCGCCGCCGCCGCCGCCGGCCGCGAGCCCTCCCGCCCCATTGCCACCGAGACTCCTCGGGAACAGGAGCCAGCGGACCGGGATGCTGTCGGTGTCGCCTCGGACGTCCACCAAGACGAGGACGTCCGGGACGCGGACAGCAGCAGCGGCCGCTCCCGCGCGCCTTCGGACGCCGTCATCGACCCCGAGATCGTCGAGCGGCCCATCCGCTTGGCCATTGACCCCAAATACGGCGACCTGCTGCCGTTCCCGCCCAGCATCCCGGCCTCGCCCGCCATGTCCGAGCTGGACCCCATCGACGACGTGTCCTTCTTGGACCTGCCCGAGAGCCGGCCGGAGACGCCGCCGGAGCACGAGCGCGAGCACTTTCTCCGCGAGCAGAAGGCGGCGGCAGCGGCGGCCGCTGCGGCCGCCGCCGCCCGCCGCCGCTCCGAGACGCCCGTCAAGACGGCCGCCTCCAGCCCCACGGCCGTGCCCATCCACTTCTTGCTGCAGCGCTCCGGCTCGCCGTCGTCCAGCCCGCTGGGCTTCAAGCCGCCGCCGCCGCTGCCGGCCGCTGCGCACGCGCCGCAGTCGCCCACGGCGGGCCGCGGCCGCAGCTCCGTCGCCGACGTGGACCGGACCCCGCCGGCCGACGGCCAGGAACAACAGCACCCCTTCTCCACGCCGCAGAAGCGGCCCTCGCGACCGCAGTCGTGGGGCAGCAGCCGCGACCTGAAGCCGCTCAAGCTGCTCCTGCAGCAGCAGCAGCAGCAGCAGCAGCAGCGGTCGGGCGCGGACAGCTCGAGCCGCGGGTCGAGCCCGGTCCAGGCCCACGACGACCGCCAGCGCCACAGCTACGGCTACGGCTACGGCTCCGGCTCTGGTCCCAGCTACAGCTACAGCCACAGCGCCATGGCGACGCCCGTGCGGCGCGGCACTGCGGGGGCCGCGGCCGTCGAGGCGTCGCCGCTGCGCGAGGCCCTCGCGCGCGCGTCGTCCATGGCCAGCGGCGGGGGCGGGGGCGGCGGGGGTGGCGGTGGCGGCAGCAGCCAGCGCCACAGCCTGCCGAGCCCGGACGCGCTGGCGCGTGAGTTCGACGCCTATGCCGCCGCGCAGGCGGCCAAGGCGGAGGCAGCCAAGGTGGAGGCGGCGAGGGTGGAGGCCGCGGAGCCAGAGGTGGCGGAGCCGGAGACGGCAGACACCGAGAAGGGGGAGACGGGCACGCCGGCAGCCGGACACGAGGCCGCCGCGGCCGTGGACAGCAAAGACATCCGCGAGGAGGCGGAGCCTATTTTGCCGCCCTCTGCGGACACATCTGAGACGGCGAAGGAGGTCGCAGAGGAGGCTACGGATGCCGCCACCCCGGAGTCGGCTGCAGCTCGGGAGGAGCCTGCCTCTGAGGCTGCCCCGAGAGAGGCCCGAGAGACAGCGGATCTTTCTGAGGCTGCCCCGAGAGAGGCCCAAGAGAAAGCGGAGCCTTCTGAGGCTGCCCCGAGAGAAGCCCAGGAGACAGCGGAGCCTTCTGAGGCTGCCCCGAAAGAAACCCCAGAGACAGCTACAGCTCGGGAGGAGCCTGCCCCCGACAAGACCGCCGACATCCGGTCGACAGCGGCGGTGGCGTCGGCTGCGGCCCTGACCGGCGGGTTTGCGGCCCGCATCGGATCGGTCTTTTCCTCGTTTGTGCGCCGCGGGCGCAGCGAGGACAAGAAGGCCGAGGCGGAGACGGCAGCCAAGGCGGACACGAAGGCGGACACAAAGGCGGACACCAAAGCCGCAGACAACAAGCCGTCCGCCGTCCCCGAGGTCACGCCGGCCAGCGGCGCCGATCTCGACCGGTTCTTCGACGACGTCTACGACAGTCCGCCTGCGCCCCCCGACGACGCGCTGCCTGCTACGACGGCCCCCGAGACCCCGGAGACTCCCGAGACCCCCGAGCCGGCTGAGCTGCCGAGCACCCAAACGGCGGCGACCGACGACAAGCCTGTTTTCGCGGACCCCGTCTACACGCTTCCCTCGGAGGGCCCCCAGACCGAGGAGGCCGGCCAACGGGGCCGGCAAGACAGCCGCGCCGAGGGGGACGCTGCCGCCGTCGACTCGCAGGACATCAGCCCGCAGCGCATCACCGACACGGCGATCGTGGCCGAGCCCGAAGACACCACCGCCACCGCACCCGTGGCGCCTGCGCGCTCGCCGTCGCCGCCGCCCGCGTCCAAGAAGAACAAGAAAGACAAGAAAAAGAAGGGCAAGAAGGGCAGCAAGGCGGCGGCGGTTGTGGCCGCGGAGCCAGAAGAGCCGTCTGTCGCCGAGCCGGCCGAGCCATCCCCGCAAACCGAGCAAGCCGAGCCGGCGGAAGACGACGCCCGCGAGGCCTTCACCGCTCGCCAGGAGGCGGTCGCCGAGAAGACGGAGTCCGAGGCGGTGGAGCCGGCTGAAGCTCGGCCTGCAGGTCCCGTGGAGCCCGAGTCCGAGCCAGCAGCAGCTCCAGCAGCAACTACCCCTGCGACGGAGGCAGCGCCTGCTGCTGCTGCTGCTGCAGAAGACGACTCTGCGTGGGCGTCGGCGCCCAAGGCCAGCCGCAAGGGCAAGAAGAAGGCAAAGAAGGGGTCGAAAGCCGCTGTCTCTGTGTTGTTGGACGGCGCTCCCGCAGACGACGTGGCGCGAGACGAAAGCAGCGCTGCCGCGCCAGAGGAGCCTGCGCTGCCAGAGGAGCCTGCCCAGTCAGACGAGTCTGCGTTGGGCGTCGCGGCAGCGGTGGAGTCCCAGCCCCCGTTTCCGTCCGAGGAGACAGAGGCGAGCGGTGGCGGCGGCAGCGGCAAATCAGCAAGCGCCAGCGCAACAACGGGCGACGCTGGGCCTGTGGACAGCGACAGGGGCCCCTTGCTGCCTGACGCCGACGCCCAGCGGGCGGATGGAGCACTGCCAACCCCAGCAGCCAATGAGACCCCGGCGGACCCAGAGCGCGACGCCGCCCAGCCACCCAATGACAGGAAAGACGGGGCGGACGGGGGGGGCGACAAGGACGACGAGGGCCAGAGCGGAGACACGCTTCACGTAATTGTTGACAGCGGCCTCTCCACGGAGCAGCAGCCCACTTCCACCACGGACGACGATGGGGCCGCCTTCACCGCCGTCGAAACGTCTCGCCAGCCCGAGGCTGGGGCCGAGGTTGCGGCCGAGGAGGGACGCGCCGCTGAAGAGACCGCGCGGTCTTCTCCGGACGGCCGCGTGGAAGAGCAAGCAAGCCACAGCGACAGCATCATCGATGCCGCTGCAGCCGACGCCGACGCCGACACGGACACGATGGGCAAGAAGGGGACTACAACAACAGAGGTGGCTGTCGTCGACGAGCCAGACGGCGGCGACGGCGGCGGCGGCGGCGCGGGCCGCCCGGTCCAAGGCAAGAAGCTGTCCAAGAAGCAGCAGCGCAAGCTGGCTGCCGCTGCTGCCGCCGCTGCTGCTGTCACGCTCGTCGGCGGCGCCGTCGCTGCCGAAGCCGTCGACGCCGTCGACGCCGCTGCGGAGGTCGGCGCGCCTGATGGGGCGGCCGACGCCGCGGTACTCGACTCCACGGTACTCGACTCCGCGAGCCGGCCAGAGCAGCAGCACGACCTCGGACAAGATCGCGGCAGCCCTGCGGCAGCTGACGCTGCGGTCGCCCAGCTCGCTGCTGACGGAGCCCGCGGAGACGACGCTGCCGACAACGGAGACAACGGAGACAGCGACGAGCGGGCTGCTGCTGCCCTGACGACCAAGAAGGGCAAGAAAGCCAAGAAGGGCAAGAAGGGCAAGAAGGGCGCAAAGGCAGACGACGAGGCGGCGGCCGAGCCAGAAGCGGACAAGCCAAAGACTGAGCCAGAGGCTGTCGATCCGAAGGCGGTCGAGCCAGCAGCCGAGCCAGCAGCTGAGCCAGCGATCGAGCCTGTCGAGCCAGTCGAGCCAGTCAAGCCAGCCGAGCCAGCCGAGCCAGTCGAGCCAGTCGAGCCAGCCGAGCCAGTCGAGCCAGTTGAGCCAGTCGAGCCAGAGACTGTCGAGACCCAGCCCGCTGCGCCTGTCGAATCCGAGGCTGTCGCGACCGATGAGACCGAACCCGCCAAGTCCGTCCACGCCGTCGAGCCTGTCGAAACTGCTGGAGCTCTCGAAACTGCTGAAGCGGCCGAAGCTGCCGTGCCTGTCGAGCTTGCCAAGCCAGACGAGCCGGTCGAGCTCGCCGATGCCGAACCTGCCAAGCCAGCCAAGCCTGTCGAGACAGCCGAGCTCTCCGAGCCTGTCGAACCTGTCGAGCCTGTCGAGCCTGCTGAACCTGTCGAGCCTCTCGAGCCTGCTGAACCTGTCGAGCCTGCCGAGCCTGCTGAACCTGCCGAGCCTGTCGAACAAGCCGAAGTTGTCAAGCCAGCTGTCCAGCCTGCCGAGCAAGTCGAGGCTGTCGCCGACTCTGCTGAAGCTGCCGAAGCTGCCCGTGAGACTGACGCTGTTGAACCTGCCACGTCTGGGCCCGCACCGGAAGACAGCCAGCTGCCCCAAGCTGCCGAGGGCGACAGCGGCGTCGACACGCAGCTCGCCGCCCAGGCCGAAGATGCCGCGGCGCCGAGCACCAGCCAGAAGGCGACCAAGAAGGACAAGAAGGGCAAGAAGGACAAGAAGAAGCGCAAGGACTCGCATGTCGCCTTTGCTCTGGACGAGCCCGTCACCGTTGCCGAAGACGTGGCCACGCCGCCGCCTGAGCCTGTTGCGGACGACACCAAGACCGACAAGCAGCCTGTCGAGGCTGTCGAGGCTGTCGTGCCTGTCGAGCAGCCCACGACTGAGACTGTGTCTGAAGAGCCTCTGATCGAGACACCCGTGGTCGAGGAGCCTGTCTCCAAGGAGGCCCCTGCCGAGCTCCAAGAACCCGAGACGGCCCCCCCGCCCCCTCCCCAGGATAAAGACAACACACCGGCAGCAGAAGAGACAGCCGAGTCCCATCCACCGGAAGAGGCACCGACACAGTCCACGGAAGCAGACGACCTCTGGGCCCCTGTGACGACGGGCAAGAAGGGCAAGAAAGACAAGAAAGGCAAAAAGGGCAAGAAGGACAAGAAGGGCCAAGCCTCCGCATCGGACGAACCGACACCAGCGCCTGCCGAGGAGGCCGCTGCTGTCGCTCCGGAGCCTGCCCAGCCAGAGCACGAGACCGAGGCGCCATCGGCACCGACCGCAGACGAGGCGAAAGAAGAAACGCCGGCTGTCATCGAGGAGCCTGCCCCAATCGACCCTACTACTCCCCGCGACATCTTGCCCGCCGTGGAAGAGCCAGTACAGCCGGAAGCGCTCTCTGAGCCGTCTGCAGCAGAGCCTGAAGACCAAAAGACGCGGGATCTTCAGCTCGGCGATGAGCCTGCAGAATCGACAAAAGCGGAGCCAGAGCCATCCAAGCCAGCCGTCAGCGCTGCCGAGCCGGCCGACGAAGGCGAGTCGTACGCGGTCAACCTCAAGAAGGCCAAGAAGCGCAAGGGCAAGAAGCAGACCCTCGACCGGTTCGAGAGCAGCACGACCCCCGAAGAGCCTGCTCCGGCTGCTGTCGAAGAGGCGGCACCTGTTCCTGTCCTTGCAGAAGAAGCCCCTGCTCCTTCTGAAGAGAAGGTTTCTGCGCCTGCGGACGAAGCCCCCGCGCCTGCCACCGAAGAGCCTACTGCAGGTGAATCTCCAGCCGGAGAGCCCCCTGCAGAAGAGACGGTGCCTGCCCGCGATGAGCTGGAGGCTCTGTCTTCGACTGTCCACCTGAAGAAAGCCGGGGGCCTCAAGAAGGCTGGCGGCAAGAAGGGCCAAAAGTCTGTGGCATTTGAGCCAGACGTCGAAGCTGCGCAAGACAAGACCGCAGAGCCGGAGCAACCTGCAGATGAAGTGCCTGTCCGCGGAGAGCCTGAGACCGAACGGCCCGAGGCCGAAGAGGCTGCTGCCGCCGGAGCGGAGGCCGTCGAAGAGGTGGCGCAGGAGTCGGCTCCTCCGTCGGCGCAGGACGAAGACTTGTTCGCGGTGCCCTCTCTGAAGAAGAGCAAACGAGCAAAAAAGGGCCGCAAGGCCAGCAACGTTGTTTTCGATGACTGGGGCATTTCCGAGCCGACTGCGCCCGCGGAGTCTGCGCCCGCGGAGTCTGCGCCCGCGGAGTCTGCGCCCTGGGAGCCTGCACCGGCGGAACCTGTGCTCGAGGAGCCTGCACCAGCGGAACCTGTGCCCGAGGAGCCTGCATCCACAGAGTCTGCGTCCACGGAGCCTGCTTCCACGGAGCCTGCGCCCACGGAGCCTGCGCCTGCAGAAGAAGCCGGGCCCTCGGACACGAAAGAGGCCGCGCTATCTGCTGCCGAGGACACAGCGCCTCCTCCGACTGGCGAGGCTCTGGTCGAGGACCTGCCTGCGCCAGCAGACGAGCCTTCTGCCACAGCTCGTGAGCTCAACACCGCGCCTGAGCAAGGGTCCCGAGACGTGGCCCAGGACAGCGTTGCGGAGGACGTCGCCTTCAAGCCGGCAGGCAAAAAGGGCAAGAAGAAGAAGGGCGGCCGCCGCGAGGTCATCTCCTGGGACGAGCCCGCGCCCGAGCTCGAGATGGAGGCCGAGAAGCAGCCCGAGGGAATCGCTGCGGACATGACAACGGAGCCTGCCCAAGCAGCGGCGACGGCAGAAGCTGCGCATGAAGCGGCTGAGGCATCAACTGAGTCTGCACGACCCGAAGCAGCTGCTGCCGAGGAATCCGTCCAGGCCCCCGAACCAGAGAGCTCGGCTCCCACAGAAGCCACTCAGCCCGCTGGACCAGAGACTCCAACTCCAGCAGAACACGCCCAGGACCAAGGCAAAGATGTCCCGGATGAGATCGAAACACGTCCGAGTGACGCACTCGTGGAAGCGCCGGCTACGAAGGACGCTCCCGAAGAAGCCAACCACGACGAAATCGCGCTGGCGTCTGCTGCTGGCATCGCTTCTGCTGCCGCTCTTGCAACATCCGAGTCACCTGCCGAACCCGAGCCGCATACTCAAGAACCGGCCTCTGCTCCTGGACCCGAGATGGCTGAAGAGAGCCATAGCCACATCGCCACGACGCCCATCGAAGCCAAAGATCGCGAAGCTGTATCTGACGCACGGGACGAGCAGCCCGCCGAGACGGCAGCCGAGGAGGTGGCGCCGCTTCAGAAGGAGGCCATCGAAGACACCAAGTCGGCCGATGCCACAGAGCCCACAAAGGCGACCGAGCCCGAGACCGCTGAGCTCCCGGCGCCCACTCGGAAGCAGTCCAAAAAAGACAAGAAGGCTGCCAAGAAGAAGGGCAAGAAGGCTGCGGAATCCGTTGAAGAGGTCGCTCCGCCGTCCTCGGATGCTCAGCCGCTGGTTGTCGCAGAGTCCGTTGCTGCAAGCGCTCCCGAGTCAGCACCATCCGAGCCGCTCCCGGAGAGCACCGAGCAGCAAGAAGCTGTTCCGGAAGAGCCCAAGGCAGTGGACTCGGCCGAGGCCATCGAATCCACCGAGGCGGCTGAATCCGTCGAGCAACCCCAGGAGAGCAGCAAGCAGCAAGAAGCCATGGTCGAGGAGCCCCAACCAACTGAGGCCGCCGAGGCCGCGGAGGTCGTGGAGCAACCCCAGGAGATCACAGAACAGCGAGAGACCATTGTCGAAGATGTCAAGCCAACTGAGGCTGTCGAGCCCGTCGAGGCTGTCGAGTCCGTCAAGGCTGTCGAGTCCGCTGAGACTGCCGAGACAAAGACCGAGGCCACTGAGACAGCCGAGGCCGCTGCAGTCGCAGATGCCTCCGAGGCCACCGAGTCCATTGCTCCGACACCCGCTCGCAAGCTGTCCAAGAAAGACAAAAAGGCTGCGAAAAAGAAGGGCAAGAAGAGCGTGGCCGAGGTGGAGGAAGAAACAGCCCCCTCTCCTCCCGACAGCCAGCAGCCGCCTGCTCTGGGAACGGCGACCGAAGCCGCTCCTGAGCCCGTCTCGGAAACACCGCAAGAGAGCCCCGAGGGGCAGGAGCAGAGAGCTCTTGTTGAAGAGGCCCAGCCAAGGGAGGCCACCGATGCTGCTGTGATCCAGGATGTGGCTGAGGTGGCCGAGGAGACCAAAGCGATCGAGGTGACTGAGCCGATCGAGGCGACCGGGGCGACCGAGGCGACTGAGGCGACCGAGGCGGCCGAGGCGACTGAGGCGACCAAAGCGACCGAAGCGACCAAGGCGCTCGGGGTAGCTGAGGAGCCCGAGACCAAGACCACAGAGGAAGCGGCTGCTCCAGAGCCTCCTCGAAAGCTGTCGAAGAAAGACAAGAAGGCCGCGAAGAAAAAGGGCAAGAAAGCGCGGGCCGAAGCCGAGGAAGAGACTGCCACTCCCGCAGACAACCAGCAGCCACTGGATTCTGAATCAGCTCCTGGGCCAGCTCTTGAGCCAGCTGAGGTGGCTCCTGAAGTGATCCCTGAAGTGGCTCTTGAGCCAGCTCGTGAGCCAGCTCCGGAAGCGGCTCCTGAACCAGCTCCTGAACCAGCTCCTGAATCAGCCCCCGAAATGGCTCCCGAAGTGGCTTCTGAGCCAGCTCCTCAATCAGCTCCTGAACCAGCTCCTGAAGTGGCTCCAGAAGTGGCTCCAGAAGTGGCCCCCGAAGTGGCTTCTGAGCCAGCTCCTCGACCAGCTCCTGAGCCGGCTCCTGAGCCAGCTTCTGAACCAACCCCCGAGGCTACTGCCGAACCCGTCTCCGACCTACCACAGGCAGGCTCCGAGGAAAAAGCCGTCGAAGAAGCACAACCAGTCGACGCTACCAGTGCCATTGCAACCCCAGAAGTCGTCGAGGCGATCGAGGCCCCAAAGGCTCCTGAGGCCGCTGAGGAAGAGACGTTCACTCCAGCACCTACCCGAAAGAAGTCAAAGAAAGAGAAGAAAGCTGCGAACAAGGCAAAGAAGACTGGGGCGGACTTCGAGGAGGTGCCTGCTCCGCCTTCCGACGCAGCGCAGCCACCGGCCTTAGAAACCACCCCGGAGGCGACTGTTGAACCTGTTTCCGAGCAGCCTGCGGCATCTCAAGAGTCTCCCGAGAGTTCTGAAGAGCAGAGATCCATTGTCGAGGAGCCGGCCACTGCCAAAGAGGCTACAGAGGAGCTCTCTCAGCAGCCGCCACCGGCCGAGGCACCAGCCAGCGAGACTTCTGACTTTGCGCCCGCCGTCGCCCGCAAGTCGAAGAAGGAGTCCAAGAAGGAGAAGCGGGCTGGCAAAAAGACAAAGGCCAAATCGTCGGCCGAATCAGAAGAGGTGCCGGAGCCGGCCGCAGAGTCTGCCACATCGCCTGCGGCCGAGCCTTCTGCCGAAGCAGCTGAACTCGAGGCTGAGCGATCTCTGGAGGTGACCGAGCCCGTCGTCGAGGCCAGTGCTGGCGGACCGTCTGGAGAGGCCGAGCGGGCCGACCAGCCTTCTCCCGACACGGCCGATCTCGAAGTTCCGCTTGCACCCGATGCGGCCGAGCCAGTCGGCGAGCCAGTAGGCGAGCTCGCTACCGAAGATGCTGCTGCGCGCGCGACCGAGCCTGCTGGCCTCCCTTCTGAGATCGCCGAGCCTGCTTCGGAACAGGCGAGCGAGAAAATCGAGCAAGCCGAGCAAGCCGAGACTGCTGAACCTGCTGTCGAGCCTGCCGCCGATCCTTCTGTCGAGCCTGCTGTCGAGTCCCTTATTGAGGCTCCTGTTGAGGCTCCTGTTGAGGCTCCTGTCGAGCCTCCCGTCGAGCCTCCCGTCGAGCCTCCCGTCAAGCCTGCCGTCGAGCCCGTCGAGCCTCCCGTCGAGCCTCCCGTTGAGCCTCCCGTTGAGCCTCCCACCGAGCCTGCGGTTGAGTCTGCTGTCGAGCGTGTCGAGCATGTTACCGAAGTTGAACCAGCCATCGAGCGCACGGAACCAGACACGAAGCTCGATAAGCCGACAGATCCGGAAACGACCGAGACCACAGCAGAGCCACTTTCGACCGCATCTGAGACCGTCACAGAGGAGGCCCTGTTTTCTGCGCCCATCCCCGGCAAGGGAGCCAAGAAGGACAAGAAGGGGAAGAAGGAGAAGCGCGCCTCGAAGAAAAAGGGCAAGGCCTCTGCCAGTGTCGATGATGCGCCCCAGGAAGACGAGGAACCGGACAATGCCAAAGAGGTTGCCTCGGAATTCCAGGTTGGCGACGCCGAAAAGACAATTGTGGCTGCCGAGCCGGAGTCGGAGGTTGCAATCGATCGCAACGAACCTGAAACGACAACTGCGGAGGTCACTTCTGTCGCGGCTGACACGCAAGTCGAGGGGGCTGTGGAGACTGAAGCACCTGCGGAACCTGCGGAAGAGGAGGTTGTTCCTGTGCGGAAGCAGTCGAAAAAGGACAAGAAGGCTGCCAAGAAAAAGGGCAAACAGGCAAATGCCGAGGCTGAGGTCGAGACTCCTGCGCTGGAAGAGGAAGCCCAGGAGAAGGCAATCCTCGAGCCCTCTGCCCAGAAGGAGACAAGTCTCGAGCCCTCCGCCCAGGAGGAGGCAATCTTCGAGCCCTCCGCCCAGGAGACAATCCTCGAGCCCTCCGAACCCGAACGGCGAATCGAAATCGAAGACGCCAACATTCCCGAAGCAACCTCCGAAGACGCTCCTCCTCCGGTCGAGACCCAAGATGAACCTCGAGAGGAGGCCATTGCCATTGGGTCCGATGAACCGACAGTCAAGAAAGGGGAGCAGGCTGAGGCCAATTCCGTCGACGACGAGCCTTCAAAACAGCAGACGCGCGAGCTGGAGACTACTGAACTGCCGCTCGATGCTGAGACGGCCCCGGTTATTGAGGAACCCCGCGAAGAGGTCGCGCCTGAGCCGACACAGGAATCCCGGGCTGCCGAAGCAGAAGACGTCTTTGCTGCTCCTTCTCGGAAGCCGTCCAAGAAAGACAAGAAGGGGAAGAAGGACAAGAAGGGCAAGAAGGCCGCCGAGAAGGAGACGCCGGCGACTTTGGCGGATGACGCTGAGACATCCATCAAGGCGGTGCCACCGACGGAGCCCGCGGCAGAGCCCACTGCAGAGCCATCGGCAGAGCCAGCGGCAGAGCCAGCGGCAGAGCCAACATCAGAGCCAGTGGCAGAGCCAGCGGCAGAGCCAGCGGCAGAACCAGCAGCAGAACCAGCAGCAGAACCATCGGCAGAGCCTGCTGCAGAACCAGCGACAGAGCCTGCTGCGGAACCAGCGGCAGAGCCTGCTGCAGAACCAGCGGCAGAGCCAACTGCGGAACCGGGACCCGTGGCCGTGGCCGAGGAAACTGCCAGCGCTGCAGCTGAGGAGCCGCCTGTTGCGGAACCCGAAGCCGAGCCCAAGCCCGAAGACGACTTCGCGCCGGTGCCGACGAAGGGGTCCAAGAAAAAGAAGGGCAAGGGCAAGCTCCACCTGCACCTGGACTCGGCCTCGGACGCGCGCTCTCTCTTGCCCAGCCAGACGAGCGAGCCCTCTGTCGCACCGGGGCCTGAGCAGGCAACCAAGGAGGTTCAGGAGCGGGCCGCATCCCCTCCCGCGCCGACCTCGCCCAAGGCTCAGGAACGGCCTGCATCGCCATCGCTTCTTGGAGCAGCAACTGCGCTGGGCCTCGCCGCCGGAGCAGTCATTGCCGGCAAGAAGCACGACGACAGGGAAGAGGAGTCACAATCCGCAGATGTCAGGCCCGCCGCTGATGCGAAAGAGGCGGCCACGTCTGCGGCTCCGCCGACCGATAGCCTGACCATGCACGCGATGGCGGACGATACGGTGGACCGGAGCCGGAGCGCGGGCTCGCTGGAAGCCCTGCCGTCGCCGTCCACACCGGCGAGTGCATGGGGGCTGATGAAGCGCACGGGCTCGGACATTTTTGAGCGCGAGGGCCACGTCCCCAAGCTGCTTCCGGTGCAGAGCTTCAGCCCGACGACGGAGAAGGCACTGGAGGTGCCGTCGATGGCCGAGATTGCGCAGGCGCAGGAGCACGAGAAGCGGCTGTCGCTGACGCTGCCCCACGACCCGCCGTTCGACGAGGAAGACGGAGACGTGAAGAAGAAGGCAAAGACGGCAGAGGCGGCGGCAGCTGACCGCGCGGACCAAGACCGGGAAGAGGACATGTTCTTGGCACGGGACGAGCAGGCAGATGACTACGGCGATATGCTGGCAGACGAAGACGAAGCCGACGGAGCCGACGTGGGCGAGTACGGCGACGTGTCGTTCAAGGCCCGGTCGCCGAAGAAGGATGCCAAGGGCAAGGGCAAGGCGGCCGAGGAGACGACCCCGGTCAAGGCGGCGGGCAAGAAGGCAAAGGAGACGGAGAAGGAGAAGAAGGAGAAGAAGGACAAGGAGAAGAAAGAGAAGAAGGAAAAGAAGGAGAAGAAGGGCAAGAAGAAGATTGTGGACAAGCGGACGTCGCGCGAAGAGGACATCTTTGACGACCCGGCGCTGTGGGAAGGGGCGGCGCCCAAGGCGGTTGAGGGGAGCGACGCGACCATGGGCGAGGCTTCAGGAGAGCGCGAGGTGGTTGCGGAGGAGGACGAGATGCCGGGGTTCCAGCCGAAGAGGGCAGAGGACGTGGAAATGGAGGAGACGGAGACACGCGAGCCACCTGAGACGGCCGAGGGCGACGAGGGCAGCCACCTGGCACACGAAGCGTCGTTTGACGAGAACGGCCGGCGCGGCGGCACGGAGCTGCGGCCGGTTCCCCGGGGCCTTGGGGACGACGACGACGATCTGGAGAGCCCGGTGCTGGGACGGCGCGACTCGGACAAGCTGCGGCACAGCCCACTGCCACAGGGACAGGGCCAGGAGCAGTCAGCGCCGACGCTGACGCCGACGCACCGCGCAGAAGACGTGCTCCGGCGGCCGGTGGTGCTGGAGTCGCCGCGGGCGTCGCAAGAGTGGACGCCGGAGCCGGAGAAGCGGGCGGCCCCGGCGTCCAAGGACCGGGCAGAGCACGGCCAGGAGCACCGCACGCCGAGCCGCGGCCTGTCTCTGTCGCCGTCGCCGTCCATCTTTCCCGAGGGGCTGGGCGGCGTCGGCGTCGGCGTGGCGGCGGCTCTTCTTGGGGGTTCCACCACGACGCCGACCCCCCATCTGGTGCACAAGGCCAGCACAGGCGACCTCCGGCGCTCGCCGTCGAGCATCCTTCCGCCGGTGCTGGAGGAGGCGTACGAAGAAGAGGACGGCCCCGGCCACGGCCACGGCCAAGGCCGGCAATACCACGGCCGCGACCTGGACACGACGCCGTCGCGGAGCCGTCCGCGGCATGCGGCTGAGGCACGGCACTCGACGGAGAGCACGCAGCACGTGTCCCGGCACACGGACGCCAACCGGGACAGCGGCTTTTCCGAGGGCGTGGGACACTCGCACTCGCCCTCGCTGGCGCACGCCCAGCTGCATACAGGACACGCGGAGCCCACGGAACACACGAAGCGGCTCAGCAGCAGCGGTAGTGACAGCGGCCAGCGTGACAGCGGCGTGCATCTGCACGAGTGGTCGGAGCGGCCGCGAGGCGCCACGAGCCACGGCCACGAGCCCGCGCCGGACAAGCGGGCCAGCTACAAGGAGGCCGGACTGGCGGCCGGGCTGGCGCCGGCGGTGCGTCCCGGATCGAGGCCCAGCTCGAGGCCCAGCTCGAGGACCGGAACGCGGGACGAGCCCGGGCCGGCGGCGGCGGCAGCCTTCCGATCGGTGTCGGACAGCACGCACGCAGCCAGCCGGGACCGTGAGCGGCGGCTCGCGTCGTCGCCTCTGCCGGCGGTGGCGGGGCCGTCGCCGCACCAGGTGCGCCGGACGGCGTCCAACACGAGCCTGCAGCGGCTGCGGACGCCGGACCCGCTAAACCTGCGGCGGCCTGAGAGCCCAGGCATCAACCGGGCTGCTTACTCATCAACCCCGCCGCTGCGGCGGGTGGACAAGCGAATGAGCGGAGACCTCAGGTCGCTCAGCCAACGCAGCATGAGCGACGTGGCGCTAGCGGCAGCGGCGGCGGGCGGCGCTAGCGTGCTCACCGCCCCCTCTCCTGGCGAAAAAGAGCAGCACCCGAGCAGCAACAGCAGCAGCAGTGGGAGCAACAACAACACCAGCCGCGACACGGCCAGCATTCCTGTTGCCAATGAAGGGCGCGTGCGCGACCGGGGCATGACAGACGTATATGTGAGTGACAGACCCCCCCCTCTCGCCACGCAGCTACGCAGCTACTGACAGAGACAGGACGGCTTCGGCGAGGGCCGAATCGGCTCCCCGCGGTCGCCGACGCGGCCGCACAGCATGCGACGGCGGCAGAGCATGCAGGTGCTGGAGCTGGAGAGCCGGGTGGAGCAGCTGCTCGCGGAGAACCGGATGCTGGCCGAGGCACGGGCGCAGGCGGAGCAGTCGCTGTCGCAGCGAGGCGCGGCGGGGACGCTGGCGGAGCGGGACGCGGAGATCGACGCGCTGAAGCGGGCGCTGGACCAGCTGCAGAAGGAGGTGCACCGGCTGACCGAGGTCAACGAGGGCCTGACGTCGGCGATCCAGTCGTCGGCGCTGCAGCACAACGAGCGGTTCCGGCAGCTGGAGACGACGCACCGGGCGCTGGAGGCGGAGCACGCGGCGGCGACGGGCGACCGGGACGCGGCGCAGCAGGCGCTGCAGGCCAAGGACGCGGAGATTGCGGCGCTGCAGGCGCAGCTGCAGGCGGCGCAGGAGGAGATCCGGGCGATGCAGGCCAAGATCCGGGCGTCGCTGCCGATGGGCGGGGCGGCGGCGCTGCTGCAGCTGCGGGACGTGGACTACTTTGACCGGCGGTGCCAGCAGCTGTGCGCGCACGTGCAGCAGTGGGTGCTGCGGTTCAGCAAGTTCTCGGACCTGCGGGCGTGCCGGCTGACGGCGGAGATCAACGACGAGAAGATTGTGGACCGGCTGGACAACGCGGTGCTGGACGGGTCGGACGTGGACGCGTACCTGCAGGACCGGGTGCACCGGCGGGACGTGTTCATGGCCATGACCATGTACATGGTGTGGGAGTTTGTCTTTACGCGCTATCTGTTTGGCATGGACCGCGAGCAGCGGCAGAAGATCAAGTCGCTGGAGAAGACGCTGCTGGAGGTGGGGCCGGTGGCGGCGGTGCGGCAGTGGCGGGCGGTGACGCTGACGCTGCTGCTGCGGCAGCGGTCGTTCCAGGCGCAGCGCGAGCAGGACACGGAGGCGGTGGTGCAGGCGATCCTGCAGACGCTGAGCGCCATCCTGCCGCCGCCGACGCACATGGAGGCGCAGATCGAGACGCAGCTGCGGCGCGTGGTGCGCGAGGCGGTGGAGCTGTCGATCGAGATGCGCTGCCAGCGCGCCGAGTACATGATGCTGCCGCCGCTGCAGCCCGAGTACGACGCCAACGGGGAGCTGGTGGAGACGGTGGCGTTCAACCCGGAGCTGATGAGCGAGCGGGGGGGGGCTGGGGCCGCGGGTGCGGGTGCGGGTGAGGAGGCGGAGAGCGAGGAGGCGCGGGCGGCGCGGCTGGCCGGCACGCCGGTGCGCATCGTGCTGTTCCCGCTGGTGGTGAAGAAGGGCGACGACGACGGCGAGGGCGACGACGAGATTGTGGTGTGTCCCGCGCAGGTGCTCGTGGCCGCGCCTCTTCCGCGGCGGGCCTCCTCGCGGGCGACATCGCGTCTGGGCGGCGGCGGCACGGTGGCCGGCGGCAGCGCGGTGGGCGAGCCGAGCGGCCGGCGGCTGATGACGCCGGGGTCCGAAGCAGGCGGCGTCAGCCTGCTCCGCGGCGGCGGCGGCGACGGCCGGCCGGACAACCGCAGCACCATCAGCATGGCCGACGCGCCGCCGGCCACGTATCTGGAGGGGGGGATCTAGCTGGGGATCTAGCTTGAGGAATGTTTAGGTGGAGGGGGATCTAGCTGTGTGGACTGTTCTGTTATTCTGTAGCTTTAACGACTCATGATTATTCTCTTCTGATGTCACCGTCTCGCTTCGTGTCTTTGTCCTCAACGGAGCTCGTATGCTGGCCAACGAGACGTGCCAGACGGCGGCCGAGGCAGTCTGTTGGTTCGTCTGGCGCCGTTGAACTTGCCTGCCGCCGGCTTTTAGTTGGTTCTTTTCCCGTGAAAGCGCGGGATCTGCTTGATCCAGCCGCCTGGGTATGGACTAGGGCGGTCTCGGTGTAAGCATGCACGGAGTACTCCGTTCAAGTGCAAGTACTCGCTAGATGCATAGGGGGCTTCCCCGGATACCGTCCTGTGCGCGCATTCTTTCCCTTTTCGACAGTGGACGGGCCTAGGGGCGCCCCATAGCGGCCACGCGCCACAGCGGCGGCGCCCCGTATATTTATGTAATTAAATATACATTCGTGCAAATCTGTACCCCGAAGCAGCGACGGCACCCAGCGAGGGTCGTACGGGTCGGTCGACACCGAGCGCCTTGCTCTGGATGGTATTGACGCTTCTTATCTCCTGCCCAGAGTACAGTGTCTCCCGTGCTCCGTAGTTGTATTCGTCCTCGACGCCCTCCCGCTAGCGCGCGCCGACGATCGCCGTGCGTGGTCCCAGAACAGCGAGCTTCCGCCGGCTAGTGCGCGCTGGCTGTGTGCTGGTGCGTGTCAGGAGAGCGCAGCTACGCCGTATTGGTAAAAAGATACGGGCGAGACGACAGAATCCAGCGTGCAATTCGGAGTAAGACAGCACACTAGAATGCCTATCTTGGCGCTCTTGCCGCGGGGCAGCAAGCCAGCGCCGCCGCCGCCGCCGCCGCCGCGCGCTGGTCGCGCCTTCCCTGCCGTGCGTGTCCCACTTCCCCCCCCCTCCCCCCCCCCTAAAATGGGAGCGGCGGCGCGTTGGGGGCCGGCCAGCTGGCTGCCACCTATACGTAGCTCACTAGCTAGCTAGCTGTGCGACATCGTAACAAAGCCGTAGCGCCTGCCGTTGTTGATCCCGGCGGCCCTGCGACCGGCGGCTCCTTCCTCGCGAAGCCTCCCACCAGGAAGCAATGCTCCTTCCTCTCCTCGCCATTTTCGCTTATTTTCTCCTCTCCTTTCTCTTCCCCTCCTCTCCCTCTCATCCTCGTATCCAATTTCCCCCTCCCTTCTCCTCTCACATCGCCAACGTTTCCTCTGCGCCACGGACCCGTTTCGGCCTCACGTCCCCGCCTGCCTGCCGTCTGGCGCGCCGCCCACACCGCCTGCCGGCTGCGGCCCAACGCCCGCATTCCGATTGCTCTGCTCGTCTTGTCTTTCCCGCTCCTTACCCAGACATCTCTACCTTTTCACGTCATCGGATTCACCGCCTCCTCTTGTCTCACTTGTCCGTCTCGCACGCCGTTTGACCCTTGCCGCTCCGGTCTGCGACATCTGAGACACGCCGGCATCCAGACGCAACCTTGCGCGGGCGTCGTCGTGGTTCGGCTGGGCGAGGTGCGGCCTGTGTTTGTTTGGTCCGTTGCTTTTTCGACTTGTTCTTCGGCCATCTCGTGCCCCCCCCCCCTACCCCCCCTTCCCCCTCTCGCGGGCCTCGCCACCGACTCGTCTGTTTGCGGCCGCGTTCCTCGCGTTGGGCCCCTTGGCTTGGTCGGTCGGTCCCCTCCTTTCCCGCCGCTCCACCAGCGTTTCTTCAGCGGGAGGGCGCGCCCACTTTCACGCCCGCGGCGGCCGCACGGACGGGCCAACCAACGACAAGCCGCCCGTCCCCTACCTCCCGTTATCCGCAGGCTCCCCCCCCCCTCAACCAACCAACCACGTCGACTCCTGGCCGACGGGCGGGTGGGCGGACGAAAACAAAAAAAACCAAGAAAAAGGAGCACGCCAAAACCAGCAAGGGTGTGGGCTGGCTGGCAAACCGCTGCGGAGAATAAAAACTCTGGGCGTGCCGTCCCTCTGGTCGCAAGCCGCGTCGGGTCTGGTCTGGTTTGGTCTGGTCTGGTCTGGCTGCTGCTTGGCTGCTTGGCCGTTAGCCCTGTCGTCCTGCCGCCCTGCGTCCTGCGTCCTGCGCAGCACCGCTGCCGTTTCCCAAAGCAGACGACGGGACCCTGCTGTGTCGCCCGCCGCCGACGCGCCGAAGACGACGCTGCGCCTGGTCTCGGACCGCTCGCCTCCCGCGTCCATCTGTCTGGCGGCCTGACCGGCTCTCTCCCACCACCCGTCTTTTCCTGGCCTATTTGGCCCGTTCGTCGTCCACCCCCGCACGTCTTCCTTCTTCTTCCCGTCCTGAGGCATCCCGTGTCCTGTCCGTGGTGCAAACGGCGCCCGTCTTGGTCGTCTGCCTCCCACCTCTTGATCTCTTGCTCTCTCCCCCCCTTCCCCCCCCCTCCCTCCCTCCCTCCTCTTCGTCCTCTTTCCGTCTTCACCGTCGTCTCGTCTCCTCTCTGCCGGAATCGGCTAGGTGCTCCCACCAAATCCAGCCTAACCGCTGCTAGTCGATTTGCCCGTTCCGTCCTCCACAGCCGCATCTCCTCCTCCTCCTGTCTGCTGCGCTTCCCCTTCTCCTCGCATGAACGACGGTCGCGCGCCCACGCCGAATCGACCCTCTTGTCCGGGCCTGCGTCCGCGTTCCCCGAGCGCGCCGTCGCCGACGCAGCGACGCAGCACCGAGCCGGCACACGGCGCGACCTGACCAGCCACTACCGGCGGCGTTCACCGACCGACGACTGCCAACCACCTGCCAACCACCTACCAACCGACACAGCTCCAACCGACCTGCTGTCCGCTTCCACCATGAACTCCCACCTCTACTCCCCGCCCTCGCAGCAGCAGCATGACATGCACGCCCAACGGCCCGCGCTCGGGCCGTCCGGCTTTGCCCCACAGCCGCCGCCTACCCAACTCCCGTCCATGAACCTCCCGCCGCCGCGCAGCTACATCGACCGTTACCACGAGCGCATGCAGCAGGAGGCCCAGCGTGCCCAGGAGGCCCAGCGCGCTCAGGAGGCCCAGCAGCGCGCCCAGGCGGCACACCACCCCCAGCACCCACAGCACGCCCACCATGCCAGCCAAGGCCTGGCCGGGGACCCGTCCAACTCGCCTCCGACCCCGGGTCACGAGAGGCCAAAACCCACCCCGGAGCAGGAGGCCGCGACGCGCAGGGCCCTCATCCCCTTCTCCAGCTCCGAGGGCAACCGTTCCTACAGGTACGTCCTACGTCGCGCAACCTGCGTGCTCCTGTGCTCTGTGCTCCTGTGCTCCTGTGCTCCTGTTCCTTCTGACGCGGATTCCGACACCCACCCACAGGCTCGATGTTGTGCAACAGCCCAAACGTGCCCGGATGTGTGGATTTGGCGACAAGGTGCGACCCAACGAAAAAAACAAGGGCCACGGGGCCCCGTCAACGCGCGCGCTGACCTTGTGTCTAGGACCGCCGGCCCATCACCCCGCCGCCCTGCGTCCGCATTGTCGTCACCGACCTGACCACCGGCAAAGAGGTGGACTGCAAGTACGTGTTCCCGGTTGCGGTTGCACAGGCTGCCTGACCAGAGGGAGGGGGGGGTGCAAGGGTGGCGAGAACGGCGAATTCGTTTGTACGACGGCTAACGTGCTGCAGTGACATCGAGCACACCATGTTCGTGCTCAACGTCGACCTCTGGTCCGAAGACGCCCTCAAGGAGGTCAACCTGGTGCGCCACACCACGACCACGCCGTCCATCTCGTCGACCACGCCGGCCTCGTACGAGCAAATTGAGAACACGCCGGGCTACCCGCCCATCCTGCCGTCGAACCCGCGCGAGCCGGCTTACGAGCATGGGTACGGGCCCTCCCACTACGGCCACCGCGGCTCCCTCCCCTACGGCGCCGCGCCGCCGCTGCCGCCGCCTACCTATGGACAGCAGCCGTACACGCAGCATGGCAGCGGCGGCTACGGAGGCGACTACGGCGCGGCATACTCGCACTCGCCGCCCAGCTACGGCCCGCCGCGGGTGTTTGCCGGCCCTAGCGAGGTGGTCAGCCAACGGATGGTGCAGGGCAACCAGCCACAGGGCATGTTCACACGCAATCTGATTGGCAGCCTGGCTGCCAGCGCGTTCCGTCTGCAGGACCCGGCCGACAAGATTGGCATCTGGTTTGTGCTGCAGGACCTCAGCGTGCGCACAGAGGGCAATTTTCGGTAAGCGCCCCCCCCCTGTTTTTCGTTTTCTTCTTTCATCGCTGACCGGCAGCTTGCGCTTCTCGTTTGTAAACGTGGGGCCGCCCAGCGTGTCGCCGAGCAGCGGCTCCATGCGCACGCCGGTGGTGAACACGGGCAAGGCGCCGGTGCTGGCGTCGTGCTTCAGCGACGTGTTCACGGTGTACTCGGCCAAGAAGTTTCCGGGTGTGTGTGAGAGCACGATGCTCAGCAAGACGTTTGCCACGCAGGGCATCAAGATTCCCATCCGCAAGGAGGGCCTCGGCAAGAACGGGCGCGGGGACGACGACGACGACGACTATGTGTGATGGTGGGCGGGCCAACAGGAAATGGGACACAAACACGAGCATCCATTGGCCGACGCCGGGATAAGACGATTGGCTGGTTTCCGAGGGGAGCCTGTCGCCTCCCGAGCCGCCAGGACGGGGCACGGCCCCTTGGTCGCGTGGGATCGCCATCTGCGCCTGCTCGCGACGAGCACAACTGCGGGTGCCGTGCTCACAACCGGGGGCGCAGGCCAGCCAGGCTGGGACCAATGCCACGGGGGCGGTCCCGCCCAACGGACGTGCGCTTCTCCCTTGGGCGGCGGCCCGGCGTTTGTTTGGGACGTGTGTCTGCCCGCCAGCAAGGGCGGGCGGGCACAGGGCATGCTTTTTGGAGGGGGGCTGTTCTGTTCTTTTTGGGTCGACTGGTTGGCCGGACTGGACGGCAGGACTGGAAGACTGGAGTTGGCGTGTGATCTTGTGCCATTTATACGAAACGATTGGAATGCCATGACGAGACAGCGACGTGATGCAGTTTGCCACCTCCCGAAGCTGTGGGCGGTCCGGCGCAGGAGCTGGTGTGGGGCGGTCTGGACCGAAGACGGAAGCGAGAGCAGCGCGGTGTGGCAGATGACAGCCCGGAAAGGACAGGCTGGCGCCTGGCAGACGTTACGGCAGCGGAGGTCGTCCGCATGTGCGACCAGAGGCCAGCAAGTCGTCCACGAAGCAAGACATGCCCCAAGACACGCCCACGCCCACGCCCACGACGGGTTGCCCACGACAGGCCGAGTGCGCTGGCCAGCCAAGTGGGACACGTGCGACGGCGACGACGCAATTGTGCGACGACGCACGCGATGGCCGATGGCTTGGCCGGCCAGCCAGAGCCGGCAGCCAGCCACAGAAAGGTGCTGGCATGGTGTCATTTTCGGCCGGGGTGCGGGCGGGTTTCCATTACGTCTTAGTTTGGTGGCCCCAGGGCGGCCGCGAAAGAGTTTTCGCCGGCGTCCTCTGCTGGGCTTCGGCGGGCAGCGCGCCAGGGACGCCCGTGCCCGGCAACGGCCACCACGAGCAAGGGCGGGCCAGCCAGGGAAGCCCAGGGCACCTTGATGACTGGGTTGACTGGGTCCGTCGTTTTCTGCGCGCCGCGTGACGGTGGGCAGCCGTCGGGGCCGCCTGGCGGGCGCCGTCGCAGCGGGCAGGCCAGCGCCGAGGAGGAAGCTCTTACATGATAGCTTCGCTCGGGGCCGCAACAAAGAAAACTTTTCTTTGCCTTCCTTGTGATCACCTTTGCTTGGCTCGTCTGGGGTTCTCCGCCAGAGGCCCCTCTTTTCCATTGCTTTTCTATTTTTTCCCTATTTTTTCATTTTTTTTTTCCTCAGCCTCGTTTGTGTTTTTCCTGGCCATCGTGACCTCCTCTGTCGACGCACAGTCCACCTCTCGTGGTATAAAGCGACCTCGTCTGTCACGTCTGGCACGTCTGTCTGGACTCGCCTTGTCTTCTCGTCTCCTTGTCGTCCATCTGCCTCCATTCATCTACTCTCATCCACTCTCTTTTACAGCCCTCCTCCTCCTCCACCTCCACTCTACCATGGCTGGACTCGCTTCCTACGGCCGCGGCGGCGCCGGCAACATGGCCGACAGCAGCAAGTCGCCCAAGCTGCAGCCCCAGGACCTGGCCACGCCCGTCCTGCGCACCTCGGTCGTCACCACCGGCCGCGGCGGCACCGGCAACATGGCCCGCAACAAGGACGCCGCCGAGACGCGCGCCCTGCAAGACGTGGCTCCGTAGGTGCCCCCCCGCTGCGGCGGACCCGCTTTCTTTTTGTTCCCTCGCTGACCGCCAGTGTCGTTCGTCGTGAGAGCCAGGGCGCCACGCACGCCGGTCGCGGCGGCGCGGGCAACGTGTTCAAGGCCGGGTCGGCCGAGGCCGAGGCGGCAGCGGCGGCGGCGGCAGCCGGGCACTCGGCCGTGGTGGACGACGCGGCCTCGACGTCGGCCGCCAGCAGCGAGACGGCGGGCGGCGCCAAGACGGCCTCGCCGACGGGCCAGCACCAGCACCACCACCGCGAGAAGAGCCTGGCCACCAAGGGCAAGGAGTGGCTGCTGGGGAAGAAGTAGGGGGTAGGAGGGTAGGCGGCGGGGGCGGGCGTCGTCGACAAAGGGCGCTGGCGTTTTTGGGGCACGGTCGCGGGAAGCGGCCCTCTTTATTTTTTTTTTCGTTGTTGTCTTCTTGATCTGGATCTTGGCATTCGCATCAGATTCCCTCGGTAGCGAGCGCGCTGTGACGCATAATGAGTCGAGTGGAGGGGAGAGGCAGGATATCCAACTACTCCGTACCTGCACCGCACGTCATCTTGCAGTGACTCCACGCCTTATCTCGATAACCGCGCTGGTGCGACTATAAAAGGCGGTCGGCGGGCGGCCTGGGCCACGGTTTGCGTGCTTCGGCAGAGACCGCCCGCGATGCACCACATCTGCGACGTCCCCGGCCCGACGCCGGCCCAGCTGGCCCGCCTGCGCGCCCACCTGCCCTTCTCGCTGGGGCTGCTGCGCCGCCTGCAGGTCGCCGCCGGCGCGTACGACGGCGTGAGCGGCCGCCGGGGCAGCGGCACGTCGGCACACGCGCACGTGGTCTTTGTCAGCGAGGGCGGTGGCGGCGGTGAGGGCGGTGGCGGCGGTGGCGGCGGTGAGGGCGGTGGCAGCGGTGAGGGCAGGCACGATGACCCAGAAGAAGGGCAGGAGCCCTTTGCGGCCGCCTACGTCGACCTCGCCCAGCACCCCGAGACGGCCGTCTTCCTGTACGCCTCGGACGAGGACGGGCCGGCCGACCTGCAGTACGCGGACACAGATGCGGACGCGGGCGCAGCCGTCGCCGCCGCCGACGGTGCCGACCGCGGCGCCGCCCTCGCCGCCGCCTGGCCGCCCGCCCGCCGCGCCCGCTGCCGCCGCCTCGTGCTGGCGCTGCTGCGTCACGTGCGCGGCCTCGCCCGGGCATCCACCACCGCCGCCGCCACCGCCGCCGCTGCCGCCGACCTGCCCGTCCGCGTCAAGGTCAACCTGCACGACGGCGTGCGCTACGTGCTGCAGCATCCGGGGGCCGGGGGCGAGTCCGGTACCGACGCCGACGCCGACGCCGACGCCGACGCCGACGTCGCCGTGACCACCGCCTCCTGGGACGCCTACGACCGGTGGCTGATCCGCCTGGCGGACGTGCCCGCAGGAGAGCCTGCAGACGGCCCCGGCCCCGGCCCCGGCCTCGCCTGGGACCGCGTGCGCACGCCGGCCGACGCGGCCCTCGTCCAGAGCCGCACAGCCATCCCGCGCCCCGCGGCGACGCTGCTGGCGGTGCCGAGCGTGGCAGTGCGGGCGGCGGGCACCGGCCCCCGTCGCGACGACGACGACGACGACGACGACGACGGCCCCCTCCAGGCCTGGGCCTTCCTCGGCGTGGACGCGACGCTGTGGACGCTGCACACGGAGCCGGCCCTGCGGGGCCGCGGGCTGGCGACGGCGGTGGCGGCGCGGCTGCTGCGCACGTACGGCCCGCTCTTTGGCGACGGCGGCGATGGCGGCGGCAACGACGGCCTGCTGCTCGCCGCCGACGTGCACGCCCGCAACGCCGCCAGCCAGGCCGTCTGCCGGCGGCTCGGCGGCCGCCGCGCCTGGGCCACGGCATGGATCGTCCTCAATTATGACAGTCTGGGGGGTGGTGAGTGAGGATGGTCCTTCAGTAGTACCCATGATAGCCGGTAGTATCCGTAGCCTTATTTTGCCTGCCCTCCATTTTCAAGACCAGCTCCCACCTCCGCCGCCTACGCCGCCAGGGTCTGCCGGTGCACCTCCTCCAGGAAGAACCGGAGGCTCTCCGGCTTGACAAGGGGCGTGATGCCTGCTGAGTTAGCATGCGCTCAAAAAAAAAGAAGAAAAAAACAACGCAAGAGGCGAGACACTTACCGTGACCCAGATTCACAATCCAGCCCGACCGCCGCTCCGCCCAGCCAAAGCCGGCCACCATGTCGGCGACCGTCGCCGTGATGGCCTCGTGCGTGCCGTACAGCACGCCCGGGTCGGCGTTGCCCTGCAGCACCACGGGCCGGTCGCCGCGCGTGCGCGCCGCCTCGGCCGGCGCGTGCTGCCAGTCGAGGCCGACGACGTCGTAGCGCCCCGGCGCGTCGGCGCAGAGGGCGTCCAGCGCGTACCAGGCGCCCTTGGGGAAGACGATCATGGGCACGCGCGGCAGGCCCAGCGCCGCCAGGCGCCGCGGCAGCTGCTCGGCAATGTAGGCCAGGCTCGGCTGGGCAAAGTCGCGGAAGGCGGCGGGCGACAGCTCGCCGGCCCACGAGTCAAAGACCTGCACGAGCTGCGCGCCGGCCTGCACCTGGCGCGCCAGGTACTCGACGCACACCTCGGCCAGCTTCTGCAGCAGCGCGCGCGTCGCCTCCGGGTAGCGGAAGAGCCACGTCTTGCTCTGCACAAACAGCTTCGTGCCGCCGCCCTCCACCATGTAGCACAGCAGCGTCCACGGCGCCCCGCAGAAGCCGATCAGCGGCACGCGCCCCGCCAGCTTCGTCCGCGTCACCGTGATCGCCCGGTACACGTAGTCCAGCGCCGCCGCCGCCGCCTGCGTGTCCGTCCCCAGCACCCGCGCGTACTGCCCGTCGTCCGGCGACACCAGCGGCTGCGGAAAGTGCGGGCCCTTCTTGTCCACCATCTCCACCTCCATCCCCAGCGCCTGCGGGATCACCAGGATGTCCGAGAAGATGATGGCCGCGTCGATCAGCCCCGCAAACCGCTCAATCGGCTGCAGCGTCAGCGTCGACGCCACCTCGGGGTCGCGGCAGCACTCGAAAAAGTCCCGCGACCCCTTGGCCTCGTGGTACTCGGGCAGGTACCGCCCGGCTGCGCCGCCGTTAGGAAAAGGCACGCACAAAGACAACACATAAGACGGAGACGGAGATGGCCACACATACCCTGCCGCATGATCCACACCGGCGGTCGCTCGACCTTTTCGCCTGCCCGGCTGTCAGCACCCGTTCGTCCGTCTGGCGATCCACCACCCACAAACAACAACAAACCCACCTCGAGCCGCCCGCAGAATCAGGTCATTCTTCAGCGGCGGAAAGTCGGGCGCGGCCATGGCGGACAGCGAGATCCGGAGACGTGCGCGCGCCGGGATGTCTGTGTGTTCGTGGCTGGTCACGGCTCTGTGCATTGGCCGGTGCGGGAGCAATTGTCGTCGTCGCCACCGTCTTGTCTCGTCGTCGGTCGTCTCGTCATGACGCCTCGGCAGAGACTGCTGCTCGACCCCACGCTCAATAAGACAGGTCACGTGATAAACAGCTGTGCACCAGCCACTGTGGCGCAGCGTACCCGTCCCACCAATTGGGAAATAGGAAAAACAACCTCGCACACAAATTGAGCATCGCGACCATCCAGCTTCACGACCTCCCCCCCCCCCCTCTCTCCCCGACTGCTCCCGCCTGCCCGCCCACGACACCAGGGCTGCTGGCAACCCATCTCAGCTCCTGTCAGCTTATCCTTCGCTCTGCCAGAACCACGGCATGCAATAGACAGCGTTCATTTCGGTGGAAAAACAGACGCCCGGAATTGTCGGGGCTTTGGATCCCTGCGGCTTCGTCTGGGGAGCTGTCCCTCGTCCCGCTGCCGCCATGGCTCCGCGGACAGGCTGCTGCCGCATGGTGGGCGGCCGCCTTGCCTCGGCACCGCTTGCCTCCTGCCACGACGCCGTGTGGATCACAGACGCGCTCCTGGCCAGCGCGCTGGCCCGCTTCTGCTGCCGCCGCGCGCCGCCCTCCTCGTCGTCGTCGTCGGCCATGTCGGCTTCGTCGCCCCGCCGCTTCGTCAGCAACGTCCCCGGCCCGCTCGAGAGCCGCCGCCGCCTGGGAAAGCGGCAGATGACCGGTCAGCTCGGCATGCCCTCGGCGCTGCACCCCGCGGTCGCGTCTTGGCCGCCCGCCTGGGCCCTGCCGAACGCCCCGGATCTGCGCCAATGGCAGTGGGCACCGCCGCGGGACGTCTCCCTTCAGCATGCGGGACAGCAGGCGGGCCAGACGGACGACCGTCTGGCGGACTGGTCGCCTCCGCCGTCCCTCTTTTCCTTTGGCGTGTCCCAGTGGCTCGCGCAGCTGGGCGAAGCAGTCCGGCCGGCCGAGCCGGCCGAGCCGGCCGAGCTGGTCGAGCCGGTCGGCGGCAGCGACGGACGCAGCGCCACAGCCCAGCCCTTCTTCGCCAAGCTGCGGGAGGCCCAGGCGGAGGGGGCCGTGTCCGCCGACCGGTGGGACGCCCTCTGCGGCGAGCTCGAGACCCAGTTGCGCCTGGCGGCTTTGACCGCCGACGAGGCGCACGACGCCTTGGGCCTGCTTGTGGACATGGCCGGCCGGTCTCCGCGTGCCTCGCTCTCGCTCCTCTCCCTCTACACGGCAGCTCTCCGCGGCATCGGGGCCTGCCAGCTCCTGCGCCCCGACGACCTGGGCCTCGACTTCTGGCGCGGCCTCTTGGCGCACGCCGCTGAGCTGCCTGCCAGTCCGCAGACAGCTTCCCTGTCCCAAGACATTCTGCGGGCCACGCCGCCACGCTTCGTCGGCCCGCTGGCGCATCTCCTGCCGCCGCTTCTCTGCACTGCGTTGAGTGGGGCGACTGAGCCGCATGCTCGAGAAGTGGCCCAGGCGCTCCAGCACGTCGACCTCGACCAGCACGGCAGCTTCATCGGCACGACGACGGAGCGTGTGCTCGCGCTCGCCGGGGCCGCGGGGACGGCCGGGCCGAGCGGAGAGGGCGCCGCTGCTGCTGCCGCCGCCGCCTGGCTCTTCACGCTAGCGCACATGCCACAGGTGCGCCAGGACCGCCTCTACCAGGCGCTGGCACAGCTGCAGTCGGCCACGCAGCAGACACAGACGGACCTGTGCGAGCTGCTCCTCGCCCAGTGGGCCAGCCGCGGCTACGTGACGCCGCAGGCGCAGCACATCTTTCGGCGGACGATGCAGGCCGTGCGGCGTGCTCAGGGCCGGGGGCCTGGCGAGAACGCAGACGCGGACCACGCGGACCACGCGGACCACGCCGCCCTCGCCGCTCTTGCGCTGGCCGTCTTCCGGTCGGAGCACAGCCGGCCACAGTGCGTTGCGCTGTACGTGAGCCTGTGGCGCGGTCTGCAGGTGCTGGGCCGCGACGCCGAGCTCGTGCCGTCCGTGGCCGCCCTGCTGGCGTCGCGGGAGAGGGGCCGCCAGGCCGAGCGGCAGCAGCAGCCGGCGGCACCGCCGCCGCCGCCGCCACCGGCCGCCTTCTTTGAGGCGCTGGCCTGGGCCGTGGACGACGTCGACGTGGCCGTGCGCCTGCACGAGATGTTTGTGGAAGCGCAAGCCGCCTCTGCCAGGGCGCGTGCTGTCCCAGCATGCAGCCCACGGCGGCCGGCCGCCCTCTGGAGCGCCGGCTTCTGGGACAAGTTTGCGAGCCGCCTCGCGACCGCCCTCGACGAGGGCCGGCTGACGCCGGGCCAGGTCAGCCACGCGCTGGACCTGGCGGCGCGGACGAGGGCGGCCAAGACAGCGCGGGCGGCCAAGACAACAGCGCCGGCGGCCAAGAAGACCAAGGCCAGGCCGGGCCCGAGCCGCGGCCTGGGGACGCCCACGGTGGCCCTGGTCGAGAAGCTGGCCGTGCACTTTGCGCTGTCGCCGGATCTGGTGCCGCGGCGCGCGCTGCGCGGCATTGAGCAGTGCCGCGCCTTTCTCGCGGCCCACGGGCGGCTGTCGGGCGCGGTGTCGTCAGCCGCCCTGCCGTCGGTGCCGGCCCCGTCTACGCCGGCCTCGTCTACGCCGGCCTCGTCTACGCCGCCCTCACCAACGGTGCTCCGCGCACTCTTCCACGTGATCACGCGCGACCTCGCCCGCGCCGAGCCCGGCCGCACGAGCCGGCTGCGCTGGTTCGTGCAGCTGGTGGAGCGCGAGCACAGTGCGGCCGCGGCGCAGGCGAGCGGCCGCGCGCTGGAGCGGTGGCGCGCGGCGGCCCAGCGCGTGCGGCGCGCGGCAGGGGGGTCCCCGCTGTGATGAAAGCGGATGGGTGTACGGAAGACGCGGTCAGCATGCCACAGCGGCGGCCAGCGGCGGCCAGCGGCGGTCGGCGGCGGTCGGCGGCAGCCGGCGGTGGCCAGCGGCATGCAGAGACGGACCTGCCACGGCGTGGCCGAGCGTTGGTGTCTCGGAATGGACGGCGAATGTGTGTGTGGGGGTGGTGAGCTGTGGCCGCAAGCTGTGGGAAGATGACTGGGGGCAACGCAGTCGAGATTTGTGCGACCGTCTGTTATAGACCGGCGCCGTAGATCTCTCTGCTGCACGAGCAGCTGCAGACCGCATGTGTGTTGTACATAGGCTGTGCGCTTGTGCGCTCGTACATGGACTTGGCCCAATGCAGGCCGCCTGCCGGCAACCTGGGTCGTCTTCTGCCGTCTTCTGCCGTCTTCTGCCGCCTTCCCCGTCTTGTTCGTCTGCTCCCTCTTTCCCGTCTGCCGTCGAGGGCTCTCGAGTGCTGGTCTGGCCAGAGCATCCACGGGCACGGCCACTAACTACCACGGCCGCCGCCGCCGCCGCCGCCGCCGCCTTCTTCTCGTTTGGCCTTCTCTCGCCTGGACCCCGCCGCCTTGTGAGACGTGTGGGAGGCGTGAGGGAAAACGTCGGCTGTTTGCTCGGCTGCTGGGTGACACGGCGACTCTCTGGAGGGCGGTGGCTGTGGCTGTGGCGGGCTGTGACGGGCTGTCCGCGACTCGCCTCTTCACCTTCCCTTCGGGGCCGTGTGCCTGGCCGCTTTCGGCCGCCTGCGTCACCCTCATTTCGCGCTGCAGCGGCGGCCATCCGTGGGAGGTAGCGCGTGTGGGTGATACCGAGACAGGCGCGGTCGTCGATGGTCGGCTGTCGACTTGAGGTCGTGCCGGCGGTGCTGGCGGTGCTGGCGGTGCTCTCGACGCTGTGCAGTCCTCCTGCGCGCGACCAGCCGTTTGAGCCACCGCAGGTGCTGCTCCTGGCCGGTTGGCACGGCCGCTTGCACGGCCGCCAGCACGGCCGCCTGCACAGCCGCCATCCGATCTCAATGCTATCTCGATGCGGCAGGTCGGTGTGTCCGGCGGTGTGCCCGGCGGTGTGCCGGGCGCAGGACGGCGGCGGCGCTGACCGCCGTAGCGAGGTGAGAGGTGAGGCAGCGGCGGCCGCGTGCTGGGGCGGTCTCGAGAAGCGAGCGAGCGAGACATGCTGGACGCGCGCGCAGGTGGCTGCAGGCGCCTCTGTGCCACCGCCCAGGCGAGCGGCGCGCGGCGCGCGGCGTGTCGTGGTGGCGTCGACGTTCGACCTGGCCGTTTTCGCTCTGGCTTTCTGCCTGGGGCCCGGTCTGCCCGGTCTGCCCGGCCTGCCTGGCCTGCCTGGCCTGCCCGGTCCCGCTCTCAGCTCGCTCCTCGATCTGTCTTGGTCGATCTGGCGTGAGCAGGTTTCCACGGCGCTGTGGCGACTGTCTCGCCTGCGCTGCTTGCGCGCTCGTCCCATCACAGGCTGCAGCCCATGGTTACAGCCGCCCGCCACCGTGTTTGTTTGGGACGGGACCGACCGGACAGCTGCCGCGGGCGGCAGAGACGACGTGATCCGAGAGGAGAGGCAAGACAGAGAGACAACCAAATGGACGAGTGAAAAGTGAACAAGTGAACAAGTTAGATGGCCGGATCGACAGGATGGCCGACACAACGCGCGTCAGGTGTCTCATCAGCTGCCGTCTGTCTGCTCGTCCGTTGCCTGCGTGGTCTTGCACCGATGTCAGTCGTAGTTGAGCTGCGGAGGCATAGTTGACAAAGCAGAGTCCTCAGAGTCCTCTCTGCCTGAGGCCAGTCCATAACACGTCTTCTCAGCAGCACGCCCATGCCCACACGCTCCTTCCCTAGGCGATGATGTAGGCAGGCCCGTCGCCCTTCCTCCGCGTTACACCTCCCTCGACCGCGGCAGAAGGAGCGACCTGCCCAGACCCACGCCCGCCTTCTGCGCGCCTCCTGCGGGCGCCTTCCTCCTTCCTCCGCCGCCTGTCGGCCGCTCCTGCTTTCCTGTCTCAACTGCCACGTTGTCCGCCGGCCGCCACCACCCAGTGTCTCGCCCGTCCGTCCCTCCTCTCTCGCCTGCGCCTTTTTTGGAATCTGCCTCACGCACACAAGCCTCCTCTGCCGCGCACACCACCGCCGCCGCCCTCGCCCACCCCGACACCGGCCTGGACGCGGCTTGACGTGGCCCGTCCTGACGTGGCCTCGACGCGGGCGCAGGCAGGATTCCGGTTGGACTTGGGGCGCCGCTCGTCTTCTCGTCCTCCCGCTCGTTCGACCTCGTCTGGCCTCGACCTCGAACTTGGCTTGGCCTCGTGCCCTTTGCTCGTGCATCGTGTTCTCGTGGCCACCTGTCCGTCCGCGCCCGGTCGTGTGTGCCGGCCTGCCGTCCGCATTGGCCGACGCCATGCAGCAGAGCCAGGCCAAGCGGCCGCTGCCGCCGCAGCTGTCTCTGCTGGACACGTCGTTTCCGGCCATTGCAATTCCAGAAAGGCTCCGCCAGCAGCACCATCATCATCAGCAGCAGCAGCAGCAGCGGCAGCAGCAGCAGCAATATCAAGAGCGCCAGCAGCAGCAGAGCCAGTATCATCCGAGCCAACAGCACCACCACCACCATCACCACCACGAGAATCACCGCCTACATCCCCTCCAAATGGATGGCAGCTCCGCGGTGGCCGGCTGTGCGTCGCTCTTCCACGACAAGCCGCTGTCCGCCGGCGAGAAGCCCGTCAAGCGCCGCATGCGCGGCATCACGTCGTGCCTCGAGTGCCGCCGCCGCAAGATGAAGTGCGGCCGCACCCAGCCCTGCGACCACTGCCGCCGCTCCGGCCGCGTCTGCATCTACCTCGGCGACCGCCTTGACCCGGACAGCCAAGGAAAGATCACCGAGATCAAGGAAAAGGTCAGCTCGCTCGAGCTGCAGCTGCAGAAGAGCGTCGTCCACCAGCGCATCGGCAGCGGCCTGCTCGGCTCCGACGTCCCGCCCTACATGCCGGCCTGCGCGGAGGACCCGGCGGCTGCCTCGTCGTCGTCATCGGCCTCGGCCTCGGCTTTGGCTTCGGCCTCAGCCTCAGCCTCGGCCTTGGCCGCGGCCTCGGCGTCGGCGGGCCTCGACCCCTCCGAGAGCGGCCTCGAGATCAGCCACATGGTCACCTCCGACCTCATCTACGACCACGCCGACGACAGCAGCAGCCTTGACGGCGACGAGCTCGACGACGACGAGGCCACAAACGACATGATCGACCTCGGCTTCAAGGTCGGCCGCATGCGCATGACCGAGCGCATCGGCGGGCTTAACCGGCCGCGCCTGGCTGAGGAGGTGAGATCGAGACCAAGGCAACGAGGCAAGCCCGAAAGCCAGAACGCTGCTAATCCCAGATCAACGTCGCTCTCGCCAGCAAGCCCGGCGCCTTTGGCTTTGTTCGCGGTGCTGGCGGGCCCGGCAGCCCCGGCGACACCACCGGCGACGTCGGGCAGCCAAACGACGCGACGACGACGACGACGACGACGACGAATCCGGCCGACACAGCAACCGACAGCGAGACCCATGGGACGCCCATTCCCGACTTCCTCCAGCCCTCCAGCGACTACATCCCGCCCTCCAGCAGCGCCCTCTTCGGCCACCTGACCGCCGTGCCCCCCGTCCAGCGCCTGCTGCCGGCCGCCTGGATCTGCGACTTCCTCAAGAACACCTACCTGGCCAACGTCCACCCCATCGCCGCCTGCCTGCACCCGCCCTCCTTTGAGCAGCAGTACGCCGAGTTCATGGCCCTCGCCGGCCGCGGCTGCCAGCCCCGCCGCCCCCGCCAGGCCCTCGTCCTCGCCGTGCTCTTCTCCGGCGTCGTCGCCGCCGACGCCGCCGACCTCGCCGCCCGCTTCGACATCCGCAAGGTCGATCTCGTCGCCATTGTTAAGTACGGCGTCGAGGCCTCGCTCGGACGCGCCAACCTGCTGCGCACCACCAGCGTCGAGGCCATGCAGGCCTTTGTCATCTACCTCGTGGCCCTCTGCCGCGACGAGGTCTCCCGCTCCCACTCCATCCTCGTCGGCGCCGCCATCCGCATGGCCGAGTGCATGGCCCTGCACCGCGACGGCAGCGCCTTTGGCCTCACGCCCCTCGAGACCCACGTCCGCCGCCTCGTCTGGCACCAGCTCTGCTTCCTCGACATCCGCACGTGCGAGGCCCAGGGCCCGCGGCCCACCATCCACCGCGAGGACTACGACACCCTGCTGCCGTACAACTGCGACGATGCCGACCTGGCGGGCAGCGAGGGTGCCGATGCTCGGACCAGTTCCGGGGCCGGAGCAGGGCCTGGGGCCCAGGTTGGAACTGGGGCCGGGGTTGGGGTTGGGGTTGGAACTGGGGCCGGGGCCGGGGCCGGGGCTGGGCCGGCCGACGCGGCCACCTTTGCTTCCAAGCCGCGCTGGGCCGCCTCCTTCCCCGTCGTGCTGCGCTTCGAGGTCAACGAGATGATGCGCGTGATCTGGCTCGACCGCTTCAAGCTCGAGCGGCGCAAGATCCACCTGACGGTCGTCATGGCCAAGGTGGAAAAGTTCTGCCACCGCCTGCACAACAAGTACGCCGGCTCGCTCGACGGCGCCTCCCCGCTCAAGCGCTTCACCAAGCTGCTCATGGAGCTCTTCGTCTGCCGCATGCACGTCATGGTCCTGCACCCCTACCACGCCAACACCAGCAACCCCCTGTCGCCCCGCCTGCACGCGGCCCTCATCCAGAGCGGCATCCGCATCGTCGAGATCGGCATCGAGCTCGAGACCAACCCGGACTTTGCCCCCTGGCGCTGGTACCTCGGCGCCTTTATGCAGTACCAGATCGCCCTGCTGCTGACCACCGAGGCCTTCCACGGCCACTCCGCCAGCGAGGCCGACCGCATCCGCCGCTGCCTCGACTACGTCTTCGACACCGTGCCCGGCGTCACGCTCGCCCCGACCCTCCGCGACAAGGCCCAGGCCGTCCTCTACGAGGTCATGCAGAAGAGCGCCATCTACTGCGAGTTCCGCAAGCTGCGCGCTCCGACCTCGACCAAGCAGGCCGTGCCCCAGGCCCAGCTGCCGTCTACGGGCAGCAACAGGGGAGCCGGCGGTGAAAACAGGAACGGCGGCGGCGGCGGCGGCGGCGGCGGCGGCGGCGGCGGCGGCGGCGGCGACGGCAGCAGTGCACAGGACAACGGCACCCAGAACAGCAGCAGAAAACAGGCCAGCGAGTTTGCCTTGGTCAAGGAGGAGCTGCTCTCGCCGGTCTCCAATCTCACGGCCGGCGCGCCGTCCGGCATGGTCCCGGAACCGTCGATGCCGATGGACCTGTCGACGTCCCTGCCGGCGCCGCAGTACCCGCCAGCGAGCCAGGCGTACAACACGGCCCAGCCGATCCAGCCTCTGCCGGCGTACCAGGCGCCGGCAGGCAGCCATGACGGCATTCCCCGCGGCGTCGTGCCCGATCCCTCGGGCCTTCTGCACGCCGACCGGCCGTTTGAATACACGT
This sequence comes from Ophiostoma fasciatum, assembly GCA_019925495.1. Taxonomy (NCBI): domain Eukaryota; kingdom Fungi; phylum Ascomycota; class Sordariomycetes; order Ophiostomatales; family Ophiostomataceae; genus Ophiostoma; species Ophiostoma fasciatum. The sequence goes on along the minus strand of JADHKM010000004.1, from coordinate 137,641 downwards.
TTGGCGCGCACGCCGCACCGGACACGCCCATGGCCACGCTCTATCCGGTCAGCAGCATGATGGTCTTCTCCGGCGTGGCCAACGGCGAGGCGCTCTGGGGCCATCCCCAGGTGGTCAATGCCGACAGCCCCGAGGGCTTTGGCGGCGAGTGGACCGGGAACCTGCTGTCCCAGAAGCAACAGCAGCAGCAGCAGCAGCAGCAACAGCAGCAACAGCAGCAATACGCAGGGCTCTCTCAGCAGCCGTTTTCTTTTGGCAGACAGGCGCAAGACATGCCGGCTAATCTGCTCGACGGCATCAGCTGGGTAGGTCCGCTGTCCTTGTAGTGCCGGGATGCTCTAACCGTTTCGGCCAGGACGACCTCAACACCATGCTTCCAAAGAGCTCATAGACCAGAGACAACAGAGAGCCATAGAGACAAGCTAAACGACAGCAGGTTTGATTTTGGATTGGTTTGGGAGGGTTTGGTTTAGGTTGTCCTTTTGGTTTGCATAGTTGGTTATTCTCGCTTGTTCATCTGCCAGACCGCGTTCTATAGGCCACGTGCAGAACAAGTACGTTTGTCCAATGTCCTGGGCGCCTGCTGGCGAGTGGACAGACGCGGCGGTCGCATGTTTCGTCGGGCGTCTGTCCCGTTTACGTGCTGATCCATAAGCGCATGGCAATGACCAGTCTGAGGCCTTGAGACTAGACGACACAACTTTTCGATGTGACAAACCGTCTCCCTTTGTTTCTGTGGCTGCTGCTCCTTTGCGAACCATCGCCCCGTGTCCCTCTCACAGGCCTCGACTCGTCAACCCCAAAGGGCCTCGCATGTGCCACCTCCTATCCATTCACCCGACTGCCTCCCACTTGAGTGGCATCTGGCGGGCAAACACAGACAAACCATAGAAACACAAGGCATGACGAGAAGCATCAACACGCCCGAAAGAAAACAAAGCAACTCGAATAAAGAAGGGCGCAACAGCAACACCTCCCGCCTATCGCCTTCTCGCTCTCTTGTCCGCAAGGACATAGACGTTGGTGTCGTTTTTCGCCATGATGTTAAATTTATCTCGTTCGCCTTCGTTGTAGACGAAACGGGCCGGGCCCGGCCTCGTACCCGGAACCCAGGTTTCTCGGGTGTCTGGACGGACAGGGTACTCTCGATAGGGGGGGGCCGACTGGATGCCCAGCCCCTCGTGGTTTCTAAATCGCTTCGGGTAGCCGTGGCCCGTCGCCAGGTTCCCCGGCACCCCCTGCATCTGACTGGCCGCGTCCTCCTCCTTGATGACTCGACAAGGATGGTCTTCAGGGAGGTTCGTGCACACAAAGTCATACTGCACAGAGATTAGGCGGCGCCGGAGGAACACAACATCGGCTTGTCCATAGAAGACGCACCTGTGCAACCGGTGCCAGCGTCTCCGCTGTCGCCGTCGCTGTCGCCGGCATGGGCGCCAGTACCGGAGCCGTCGGCTCTCCCAATGTCGTGGGCGACCATGCCGTCGTCGTCGGCTCTCCCAATGTCGTGGGCAACCATGCCGTCGTCGGCGGGTCTTGCCACATCGTGGGCGACCATGCCGCCGTCGTCGGGTCTTGCCATATCGTCGGCGCCGGCTCTGTCGGCGACCATGCCGTCGTCGTCGGCTCTGTCCGTGACGTGGACGCCCATTCCGATTCCAGTTCTGTCGTCGTCGTCCCCGTCGTCGTCCATGCCCATGCGGACATTGCTACGGCAGCAGCAGGCCCTGTCTTGTTCGGTCAGCCTCGGATCGTCAAGGCTTGGGCGGCCGAGGTCAGAGACCAGAATCTTTGTGACCACACAAGGTGCTCTGATGTGTTGGCCGCTCTGTGGCGTGCTGGCCGTGTCTGAGCAAGCTCTGTGCTCTGTGCTCTGTGCTCTGTGCTCTGCATCGCAGCCAGAGAGCTGCCCTTTTTATCTGTTTCTCAACCTCCCCTCCTCCCCTTCCGGCCCAACTTTCCTGTCTCGGGCTTCTCTGGGCTTCTCTTCTTGCCCCATTTTGCACGCCCGGCTGCGTTCTCTTCTGGACAGGCCAACGAATCGTAGACGTGCCGAGGGCTCGCTTGCCACCTGTCCCGGGCGAATGTGTACTTTGGGGGACAAATCAAGCTTCGGAGGATGAGACATTTTCACCCCTCTCTTTGCCGAACGCTTTCGGGCTTCGCCGCAGTTTCCTCCCGCGAACATGGCCTGATGACCTGCTACGTGGTGGTCGGGCAGCCATGAAGCGCAGCACACGACCAATCAGAGGGCCGGACCGCCAGACGAGGCTCAAGCATAAATACGGAGTAATGCCTCGGTTTCCACCGCCCAGCGCGGCAGGCGCGCACCCAAGGTATGTGCCGTAGTGCTAACGGAGTAGGTGCCACCGTAGGTGCTCCGTACAGGCGCACGAGGCAGCTTGGCGGCCGTTGCCCGAGGCCAGCCCGATACGAAAACAAGGCAGGAGTGACGAGTGGAAGGCCTCGTTCGTTCAACAAGGCTACGGAGTATGCGGACTTTGGCGCGCGCCGGCACAGCCCCACTTTGAATGGCACTTATAGTGGGTAAGCAAAATAAACGAGGCTTTCCCCATACATTTCATGCTTAGAGCCCCGATCCTCCAGCACCGTCCCGCTGCATGCTGCTTCGGACCCGCGACGACCTGCCACCCTTTGTTTTGTCTGCATCCCATGGCTTCCCAGCCTCTGTCGCCGATGCCCGCCGTCGTCCTCCCGGATGGTGCCGCCGACGGTGCTGCGGCGCTGGTCAAGAAACTGGAGGCCTTGGACGACGGCACCCTGGTGGACCGCGACAGGCAGATGGTAGCCATTTTTGCGAAGCTAGCGCGCGACGTGCTGCCGCTACAGGAAGCAGCCGACGACATCGTCCCGGCCCCCGCCATCGTCCCGGCCCCGGCCCCCGCCCCGGACACGACCGCGGTGGCCGCCGTCTCGCCCGCCGCCGCCGCCGCCGCCGCGCGGATCCGGCAGCTGTGTCCCGCGCCCGAGGCGGCCGACGACCTCGAGGTCTACCTGGTGGCGCTGTGGGAGACGGTCATCCTCGTGGCCAAAGCCGTGCCCTACGACCATGCGCTCCAGGACGAGCTCGTGGCCGTCCTCGAGAGCCTCTGGTCGCACGCCACGACGACCATGGAGCTGTGGGGGGTAGGTTCTGTCCATGTCGCCTGGTCCCTTGGTTTGTTTGTGTGGCCGGCCCGGCTGACGAGTCGATCCGCTGCAGAGGAGCTTGCGGCTCTGGCGAGACCTTCCGCTGCTTGGACCGCTGCTGCGGGAAGCCTGGTATGGTATGGCTCCTCCTCCTCCCTCCTTCGTATGGGCGGGCGGTCCGCAGTGTGTGCTCACCGCGGCCCGCTGTTGTCCACGTCCCGCAACACGCGTTCGTTCTGACGAGCCACCAGATCCGGAACCCGAGGACGACGAGTTCAGCGACGACAAGCTCCGCGACGAGGTGTCCGCGTGGGTCAACCTCAACGCCTTCACGGCACGCGCCATGCAGAAGAACCTGCTGCGCTGGACCGTCTTTGCCGTCCTGGCCCTCAGCAAAGCGCTCGAGCACGAGCCCCCGCGCCCGCGCCGCCCTGAGGCGGATCGTGCCGCCGCCGCCGCCGCCGACAACGACGCAGACCGGGCCGCGCGGCGCCGCCAGCTCTGCTTTGCGGGCCAGGTGCAGGTGGCCAGCCAGTGGATCCTGCGCGGCGGCACCGAGGTGTTCCGCGACGCCTTCCGCGCCCAGGGCCTCAGCGCCGCCGAGCTGCGGATGACGGCGCCGGGCCCGCTCTATGCGGCCAGCGACGGCCAGCCCGGCCTGGACCTGAAGCGCTGGTGGTTCTGGAAGAGGCGCCTCGCCGAGCTGGGGTCCGCCCCCGCCCCAGGCGATGCCGGCATCGCCATCGGCAGCAAGGCGCGTGCCGAGGCCCGCCAGGCCGCCGCGCACATGGACGACATTGTGGCCCACGACGGCCGCCTGCCTCTACCTCTGGTGCGCGTTCTCGGATCGGCTGCCGGGGCAGAGAAAAAGGGCCACATCACGCCGGATGAAGAAGAAGAGCAAGAGAGTGTCCCACAACAAGACAAGGGGACGTTCGCGCGGAAACTCCAAGGGTGTCGTTCATGAGGATGGGTTTTCAGGTTTTTCTCACTTTACCTACATACGGAGTATTACGGCAAACGCGACCCGTCCCGATGCATGGTGCCGTCTGCCTGCTCCTTTTAGGCTGACCTGGAACCCAAATACAATCACAGTCGTGTTTCGTTTCAAGCTTTTCACATCAGAGCCGTCGCCAAAAACACCAGAGGAATCACAAAAGACAGAACCTCTCCTCACCTCCCCTATCCCTTCCCCTCCCCCCCCCCCAACCCAAAAAAAGGCCAACGCCCGCCGCTGGGAACCAAAAAGACAAGATATGTGCCGCGAGAACCATGCCGCGGGAGTCTCCTGCTCCCCCGTCCGTTCCCCATGTCCTCTCCTGAGCAGGCCTGTCCAGAAGAACCGCACGCCGTGGACCAAGAAAAAGACAAAAACCCTGACGCTCCAGTAATCCTCCACATCGTGATCAGACAGCTTGCGCCTTGCGCGCTCTCCTTACGAGTCCGCGAGCTTGGCAAAGTGCTTGGACCAGATCCAGCCCACCAGCTCGCTGGGGTCGTCCTGGTTCTTGGCCAGCCACAGCTCGCCCTTTTCGGCAATGACATCGAAGATCTGGCAGTTAGAACCCAGAAGCAAAAAAAGACAAGAGGCGGACGCGGACGTCTGTATCGGCTTGGCTTACCTCCCCCGCCTGGTACGTGAGATAGGGGTACCCGGCTTCGTGCTTGGTCTCAATGTTGAACTCGAACAGCGACGCCGCCAGCCACAGCACGTTGTACCCGCCGCTGCGGCCGCCGCCGCCCCCGCCCGTCGTCGACGACGACGTGTTGGATGACGTCGTGCCCGCCCGCTCGCGGGCCGACCGCCGGTCGTCCGCGACCAAGAATCCGCCGCCGCCGCCGCCATTGCTGTGCTGCTGACTGTTGTTGGCGCCCACGGCCGGCGATGCCATTGTCGGCGTCGGCGCATCGTCGGAGAGGGGCAGTGCCGAGTGGAACAGGCCCGAGAACCGCCGTCCACCGCCGCCGCCGCCGCCGCCGCCGCCGTTGAGGTCGCCCGACGCGCTGCCGGGCCCGGGATACTGGCTGCTGGAGTTAAAGGTCGAGCCAGAGTCGCGCCGGCCGCCCGCCTGCTGCTGCAGCGCCGCCGCCATGCTCGACGTGCCGCTGCTGGGCAGCGGGCCGTGGCCGGCCGAGTAGTTGGAGTCGACGCTGGGCCGCGCCGCGCTGTTGCCGGCAGAGTCGTAGCTGCGCCCTGTGTTCGGCCGCCCGGGCGCGGCGTAGCCGTTGGCCGAGCCGATGGACCGCGAGGACGACTCCGTCGGCAGACCAGACGTGCTGGGGGATCCGCCTGGGCCGGCGCCACCGTCGCCGCCACGAGTGCGGCTGTGGCCTTGACCGTGCCCGTGCCCGTGCCCGTGGCCATGGCCGTGGCCGTGACCGTGACCGTGACCGTGGCTGTGGCCGTGACTGTAGCCGTGGCCTTGGGTGTGGTTGTCGGCGAGGTTGGCCCCGCTGTAGTAGTCGCCACGGAAGTAGTACTGGTGGGGGCTCGGCAGGCCGCCGGCCGGTGTCGTGACGGATGCAGCCGCTGCGCCCACCGCGCCCACCGCGCCCGCCGCACCCGACGACGAGGCCGTGGTCGGCGAAAAGGCAAAATGGCCGCCGCCGCTGCCGCGCCCGCCAAAGTCCGGCGTGGGCAGGCTCGGGGCGCCGTCGCTGTTGACGGAGCTGCCGCGGCCGCGCGTCGAGAGATCCGACGGCCGGCCCGACCGCGTCCGGAGCATGCCGGTGCCCCCCACGGGGCTGTAGCTGCCCGGACCATCGGCCCCGCCCCCGCCCCCGCCCCCGGCGCTGCCGACAACGCCCTTGGTCAGGATCGTCAGGGAGTGCTTCATGTGCTCCTCCATGTCGCGGAAGTCGCGCGTAAAGGTGCTGACAATGTCGGCGATTTCGGGCACAGACTGCTGGTGGTCCTCGAGGACGACGCGGACCTTTTGCTGCCAAATGGCAAACCAGCGCACCTGGATGTTGACCAGGTTGCCCAGGCAGATGTTGCCAATCTTCTCCGTGTTGGCCGACAGCAGCGGGAGCTCCTTCTTCAGCGACTCGTTAAGCGCCTCGTACTGCTCGACCAGCTCCGCCAGCTGCTTGTCCACCTTCTTGCCGCCCTTCTTGAGCTGCACGGCGCGCTCGTAGTCCAGGCGGCGCTTGGCGCGCTTCTTCATGGCCAGGTTAGGGTTGCTGTAGCACTTGATGACCTGCTCAAACGGCTCGATGACGTGCTTGCGCACCTGCGCCAGGTGCTGCTCCAGCGCCACCTTCTCCAGGTCGCGCATCGACATGTTGAAGCGCGCCCACTTGCTCTCCAGCTCCGGGTAGGGCGACGGCTGCAGGCGCATAACCAGCTCCATGGCCGACAGCAGCTGCAGAAACTCGTGCACGTACGCCGACACCTGCCGCGTGTAGAACTCGACGTCGCGCAGCACCACCTGCAGGCGCAGGTAGTCGTCGCCAAACTTCTCGTTGAGCTTGGCGTACTCGGCGTCCTCGGGCGGCCGGTTGCTCGACACCTGCAGCTTGTCGACGCGCTTGCCAAAGGCCCGCGCAAAGCCGGCGCGCACGTCCGAGTCCTTGCGCTTGCGCCCCACGATCTGGCCCACGAGCTCAAAGTTCTTCTTGGTCTTGTTGATGTCCAGGATGGCCGTCTCGAGCAGCGTGCGCGCGTTCATGAGCGCCGGCCGGTCCGGGTGGTCGGCCGGCGTGTACTGCAGCAGCTGGCTGATTAGGTTAGGGTACTTTGTGATGCGCTGCATCGGCTTGATAAGCAGAGAGTCGAGGTTCCACGCGGCGGTCAGCTCCTGGGCGACCTCGTTGCACTCGGAGAGCCAGAGCTTGACCGCGGGGTCCTCCTGGATCTGGATGAGGCGCTTCGCCGCGTTGTCGCTGCTGCGCAAGAAGGCCTCGTGCGTGACGCGCATCTGGTCAATGTTTCTGCGAAACACGGGGCCGAGGGCGGTCTGGCGGTCGCGGCTGTCCTCCGAATCGACGGCCGACGAAGCCGTGGCGGCCGCGGCCGAGGCCGATCCGGCGGTGCCGCTTGTGCCCGCTGTGCCCGCTGTGCCCGCTGTGCCCGCTGTGTTGGCCGTGGCGGCCGTGCCCGTCGTGCCGGCAGCCGACGTAGCCGAGGTCGAGTTGAGGGTGCCGGATTCCGAGCAGATGGAGTCTTCGCGCGGGGGAGGCGGCGAGGTGCGGCGGCCGCTCTTGGGCGCGTATACGGAGGCCACGGCCTCTTTGAGCTGGATGAGAAAGGCCGTGTGGAAGGCGATGATCTCGTCGGTGTTGCGGAAGATGAGCTTGACCGTCTTGGCGTCCAGCTTGGGGCATGCCTCGGCCGTGCCCTTGTAGATCTCCTCGACAATGTTCATGTCGCGCACAAAGACAGCTTCGGTGTCGACGAGCTCGCGAATGACCATCTGGCGCTGGACCAGCCGCGCCTGCTCCTTGCTCGGCGCTGCCTTCTTCTTCCCGCTCGCTGAGCGGGACGGCGCGCTCTTGGGAGCGACGCTGGCACCGGCACCGGCACCCGCACCGGCGCCGGTACCGGAAGCGGCACCCGCGATGGCAGCGTTGGAAACGGGGGGGCCGTCTGCCGCGCTGGACGCGTCGGCGGTGCCGTCGCCGCCGCCCAGCCGCTCGCCCTCCACGAGCGTGGCGCCGCTGACGGACGGCCGCGGCAGGTCGAGGGACGCCTGATGGGACGACGGGGCCGTGCGCGCCGGGGGCGAGGCAAAGGAGGAGTCGCCGGCGACGCTGCTCGTGCCCTCGGCCATGCTGCCGGCGCCGCCAAAGGTAAACGAGTCCTGGCCGTCGTGGTCGTCGCGCAGGCCCTGGGCAAAGCTGTTGGGCCGCGAGGAGTCGTAGCAGGCGCTGGACGAGCTGGGCCGCATGCTGTTCTCGGTGTTCTCCGTGTTCTCCGTGTACGAGTCCCGGCTGTTGACGGACACGGGGATGGGCGGCGGGTCGTGGTCGGGCAGGACGGGAACATGGGACCCGGAGCTCTTGTCATCGGACAGATAGGGGATGAAAAAGTTGGTTCCGGTGTCCAGCTCGGGAAGCCGAAGACCCGCCGACAGCTCGTGCTCGTTGGCACTGCCGTTGCCGTCGTGGCCGTCGTGGCCGTCGTCGATTGGCGACACGACAGAGCTGTCGGCCTGGTCGTACGGCCCGTAGTCGTCCTGGCGATGGTGCTGGCTCTGCTGGTCGTCGTCGGCCAGGGACGCGGGCCTGGAGTCGTCAAACTCGTACGGGTTGGGGCGCTGGCTGGTGAGGTGGGTGGCGCGGTGGGTGTGGGTGTGGCGGCTGCGGCCCTGCAGCGCCGAGGATTCGGTGCGCATGCGTGACCGCGCAGCGGCGTCATGGCCGTGATAGGCAGCCGACTGGGACGCCTGCAGCAGGGACTCCCGGGCAGCGAGAAAGGCGCGCGCGTCGTCGCTCTCGATGGAGAAGTCGGTCCAGCCAGACTGCTGGCTAGACCGGCTGGCGGGCGTCAGCATCGAGGGGATCATCAGGCTGTCGGGGACATCCGGCGAGGCCTTGGACTGCTGCTGGTGGTGCTCGGCCGCGGGCTGCTGTGGGGGCTCATCCGAGGCGTCGGACGGCGCGAAGGAGGCCGCGCGCAGCGCGGCAATGTTGTCCCGGAGACTGTGGCTCGTGTAGAAGGTCTCGGCGTGGTCGGCGAGCGAATCGCTCGAGGGGGAGGGGCGGCGGTGGCGGCTGCTGCCGCTGTTCAGACGAGACAGCGAAGGACGGCGGCTGGACACGTCCGTCTCGCGGCCGATGATGGTGACCGTGGTGGTGGCCGCCTGGAGGTCGTCTGGGCGAAAGGGCTGGACCTCGTATTCGGAGTCGACCGTCTGGCTTTCGACGAGCTCGTCGGGTTGACGCGCCGGCTCGGGCGGGCGGACAGCAGGCACGGGCTCCTCGGTCTTGAAGGGGATAGTGTCGAACTGGACGGTGTCGTCCTCCTCGTGGGGGGTCTCGGGCAGGCCACCAGGGACAACCGCGGCTTCTTGATGAAAGTCATATGCGCGCGAAGGGCTCTGGTGGAGGGCCGCGGTGAGGTGGGGGCCGTGGTCGTCGTGGTGGTTTGCAGGGTGGCCGTAGTCGTGCGGAGGCGTGTACGGGCGGCTCTCCAGACTGTCTTGGCGGAAGGCCCCGGGGATGAAGTGGTGGCGCTCAAAGGACGAGGGCTCAGGTTCGATGCTGCCCCTCCGTCTTTCCGTGTCTCGCGTCCGGGACCGGTCGACCTTGTTGGCCATGGGCGTCTCATGGTCGGTGCCTTCGTCGTCAAAGGGGTGCTCATAGACGGCCTTGCTGGTGCCGAAGCGGCCGTCGTGCGCATGCTGCTGCTGCGGCGTGGTGGGCTGGTTGGGCAGGGCGGCGAGGACAGTCTGGTCGTCGACAGGCTGCGGATCAAAGGGCGATCGGTACTCGGCCTTTTCCGCCAACCCCAGCTGGACGACCTCTTGCTGCTCTGGTTGCTTTTGCTGCTGCTGCTGCTGCTCCTGCGCCCAAGTGTGGTTGGCGGCGGGTGGGCCGGAGGCGGACTCGGGCAGGGGAGGCTCGGTCTGCGGCTCGTTGTCGAACTCGGTGATGACCGAGGTCATGGAGACAGCCGAGGACGGCGGCTCGTCGCGGACGAGGGACTGGTCTTGCTGCGCGTCGTCGGGGCTGGGGAAGGTGCCGGGAATGCCGAGGGTAGGCGAGTCGGCCGTTTTGGCTGGGGCAGCGGCAGAAGCGGCGGCAGCGGTGGCCGCAGGCCGCAGCTCCGGGATGGAGGTGGTGGTGATCTTGAGCAGCGGCAGCTCGGCAGCGTTGGTTCGCAGACGGGCGCTGGGCGTGCGCCGCACCCTGGGGCTGCCGTGGGACGGGGCGGGGGACGACGGAGGCGGGGTGGCGGCGCCGGTGCCAGCCGGAAACCGGGAGGCGGTGGGCGAGGGGGCCGAGGCGGCGGCAACGGCAGCGTGGGCGGCAATGGAGGCGGTCGAGGACCGCGCACTGGAGGCCGTGCCGCTGCGGGCGCGCGCACCGCGCGGGCCGCTGGTGCCGCTGGCGCCGGCGGTGGCCACCACGGCGGCGGCAGTCGCGGCGGCGGTCGCGGCAGCGGCGGCGTTGGACAGGCCCGACAAAGAGGACGCGGAGGACTTTGTGGAGAGGGTGGCGGACGACGAGGCGGCGACGGCGCGGCGGCTGGCCTCGGACTGGGCGCGGACGGCGGCTTCGGCGAGGGCCTTGGCGCGGGCGGCGGCCTCGAGCTCCTTCTTGCGCTTGTCGGCGGCGGCCTGGCGGGCAGCAACGGCCTCGGTCTCGCGCAGGGACTTGCTGTACTTGAGGCGGATGGTCTCGCGGCGCTGGGCAAAATCGATGGGCCCGACGTCGATTTTGCGGCGGCTGGCCCGGCTGGACGACTCCTCGCGCTGCTGCTGCTGTTGCTGCTGCTGCTGCTGCTGGCGGGCCGCCGAGGCACGGGTGCTGCTGGCATAGGGCAGGCGGGAGCGCTCGGCAGCCGAGGAAGAGGAGGAGGCGGCCGAGGTGCGGCCGAGCCGGGCGGCGGTGGCGGCGGCGGCTGGGGCGGGCCCAGAAGCCGAAGCACCGGAGGCGGCAGGGGTGACAGTTTGGCGGGGGCGAGAGCTGCGCAGCGGCGGCGAGAGCTTGGGCGAGGGCGCGGCGATGTAGGCGTTGAGGCGGCTGCTGCTGTTGGTCGTGGCGATGTGGGAGGGCGGCGCCTTGCGGAGCGTGGACGAAGACGAGGTCGCGGCTGTCGAGGACGGCGATGCCCGGTTGGGGCGGGCGGTCGTCGATGTCGGCGTGGGCGCCCGCCGCGCCGATGGTGCCTTTGCGTTTGTTGTGGCCGCCAAATGCTGCTGCTGCTGCTGCTGTTGCTGCTGTTGCTGCCGGGGAGCACGGCTGGACACTGGCAGCCGCGGTCGCTGACTGCCGGCCGACGGGGACGTCGGATGGGGCGAGGCAGGACTGGAGCGGCCGGAGACGTCGGTCCGCCTGCGCACGGAGACGGGGAGGCGCGAGGTGGGCGACGTAGGCGACGTAGGCGAGGTGGGCGACGTAGGGGACGGCGGCGACGACGGCGTGTCGGCCTGCACGGCGGCGGCGGAGGAGGTGGAGGCGCCGCGGCCGTGGTAGAGGTGGGGGCTGTAGTAGGGATAGGCGGGCTTGGAGCCAGCGAGGTCGCTGTGGGCGCGGCTGTGTCCAGGCAGAGGCCGCACGGTGGACGCCGTGGAGGTGGTGGAGGCGGAGGAGGACGCGGCCGGGACGATGGCGGTGCGGTACCAGTCGGTCGGGGACGGGGGCTCGGCGATGCCGGCCGCGTCCGAGGTCATGTCGGAGCGGACGCGGGTGAAGAGGCGCGGGGGGTTGTGCAGGCTCGACTCGGAGGTGCGGCGCATGCGGACGGGAACGGCGGCGGCGGCGGCGGCGGCAGCAGCAACGTCGATGCCGTAGCCAGCGGTCAGGGCGCTGCTCTGCTCGGGGAGGATCTCGCCAAAGAGCAGAGGGCGGGAGACAGGCGGCGGCGGCGGCGGCGAAGCCATGCGGGTGGACCGGGCGGCGGCGGCGGACCGCGGCGAGACGAGGTGGGACGTGGACTTGGACGCCTGCTCGTTGGCACCGGCCGCGGACGGCCGCGGTTTGGCGAGGCGGCTGGCAAAGGAGTGCGGGCTGCTGGCGGGCGGCTGCAGCTGGGCGGTTGTGGAGCCGGACGAGCTGCCGGCGGTGTTGGCATGCGAGCGCGCGGCGACGGAGGCGGACGTCGAAGACGGCGGCAGGCCGGCTCGCGAGGAGGGAGGTTTTAAGCGAGCCGAGGACGACGATGCCGTCGAGGAGGCAGCTGGCCCAGCGCTGAACTGGTCGAAGCGCTTCTTCAGGTCGCGAACGCTGGTGGCGGTCCCGGGGCCGGCGGTCCGGATCCTGGTGGTGGTGGCGCTGCTGCTGCTGCTGCCGGTGTTGCCAACAGGGCTGGAGACCGACCGGCCGGTGGTGCCCGGGCGGCTGGCCAGCGACGAGGGCGGCCGCGTCGGACGGGAGGCGGCGGCGGCGGGCGACACGGGGGCCATGAGGTCGGCGGCGGTGAAGGCGACGGCGACCTGGGCCGAGGAGGGCGGCGGAGCGTGGCTGCGGTCGAACGAGCGGTAGAAGGCGTCGGGGTCGTCGGGCAGCGCGGCAGCCGAGGTCGTCGTCGTCGTCGTCGTTGTCGTCGTCGTCGTCGTCGTCGTCGACGGCGACAGCGGGCCTACGACGGCAGCACGGCCCGGCTGGACATCGAACGGCGGCAGCAGGGACGGCTGCAGGGCGGCAGTCGGGGGGTGGTCGTGGCGGTCGTGGGGCTCGGGCGGCTCGTGGTGCTCGTGGCGGTGTAGGTGGTGGTGGTGCGGACGGATCTCACGATGCTGCTGCTGCTGCTGCTGCTGCTGCTGCTGCTCAAAGCGGCTGGCCAATGGGTCGACAGCAAACGCGTCGGGCGCGGCCCCGTCGGCGAGAAGGAGACGGCCAGACGGGTCGAGGCGGTCAGGCTGGCCGGAGCGGTCGAACGGGTCCAGACGGCCAAAGTGCCCGAGTCGGTCGCGCTGCCCAACGTCGATGGTGCTGCTGGGATCCCGCCGATCGTCCTCGTCGCGGTGGCCGCCGTCCATGGCAGGCTCCCATTTAGGCTCGCGCGGCCAAGACAAGGGCGACGACCGCGGTCGGCCAGGTCAGGTTGGCGAGCAAAAGGGGTCTTGGTGGCAAAAGGGTTGGAAGGGGAGGGGGGGGGGGGGAAGGGGGGCGTCGTCGAAAGGGAGGGGGCGTGTGTTTCGAGAGAATCCTGCCACGGGAGGGAAACACGAGTGAGGTTGGAAAAAAATGGGATTTAAAAAAAGAAGGCGAGACGGCCCTCGGATGGGCAGGCAAGGTCGCGAGGGCGGCGGAGCATGGATTGGCAGGCGGCGGGCGGGCGCGCCTCCCTCGAGTGGGATGGGTGGGTGGCCGGCCAGCCAGCCAGCCAGCTAGCCAGGCAGCCAGCCAGGCCAGTTAGCGGGCAGGAGCGATTTGGGAAGGGGCGATCGTTCATGGCGTCCGGCGGCTGGCCAATGGACCCAAGACGCGGCCAGCCAAGCCTGGCGACCAGGGCCGCCAGCAGGGCCCGGCAGGGGGTGGCGACGCTAGGCCAGGCGCCAGCGCTCATGGCAGCCTGTAGGGCAGGCGGCCGCCGCCGCCGCCGCGGCGGAGGGCACTGGCGGCGTGCACGGCGGAGCACGGAGTATCTTACAATACGGAGAGGTGTGGTACCCCATATCGCAAAGCAACTTCGGCCTGCTCCTTCTCCTCCTTCCATTCCTTCTTCCCTTTCCCTCCTTCCGCCGCTCCTGCCCCTTGTTTTTCCGATACCGCTCTCGTATCGGCCTTCGTGCGACGGCTGCCGTAACGCGTAATACGAGCTGTCTCGTGGCCTGGCCGTGCCAGGTTGCACGCAAGCAGCTCTTCCTTGTCCGTATTCAGGTGTCCTCCGTCCTCTGTACTCGGTACAAACACGATGCGGAGACAAACCTTGTCCTTGACCCGCTTCGATCGAGCTGAGCTGTCATTTGCTGGTTGTCCTCGCTGGTTGTTCTCTCCAACGAACCGTCTATTGACTCGGCCCTCCGTACGTACTTGTAAGCACATCACAATGCCTCATTGTCGATCCCACGGGCCGATCGCCTCCTTGCATGCAGCTAATCAGCTCGCCGGCACCCCGGCACGTGATCCAACGATATCTTGTGCAGGCCGCTGTATGCCAAAAGAGAGTACGCTGGCTCGCTTACAAGGCACCAATGGCAGCTGGCCTGGCCCGCCGTTCATTCTGCCGACAGCCGCTGTGCTACGCGCGCCAGGCGCTCCTGCCTCCTTCGCCTTCCTGCCCCTTTCTGTGCTCCTGTGCCCGCTCCTTCCTGCTCCTTCTGCACCCGACAGGGGTTCCTGCCCAATCCTTCCGCCGCCGCCGCCTGCACGTCCCGCCCTCGCCGCGCCAATGGCTCCGCGTTCCGCGGTCGCCGGCCACGCATTGGTTTGTTTGCTGGCAAGCCCGCCGCCACGTTGCCAACGTGTAGGGCGGAGGGTGGAGAGGGCGTGGGGAGGGACGGCGCCGTCGTGGCTCGGACGAAGTCCCCCCCAATATATTTACGGAGTCGTCCTGCGGGCGACTGCCCGCTGTCCCATCCGTCCGGCGAGCGGAGCCCCGTCGGTCGGTCGCTCCTTCCACGTCACCCGACTCCAAAGCCTGACAGGAAGACAAAAACCCCTCTTAGCGCAGCTGCCAGCGACACACAGGCAAACCACGCGCTAGCACCCACTCTGGCTGGCGGCCGCACAGCCCAATCCAGGGGTTTTGCGCCGGTGCCTGGCCCGGTCGGGTCACAGACCATTCGAGGGCTCGTCGGAACTGTCTCGCTGGTCTGTCTTGCATCTGCTTTGTCTTGCATCTGCTCTGTCTTGCATTTCTTCCGCAAAACCCAAAGTCCCAGACACTATATCCTGTTTGGCTGTTGAGACTATAAGGCGCTCGCACCTGCCCGATTGATTTCGGGGACGGCTGGGTCCCACCTTACGGTTGAGCATAGGGCAAGTATGGTAAAAACTCCATAATTGCTTAGTCAGCATTGATAGAATTACCCCTAGGGTCCCTTTCCTTATACGGGGTAAAAGCAAACCTACACGTTAAGCAATAAAGCAAACAATTTTTCAGGTTTTTTCGGTGGATTTTTCAATATTTCAGTGGGTTTTTCAACATTTTAATGGATATAGCTTGATAGTCGGTGGTTATCGCGTCGTCGCGTCGGGAGACGGTGGGACGACGGCGTGAGGCGACGGCTTGTCGGTGTGTCGTGGGAGCCACGTCGTCGTGTCGGGAGACGGGAGGACGACGGCGTGAGGCGACGGCTTGTCGGCGACGTAGGGCGGCGTCGGTTTGTCGGTATATCGCGGGAGCCACGTCGTGTCGAGGGACAGTACGACGACGACGTGAGGCGACGTCTTGACGGTGACGTAGGGCGGCGTCGGCTTGTCGGTGTGTCGCGGAGAGCCACGTCGTCGTATCGCGGGAGGGACGACGGGACGACGGTGTAGGGCGACGTCTTAAGGGTAACGTAGGGTGGCGTCAGCTTGTCGGTGGGCGGCGACTGTGGGCGGCGCGGGACGTCGTCTGGGACGACGTCTGGGCGACGCGGCGACGGCGACGGTGGGCGACGTGGTGGTAGCGATAGTGGGCGGCGCGGGACGACGTTTAGGACGACGTCTAGTCGGCGCGGCGGCGGTGTCGCTGGGCGGCTGCGCGGGACGGCGTTTAGGACGTCGTCTTGTCGGCGTTGCGGCGGCGTCGGTGGGCGGCGGCGCGGGACGACGTCTAGGACGACGTCTGGTGGGCGCGGCAGCGGTGTCGCTTAGCGGCGGCGCTTGACGACGTTTAAGACGTCGTCTTGTCGGCGCGGCAGCGGCGTCGGTGGGCGGCGGCGCGGGACGACGTTTAGGACGACGTCTAGTAGGCGCGGCGGCGGTGTCGCTTAGCGGCGGCGCAGGACGACGTCTAGGGCGACGTCTAGTCGGCGTTACGGCGGCGTCGGTGGGCGTCGGTACGGGACAACGTCTAGGGCGTCGTCTTGTCGGCGCGGCGGCGGCGTCGGTGGGCGGCGGCGCGGGACGACGTCTGGACGACGTCGCAGGACAGCGTCTAGACGACGTCTAGGCGACGACGCGGGACGACGTCTGGGCGACGCGGGACGACGTCTGGGCGACGCGGGACGACGTCAGACCGGCGGTGTGGGATGACGTCGTGACGGCGGCGCGTGACGACGTCGGAGCGGCGGTCTAAGATAACGTCGTACCGGCGGTGTAGGACGTCGTCGTGACGTCGGCGTTAGACGACGTCTGGACGTCGGCCGAGGGCGACGTCTGGGCGACGGCCGAGGACGACGTCTGGGCGACGGTAGGGGACGGCGTTCGGGCGTTGGTACGGGCGTCGGCGCGGGACGACGACTAGGCGACGTCGTCGGACGACGGCGTGCGGGCGGCGACGGGCTAACTGTCGGCGTACGGCCGTCGTGGTACCGTAGGCGTCGTATAACGCGCGGGCGTGTCGCGCGCGGGAGGTGTCGAGACGACGGCGTAGGGCAGCGTCGTAACGACGGTAACGGTAGACGTCGTGGCGGTTTTACAGGACGACGTCTAGGCGACGATAGGCGGACTGTCGACGCGTGGCTGCCTAGACGTCGCAGTGGGCGACGTTTAAGCGTCGGGCGCCGGAGGTCCTAAGACGTCGACGGCGGACGACGGTTAGGCGGCGACGGGGGACGGCGTCGGCGCGGGAGGTGTCGTAGCGACGGCGTGGGACGGCGTCGGAACGACGACAGCAGGAGACGTCGCGGTGGCTTCGCGGGACGACGTCTGGGCGACGACAGGCGGGCTGTCGACGCGTGGCTGTCTGGACGTCGCAACGGGCGACGTCTGGGCGGCGACGGGGTACGGCGTCGGCGCGGGAGGTGTCGTGTCGACAGCGTGGGACGGCGTCGACGCGACGGTAACGGTAAACGTCGTAACGGCTTCGCAGGACGACGTCTGGGCGACGACAGGCGGACTGTCGGCGCGCGGCTGTCTACTCCATAGACGTCGTAGTAGGCTGTCCCCTAAGAAGAGAGGGGATTTGGGCAAAAACTAGGAGATAGATTAAGTTCTGGGGTTTTAATGCATACGGCACGGCGGTGTAGACCTAAAATCCATTAAACCTATTTTAGCGATTTTGGAGTTTTTGCCATACTTGCCCTATGCTCAACCGTACCACCTTCTGTTTGTGTCGGTCCTGCGCCTGCGCCACGGGCCCGCCGCGCCGTCCGTCTGGGGAAGGCGCGACTCGCCCGACGCGTCGACGCGCCAGCATCGTAAATATTTGATATTCTCGTATCCGAGTTCTCCATATCAGGATATAAGATACGGAGTACTCCGTACAATGACGCGTATTCAGCTCGAACGGACACGAGAATCGAGACGTATCGGCCTCATGTGATCCTGTCCGTCGCCAATGGGGTCGTCTCGCCCATCCCCTGTGCTGATCCGTCGGCATCCACATCGTCATGGCCGCAAAGAAGCGCATGTCCCCACGGGACGGCCGTGACCGCGATGACGGACCGCGGAAACGGAGCAGGACAGCCAAGCCCAAGGCGGCCACGGGCGGCTCCGCAGCCGCGCCGCCTCCCATCCCCATCCTGCCGACCCCGATGCCGACCTCGATGCCGTCCTCGCCGCCGCCCGCCGCCCAGCACGAGCCGCCGGTCCAGCGGAACCTCCTGGCGCAGTGCTACCCGCGCGTGGAGACTCTGCGGGCCTACCTGCTGACGCGGCTGCCGTCCTCGTCTCGCCTGCGTCGGAAGAAGCTGAGCCAGGTCGGCCATGGCCGGCGGGGGAAGACCGGCCAGGCGGGCGGTGGCGGCGAACCCACAGCCGTGGAACAGCTGCTCGGCCACGTGCTCGACACGGCGCTCGTCGCCTGCGGCACGGCCGAGCCGGCCGACCAGCAGGCCGACCAGCAGGCCGACCCCGACCGCCAGCGGCTGCGCGAAACCTTCTCGCAGTCACGCCGTGCCGACGAGTCCGCCGTGTCCGTCTCCCACGCGGCCGGCGGGCCGTTCTCGCTGCAGGCCGAGGTAAGCTAAGCCAGGCAGACAGGCCAGACAGGCCAGACAGGCCAGCCGGCGGCTGCCGACACACGGCTAACCGCCAGATCGTCGACGCCGTCGTGTGGCTCCTGTTCCAGCGCGCCAAGCCCACGGCCGCCGCCCGCTACAAGACCCGCTTCCCCGACAACGTGCTGTGCCACGGCTTCCAGCGCGGGCTGAGCTTTGCGGACGCGGCCGGCACCGCTGCTCCGCCGCCCCCGTGCGCCATCCCCGGCCTGTACGCCGCAAAACCGCCGCAGAACGCGCAGGCGCTCAAGGAGCCGCCCTGGCCGCAGCTGCTGGCCCTGCTCGGCGCCGCCGGCGAGACCATCATGACGCACCTGCTGCTGGACTGCGCGCTCTTCTTGCCCGTCGACGCCGGCCGCGGCAACTACATCCAGGTCACAGGTGCGTGGGCAAGCTGCCTCGCCTTGTCCCGTCCAGCGCGGACGCGAGCGCTGACCACCAGGCAAACCGCTGTTTGACGTCCTCTCTGCCCGCATCAACGCGCCCGAGACCGCCGACCCCGAAGCGCCCCGGGAGCGCCCGCTGACCGACGTCACGCTCGTGCGCAGCCGCATGCTCTACGCCACGCCGCCCGGCTCGGCCGCCAAGGGGTCTCTCCGCTTCGGCCTCAAGCACATCCGTGAGCCCGTTGTCCCGCGTTTCGTTTCCTGCTTTGGCCCGCTCTGATCTGACTGTCCGTGGCCAGACGTCCTCAACCGGCTGCCGTACTGGCGCCGGCTGCCGGCCCAGGCGGCGCCCGGGCAGACGGTGGCCTCGCTGAACCGCGCAGCCGCCGTGCACACGGCCATGTACGTGTTCCCGCGGCAGTTTGGCCTGCACAACGTCTTCATGTCGGACGTCGACACCCGCACCACCACGCAAAAGTTCCAGGACTACACCATGCGCGAGAAGGAGATCGCCGGCCGGTTCGGACCGTGGCACAAGTACGGCGTCGACCTGCGCACCACGGAGGCGCCCAGGCCCAGGCCCGTGCCCGTGCCCAAGCGCCTGCGCGGTCTGCCCCTGGCTCTCATCGACAAGATGCGCCTCCTGCACAGCCGCTGTGCGTACGGCCAGCTGCTCCAGTTCTACTGCCCCGTGGGCGGCGGCGGCGGCGGCGGCGGCGGTGACGACAATGGTACGGCGCCCGCAGACGACAGCAACCAGCCGCTGGTGCAGCTGGCCACGCCGCTGTCGCGGGTCTCGGCCTTCTGCCAGGCGGTGCTCCGCAATGTCGTGCCCGATGCCTTCTGGGGCGCGGGCGCCGTCCAGGCGCACAACCGCGCCGTCATTCTGAAAAAGGTCGACACCTTTGTGCGCCTGCAGCGCTTCGAGACGCTGAGCCTGCACGGGCTGCTGCAGGGCCTCAAGGTGCGTTCTTCGGGGTCTTCGGTGTGCCCGCTTCCTCCCCACCGAGCTGACCGGCAAGTTGGCCGACGTCGCGTGGCTGGCGCCGCCCGGGCTGGCGGGCGCCAAGATGAGCCAGACGGACCGGCAGAAGCGGCAGCAGCTGCTGGCCGAGTTCGTGTACTACGTGTTCGACTCGCTCCTGGTGCCGCTGGTGCGCGGCCACTTTTACGTGACCGAGTCCAACACGCACCGCAACCGCCTCTTCTACTTCCGGCACGACGTGTGGCAGCGCATCGCCGAGCCGGCCCTCGCGTCGCTCAAGGCCAGCCGCCTCGAGGAGGTGCCGCGCCCGGAGGCGGCGCGCCTGCTGGACGCCCGCGACCTCGGCTGCGGCCGCCTGCGCCTGCTGCCCAAGCAGGCCCGCCTGCGCGCCATTGTCAACCTGCGGCGGCGCAGCGCCGCCAAAAAGGGCGGCGGCGGGCTGGCCAGCAGCGCCAACACGGTCCTGGCGCCCGTGGCCTCCATGCTGGGCCTCGAGATGGTGTGTCTGCATCCCTGTCTGCATCTCCTCTTCTGGTGTGTTTTCTCCTTCTCACGTGCTAGAAACTCCACCCCGAGCGCCTGGGCTCCTCCATGCTGTCCGTCAGCGCCATGTACGCGCGGCTCAAGGAATTCAAGCAGCGCATGACGGCGAGCGGACAGACGCCCGTCTTCTACTTTGCCAAGGTCGACGTGACGGCAGCGTTCGACACCATCCCCCAGGAGGCCATGGTGCAGGTGCTGGGCTCGGTGCCGTCGCACGAGGCGTACCACATTGACAAGCACGTGGCCATTGCCGCGCCGGGAGAGGATCGAGCGGGCCGCCGCCAGCCGGCCAGGCAGCTGCCGCGGCGGACGTGGCAAGCGGTGGCACAGCCGGCGGGGACGGCCGGCACGGGGTTCCACGACGCCGTGGAGGCGGCACACGCGGCGCACAAGCGCAACACGGTGTTTGTGGACAGCGCGTTCCGCAAGACGTGGGGGGCGGAGACGCTGGCGGCGCTGGCGGCGGAGCACGTGCGGCAGAACCTGGTGCAGATCGGCAAGAAGGTGTACCGGCAGAAGGAGGGCATCCCGCAGGGGTCGGTGCTGTCGACGACGCTGTGCAGCTACTTTTACGCGGACCTGGAGGCGAAGGAGCTGGGGTTTCTGCGCGAGGACGGCGACTGCCTGCTGCTGCGGCTGATTGACGACTTCCTCCTCATCACGACGAGCCGGCCCAAGGCGGCGCGCTTTGTCGAGACGATGCAGCGCGGGCTGCCGCGGTACGGCGTGGCCATCCAGCCGCGCAAGAGCCTCGTCAACTTTGCGCTGGCCGTCGACGGGCAGCCGGTGCCGCGCACGGCGCCGGGCGCGCTCTTTCCGTACTGCGGCACGCTGATTCACTGCGCGACGCTGGACCTGGCCAAGGACCGCGCGTCCAAGAAGACGGGTGCGTCCAGCTGCTTTCTGTCTTGTCTTGTCTCCGTCCTCTGACCTGCAGTCGTCTTTGACACGCTCACCGTCGAGCACACGCGCCATCCGGGCCACCACTTTCAGCGCAAGATCTTGGGTAGGTATCCCCTCTGCTTGCACGCTTGCCCGCTTGCCCGCCTGACCACCCAGCCTACTTCCGCCTGCAGACGCACCGCATGTTCTTCGACACGGCCTTGAACGCGCGGCGCACGGCGCTGCGCAACCTGCACGGCGCGTTTGCCGAGACGGCGCGCAAGCTGTGGGCGTACGCGCGGCGGCTGCCCGCCGACCAGCGGCCGCGCGCGCCGCTGACCGTCGCCACCATCCAGGCGCTCGGCCGCTGCGCGTTTGCCCTGCTGCGCGGGCAGCGGCAGCGGCGGGCGCAGCAGCGCCGACAGCGCCCGGCCGGGCCCGCAGCAGAGAGGCCAGACCAGCCAGACCAGCCAGACCAGCGTGACCAGCCAGACCAGCCAGGCCAGCGTGACCAGCCAGGCCAGCGTGACCAGCCAGACCGGCCAGACGACGCCACGCCGCCGTACGAGTTTGCCATCCCCAAAGCACACGTCACCTAGTGGGTTCCCCTCCGCCCCGGCGTGCGAGACGCGCCCTGCTAACCAACGACAGCCTCCTGCTGCACGCGTTCCTGGGCGAGCTGGGCAAGAAGCAGACGGCGTTCCGCGCCGTGGTGGCGTGGCTGCGGGACAGCCTGCGGCGGCTGCGGGCGGAGCAGCGGCTGCGGCTGCCCAAGGAGTATATGCAGCTGGACAAGACAGCGTAATGTCTATTTCAGGGTAACCGATAGAATGCTAAGCTAAGGATATCTCTGCGTCCAGCGCATCATGATGCGTCGTTTGGGTCTGCTCGTTCGTCTTATGTCTGCTCGTCTCCGTCTGCTTGTTCGTCTCCGTCTGCTTGTTCGTCTCCATCTGCTTGTTCGTCTCCATCTGCTTGTTCGTCT
Organism: Ophiostoma fasciatum; assembly: GCA_019925495.1. Taxonomy (NCBI): domain Eukaryota; kingdom Fungi; phylum Ascomycota; class Sordariomycetes; order Ophiostomatales; family Ophiostomataceae; genus Ophiostoma; species Ophiostoma fasciatum. Next base: position 116,008 of record JADHKM010000004.1, on the reverse strand, counting down.
CCATCTGCTTGTTCGTCTTCGCTCACAACGTACACAACGTACACAACCACACCCACCGCACTGACACCCACCGCACCACCTCCGTCATCAGGCGGCCAGCCCGCTGTTCCGCCACCCCCCGTGCCAGGGCGCCAGGTCGTCGTGAGGCCCGCCCCACATGGCTCCCCAGGCGGCGCGGCTGCGGCCGGCGGCGCGGGCCAGGGCCTGGGCGGCGTTGTGAGCGGCGTTCTGGGCGCCGCGCACGATGGAATAGGGCACAGGCCGGAACAGGGGCACGCCGCAGCTGACCAGGTCGTCGAGGAAGAGGCTGTGCGTGGCGTACAGCCAGGCGCCGGCAAAGAAGACGCGGCCGGCCTGGCAGGCGCGCGGGGCCAGCAGCAGGCGGCGCAGCAGGGCCAGGCGGGGGTGCGGACGCAGCGCGTCGGCGGCCTGGGCGTTCAGCCTGCCCAGCTTGTCCTGGACGACGAGGCCGACGCCCTGCATCAAAAAGAAGAGCAGCGGCATCCACCAGCCAGAGTGCGGGGGCCAGCTGGTGGCGCTGCCGGCGGCGTGCAGCAGGGCGGACTGGCCAAAGGCAGACATGACGTAGGCGAGGCGCTTGGCGTGGAACGGGACGCCGGGCCGGGCCGGCCGAGGCAGCAGCCCCCGGGCGTCGAGCCAGTGGGCCGGGGCGACAAAGGCGACGCGGAAGGTCTGGTGCCACCAGCCGCTCCAGAGGCCGGCGAGGCCGCGGTCGCGGACCTCGTAGAGGCTGCCAAAGATGGAGGGGTGCTGCCACAGGTGGCCGGCGGTGGAGGTGGGACCGAGGAGGCGCGCCGTGCCAAAGAGCAGCATGCTGACGACCTGGAGGAGGGAGAACATGTAAAAGGCGCCGACGATGATGGCGCCAAAGCCCATGATGGCATGGTAGAAGGTGACCAGGTGGGGGACGCGAGCGAGGGCGGTGACGTGGGCGGGCACGTCAAAAACGGCGGCGGGGGGCGGGGGGGCGCCGGGGAGGAGGCCGGGGAAGCGGTCGGCCTGCTCGGCCCAGGGACGGCGGGGATCGGGGGGCGGGCCGAGAGCAAAGTAGGGGTCGTTGGCGGCGAGGATGTTGCCGGCGTCGAGAATGAAGTAGGTGACGGCGAGGGTGGCCAGGCGGGTGCAGAAGAAGGAGGCACGCGTGCGGTGGCGGCGGTAGCCGGCGGAGGAGGCTATAGGGATAGACTCGAGGCGGACGGGCTCGGAGGCAAGGGGGCAGGCCGGGGGGGCAAAGTGCGGCACGGGGCTGGTACCCCAGCTCCAGCCTGGGGGGGGGGTCTGTCAGCAAGCGCGTGTAGAGGAGGGATGCCGACGACGACGCCGACGACGACGTACCCACGCCGCGCCACGACAGACAAAAGTCGAGGGACCAGGCGAGGCGGCTGGCAAAGGAGGCGTCGGCCGGGAAGGGCTGCCAGTAGAGCTCGAAGCCGCGGCGGAGGGCGTTGGTGACGTCCTGGTCCACGACGATGGCGTGCGGCTCGAGCTTGGCAGGCCCTTGGGCGGCCGGCCGCAGGGCCACGCGGGCACTGGTCCAGGGATTGATCCAGACGAGGACGGTCAGGCCCCAGAGGGCGCCCCAGGCGGCGGTGAAGCCGGCGCCGTAGGCCGAGGCGAAGTCGAGGCGGGCGCTGGGCGGGCCGGCCAGCAGGTGGTGGGCGCAGACGGCGACGATGGCGGCGGCCAGGGGGTACCGCAGGGGACGCAGGCGGCGGTGGCGTCCGGCGATGGTGATGAAGAGGGCCGGGACGGCGACGGACGAGGCGGCGAGCCACGGCAGCAGCCGCGAGCGCGGTTCATCGCCGGCCACGACCGCGCGGAAGGCGTCGCGCATGGTGCTGCGCGGGTAGTCGTCGAGGATAGCCATGGGAGGAGCGGAGAGGGTGCGGTGATGCAGGGGTGTCGTCGTGTAATGAAGTGGTGTGGATGAAGGCAAAGGGAGAGAGGGCGAGAGGGAGGGAGCTGGATGTCGTCGTCGGGGGGGGGGGGAGGCCGTATTGTTGGGACAACAGATATAGAGGAACGTTCTCAGCGGGAAGGCACGCCCAGCGCGTCTGACTTGCTCCCGTCTCGCTCCTGCCTCGTCTCGCTCCTGCCTCGCCTCGCTCTTGCCTCGCCTCGTCTCGCTCTTTCCTCGTCTCGCCCGTCTCGTCTCGCTCTTGCCCTCTCCTGGCCACCCGCTATACCGCCTTTGCTATACCGCCTTTGCAAACACCTTTGCGAACCGCCTTCGCGATACCGCCTTTCCTGCGCCGCCTCCGCTACGCCGCCTCCGCCGCGTCGCCGACCGCGATCGTCGGATGCTGGCGCGCCGGCGTGACCACGTCGTCTGCCGGCTCGTGTGCCATGTGCGTGCCGAAAAAGACCTTGCCGTCGAAGCGGCGCGTCTTGGCCAGCGTGACAAACGGCTCGTCGCTCTTGGCCCCGGTCTCCTGGTCGATGCAGACCATGTGGCAGCGGCGGCAGGCCCCGAGCATGCGGAAGGCCTGCGCGCCGATGCGGACGTGCGTCCACGCGTCTTCGGCGTAGGGGGCGGAGGGCGGCGAGGGCGGCGAGGGCGGCGAGGGCGGCGAGGCGGGGCGGCTGTCCAGCACAATGTTGGCGCGGAAGACGGCCGGCGAGACGGGCGCCGCCGCCGGGTTCCGCTGCCGGATGTCCGCGTTGAGCTGCCGCAGGCTGGCCAGGTGGATGGCCAGGATGGGGCTCTCGTTGGCCAGCAGGATGCGGCGGTCCGCGCGGGCCGCCGCCGCCGGCTCCGAGTCCGAGTCCGGCGGCGACGGCAGGCTCGCCGGCAGCTCGGCTCCCACCCCTCCCTGGTGCCGCTGCAGGTGTGCCTTGGCGTGGCGCATGCTGGCGCCCTGGCCGCCCGGCGGGAAGCGCGCCAGCAGGCACGGCACGCCCAGGGCGTCAGAGAAGAAGGCGTTGACGGCGGCCGACGTGTACACCTGCGCGGCCACCTCCTCGCCGCAGACGCGCGACGCCCGCGCCGGCGGCGGCAGCGCCGTGGCGCCGTCCGGCCCCGCGTACACGGCCGGGTTGCTCGACAGCGGCACGCACACCTCCTCGGCCGGGCGGCCCGCAAACGTCACCCGCAGCACGCCCCGCGCAAAGTCGAGGACCGGCCGCAGCAGCACCATCTGCGGGTGCTGCTTCTGGCTCAGCGCCCGCCGCGTGCCCCGGTGCACCAGGCACCACTCGCGGTCCCACGCCAGGCCCTCGGGGCGCACCTCCCAGCGCGTGCCGGGCGGCACCACAAAGGCGCCGCAGCTCTTGATGGGGTACACGCAGATGCCGGCAACGACGAGGGGGGTCGCCAGCGGGGCGGCCGGCGGGGCGGCCAGCGGCAGAGGGGAAACGGAGAGGGGGTCGGCCTCCGGCTGGCCCGCCTCGCGGTAGAACTCGTCCACAAACGCCACGAACCGGTCGACGTCCGCGACCGTGCTCATGGCGCCCAGGCTGACGCGCACGACGCCCGTGGGCTTGCCGGCCACAATGTCGTCGCCGCCGGCGTCGGTGCCGCAGCGCACGCCGTGCGAGAAGTTGCGCCGCATCTCCCACGGCGCCAGCCCCAGCGCCGCCGCCACGCCGCCGGGGTTGCACACGCCGCCCGTGCGCACGTGGAACCGCTGCAGCGTCGCCAGCTTGTCGAACTCGGTCAGGCTGACCCAGGCGCCGCGGGCGTTGCGCAGGTTGAGCGCCAGCACGGGGCCGGCGTCGGCGTCGGCGTCGGCGTCGGCGTTGGCGTTCCCGTCGGCGCTCCCGTCGGCGCTCCCGTCGGCACGCCCGCCGCTGGCCGTCCGCGCCGGCGAGTAGATGGCGCACACCGGCGCCCCGTTGGCGTGCCGCAGCCCGGCCAGGCCGGCGTACAGGCGGTCGGCCAGGAAGCCGGCGTGGGCGGCGACGCGCGCCATGGAGCCGAAGAGGGCGGCGTGGGTGTCGAGGGCGGCGCCGAGCGCGGCGATGCTGTGCACGGGCAGCGTGCCGTCCTCGAGGCGGTCGTGCAGCGCGGCGGCGGTCTTGGGCGCGTGCCACTGCTCGTGGCGCCAGGCCGGCCGCGCGGCGCACACCACGACGTCGACGGTGCCGCCGCCAAAGTAGCGCCGCGCGGCAAAGGCCGGCTCGGCGGGCCGCCGCACGATCAGCGCGCCCAGGTCCGGGAAGCCAAAGATCTTGTAGAAGCTGAGCACGGTGAAGTCGGGCGCGCGCGCGGCGTCGCTGAGGTCCAGGGGGGCCGTCGACGCGTACGCCGCCGCATCGAGGAGCGTCCAGACATGTCGCCGCCGCCGCCGGTGCCCCGGCCGGTCCGCCTGCTCGCGCACCTGGTGTGCCCACGCCCGCGGGAACCGCCGGCCGTCCATGTTGGACTGCGCGGGGTAGGCGAAGAGGATATCGCTGTCGTCGGCGTCGGCGTCGGCATCGGCGTCGTCGGTGTCAAAGGGCCCGTCGCCGCCCGCCGCCCACGCTTCCACGGCCGCCGACGACACACACACGGCCTGTCGCGCCTCCTCGCGCACGCCGACGAGGCTCGTGTGGCTGGCCTCGTGGTAGGCGTAGGCAAAGCCGCCGCGGCGGCTGTCGCTGTCGTTGTCGCCGTCGCCGTCACCGTCACCGTCGCCGTCGCCGTCGGAACGGCGTGGCCGCGCCCGCAGAGCCTCGGCCACGAGCTTGATGCCGGCGGTGGCGTTGGCGACAAACACCAGGTCGAACTCGGCCGGGTCGGCGCCGACAAACTGCAGCGCGCGCAGGCGCACGTCCTCGACCAGCGCGGACGCCGCCTGCGAGCTCGCCGACGCCGCGTGCGGGTTGCCCAGCAGGCCGGCCAGCATGTCGGCGGCGAAGCGGTCCACCAGCGCGCGGCTGTACAGCGTCGTGCCGGCGTGGTCGAGGTACGTGTTGTCTTGTTGGTCAGCGGCAGCGGCGGCAAGGAAGGGAGCCTCGGGGATGCTGACCTCTCAGCATCGGATACTCGTGCTCCCGGAACGCCTCGACCGCGGCATTGTAGGGGCCGCCGTGGTCGGCGCTGGCGGGCATGACGATGATCACTTATAAGACGAGTTCTGAGAATTGGACGGCGACGAGGGTAGACGATGGCGAGGAGGACAGCAAAACCGCGACCGAGGCCAGGACAGTTGACCAGACAGCAAATACAGCAGAAACAACAACACCTGAGCTCGCCGTCTATCTATCGCCCCCCTCGCCCCGTCTTTGTCGTTGCTATTGGCGCCAATCGGCGCAGGCGGGGGGGGTTTTGCGGCGGCCGGCTCGGGGGACTTTGGCTGGCTCGCCCGCTGGAAAGGTGCCCAACCGCCCCCCTTGTCGTCGGAGGCTGGCGGTCGCCGGCCGAGTACAGTCAGCCACAGCAGATTGGCGGCGCAGGCAGGCGCTGCGCCACAGGCGCGCCACAGGTGCGCCACAGGTGGCTAGTGGGCGCGCGCAGGTGGGGACTGGACGCGTGAAACGCGACCGCGACCGCGCGCGTAAAGTGGTCTCGCGGCCGCGCGCAGGCCTCTCCCTAGCGGCCCACTCCTTTCCTCGTTTCTTGGGCTCGTGCTCGAGCTCGTTCGTTCCCTCCTTCCCATTCTCACCAACTCTTCTTCCAACCTCTCACCAGCTCCTTCCCTTGCCATCCGCCGTTCACTCCTTCCACAATGGCGGTTTCCTCGCTGGGCAAGCGCAAGGCGTCTCCCGCGTCTCCGGCCGACGGTAAGTCCTCTCTCTCTCGCGTTTCTCTCTCTCTCCCGTCTGTCGCGCCGCCGCTGACGGCCACAGACGCCGGCCTCGCCAAGCGCCGCCGCTCGACGCGCAGCTTTGTCGTCATCAACGACGAGAACCAGGACCCGGCCTCGGCCTCGCTCGAGGACGCTCTCGCCGCCGATGGCGTGGGCCGGGCCGCGAAGGCCGGGGGGCAGCGCCGCTCGCCGGCCAAGGCGCTGGCAGCGACGACAGCCACGGCGGCAGCGACTGCGGCAGCCGCGGCCACAGCCACGGCCGTCCCCCTGACGCCGTCGACGCCGCGGTTCCGCGACGCCCTCGGCCGCTCGCCCTCGACCCCCGCCACGCCCGTCACGCCCGTCACGCCGCGGCACCGCGTGCTGTCCGTGGGCCGGCTCGCGCGGCGGACGCCTCTGGGCGGCGGCATCGGCGTCGGCGACGACGGCCGCGACGACAACGCCGCCGCCGCCGCCACGCCGCGCACGCCGCGCACGCCCGCCGTGCAGACCGTCTACCACGTGGCGCGGCAGCTGTTTGCGCGCAGCGCGGGCGCGGCGGCGGGCGCGCTGGTGGGCCGCGACGACGAGCGGGCGCGGCTGCAGGCGTTCCTGGCGCAGCGTCGCGGCTGCCTGTACGTCAGCGGGCCGCCGGGCACGGGCAAGAGCGCCATGGTGGGCGAGGTGACGGCAGAAGCGGCAGCAGCGGCAGCAGCGGCAGACAGCGACGGCGGCAGCGTACGCCTCGCCACCATCAACTGCATGAGCGTCCGCTCGTCGGACGACCTGTACGGCACGCTGCTGCGGCTGGTGAGCGCGGACGCGGAGGAGCCGGCAGCGGCGCGCGGGACCAGCGCCGTCGACGCGCTCGAGGCGCTGTTTGTGCCCAAGGCGAGCAAGAGCAAGCAGACGTCGTCTGTCGAGGCGGCCGCCGCCGCCGCCGCAACTTACGTGGTGGTCCTCGACGAGATCGACCACCTGCTGACGCTGGACATGGAGAGCCTGTACCGGGTGATTGAGTGGTCGATGCGCAAGGGGTCGCGGCTGGCGCTGGTGGGCATCGCCAACGCGCTGGACCTGACGGACCGCTTCCTGCCGCGGCTCAAGTCGCGCAACCTGCAGCCGGAGCTGCTGCCCTTCCTGCCCTACACGGCGGCGCAGATCAAGGCCATTGTGACGACGCGGCTGCGGAGCGTGGGGGAGACGAAGACGGCCACGACTACGACTACGACGGCCACACCCACATCCACAACCACAACCCCCCCCCTCCCCTTCTTCCACCCCGCGGCCATTGAGCTGTGCGCGCGCAAGGTGGCCAGCCAGACGGGCGACCTGCGCAAGGTGTTTGAGATTCTGCGGCGCGCGCTGGACCTGGTGGAGGCGGAGGCGCGCGAGAAGTACTGGAGCGAGGCGCGGGCGGCGGCGGCGGCCGGGGGGGAGGGCCCCATGACGCCTTCCAAGAAGCAGCCGCTGGGCGAGAACATGAACCTGGCGTCGTCGCCGTCGTCGCCGTCGCCGTCCGCCCCGGCGACGCCGTCGACGCCGTCGACGCCGCGGCGGTCGTGGGCGGCGTGGGCAGCGCAGCACCTGACGGCGGAGACGGCGCCGCGGGTAACGATTGCGCACCTCAACCGGGTGACGGCGGCGGCGTTTGGGCACGGCACGCAGCAGCGGCTGCGCGGGCTCAACCTGCAGCAGAAGGCGGCGCTGTGCGCGCTGGTGGCGCTGGAAAAGGCCAGCCGACAGGCGCACGCGGCGGCGCAGCGGGCGGCTCGCGCAGCCAGCGCGTCGCTGCCGTCGCCGCACAAGCGGCTGGTGCGGACGCCGGGGCGCCCGGCGATGCACGGCAATGCGAGCAGCAGCAGCAGCAGCAGCAGCAGCAGCAGCAGCCGGGCGACGGCGGCGCCGACGGTCAAGAAGCTGTTCGACACGTACAGCCAGGTGTGCAAGCGCGACGCGGTGCTGCACCCGCTGTCGAGCTCCGAGTTCCGCGAGGTGGTGGGCAGCCTGGAGACGCTGTCGCTGGTGACGGCGGTTGACGGGCGCACGGGGGCGTTTGCGCTGCTGGGGACGCCGGGAGGCGGCGGAGGCGTGGGAGGCGCTGGCGGCGGCGGCGCGGGGGGGGGCAGGGGCAGCGGCCTCGGCAGCGGGCGGCGCGGGCGGCGGCCGGGCGGCGCGACGGCGGCGGCCGGGCTGGCGGGGGTGGCGGGCGACGAGAAGCGGGTGGCCAGCTGCGTCGGGGAGGCGGAGCTGGAGCAGGCGCTGGAGGGCGCGGGGGCGGACATTCTGCACAGCATTCTCAAGGGGGAGCTGGACTGAGGCGCTGTCTTTTGGGTTTTTTGGTCTTTTGGGTCTTTGGGTCTTTTGGTCTTTTGTCTTTGGGTCTTTGGTTTCGGCATCATAGCATAGGCAGCATGGAATGGTTACGGGTCGGCACGACACAAATCAGACCGGACGGATCGATGCCAAGATGCCAAGCAGGACGGCATTGGTGGAGAAGAGTATGGAGACTCGGAGAGAGATCGGAGAATGGTGTCGATGTTTGGAGTAAAATCAGGACGCCAAGGAAGCCGGCAGTCGTGGGGATGCTATAAGCATACAAAAAGTAGGCCTGTAGTACAGCGCCTACTGCCGCTGCACACCGCCTACACCGCCTGTAAATAGCGCCATGTTTATACCCCTATAACCCTCTATAACCCTGCATGTGCCGCCGGGGAGTCGCAACAGCCGTCTGTAGCCGTGCCGTGGCACAGGCTCGCGCACAGCTGACGTGGCAGCAGACGACACTCTCAGAGGTCGTGGTGTACGGAGGAATACGGAGTAATACCTATACGCCGTAAGCATATGCTTACAAGTATGCTTACCCCCGGCCTGCCCTAGCTGGGCCTAGACCGACGCCCCTCAGCCCGCCCCCGGCCCCACCGCCCTGCAACCCTGCTGGGCAGGCACGCGTGCGTCTGGCTCCTGCCCGCTCTCTGCCGGCCGCCGGCGGCAAAAGCCAGCCAGCCAGCCAGCCAGCCAGCCAGCCAGCCAGCCAGCCAGCCCAGCCAACCCACGCAATTTCCCCCAACATCCTCTTGGCATCGCGACGACACTGCGCCGCCGATCACGCCGGCGCCTCGCCTGCCTCTTCTCGGCGCGCATCCCAGCTGTCTGCCGGCTGTCCCGGGGACGCGATCGGGTGCCGTCTCGGGTGCTGTCTCGGGCGTTGTCTCGGGTGTCGTCTCGGGCGTCGTCCCGGCCGTCGTCGACTCGACGACCCTCGACGACCCTCGACTATCCTCGACCTCGACCCCTCCGACGACCCTCCTCGACCTCCGTCCCGACCGCCCCTCCGCCATGGGCGACTCTGGCGCCCAGCTGGCAGGGCCGGCCGGTGCGGCCCCGGCCCCGACCCCGCCCCCCCCAGCCTCGCCGTCCTCCCACGCCCCCCCCGACGAGCACCCCGACGACCCCCCCGACGACCCCCCGCGGCGGTCGCTGCTCGCGCGGCTCGCGCGGCCCTTCCGCTCGCCGACGCGCGCCGTGGCCGACTTCCACATCCGCCCCGCCGAGCCCTACCGCAAGTACGTCGCCGGCGACCACGTGCTCGGCGCCGTCGTGCTGGCCGTCGTCAAGCCGCTGCGCATCACCCACCTGACCGTCTCGCTGCGCGGGCTCGTCTGCGTCTTCAAGGACCCCAGCGCCGCCGCCGCCGCCCAGCTGCCCGCCGACGCCGTTGCCGCCGCCGCCGCTGCCGCCGGCCGTCGCCACCACGCCAAGACCTCCTCCTCCTCCTCCTCGTCCGCCGCTGCCTCCTCCTCCGCTGCCGCCTCCGCCTCCTCCCCCTCCGCGAGGCATGGCCAGGCCCTCCTCTTCCGCGACGAGGTCGTCCTCAGCGGCACCGGCCGCCTCGACCCGGGCCGCTACGAGTTTGAGTTTGACCTCATCTTTCCCCCGCACGGGCTGCCGAGCAGCATTGATGTAGGTCTCCTCTCCTCTCACCTGGCCTCTCCTCCTCTGACCCCCAGTTCGAACGCGGCTCCATCTGCTACGTCGTCACCGCCACCCTCACCCGCCCGACCACCGTCTCGCCCATCCAGACCTGCGAGCGCAAGATCTACCTCGTCGACCCCGTCGACATCGCCGCCGTCCCCAAGCCGCGGCCCCGCACCATCTCCCTCGAGCCCATCTCCAAGCGCTCCCGCAAGCGCAAGATTGTCGTCCTCCCCCAGCCGCCGCCGATGCCCCTGCCTGCGGCCGTCCCGCCGCCGCCCGCCTCGCCCACCGCCGCCGGCCCGTCCGCCGGCCCGGCAGCCCTCTCCACCATGTCCTCCGCCTCCGGCGGCGCCGCCAGCGACCTCCACGAGCTGGCCGTCTCCGACCGCGGGTCCGTCGGCCGCGGCTCCGTCGACCGCGGCTCCCTCGATCGCCGGTCCGTCGACACCGGGCCCGCGCCGGGGCCGGCCGCCGCCGCCGCCGCCGATGACGCCGAGCCCGCCGACGTCCGCAGCGACGCCGGCGCCAGCGGCGGCAGCGGCGGCAGCAGCATCGTCCGCCTGGCCAGCCCGGCCGGCTCGCTCGCGCCGTCCGCCGCCGCCGCCGCCGCCGTCGCCACCGCCAGCCCGGGCCACCCCCAGCTCCAGCACCCCCAGCACCCCCCCCTGGCCGCCGACCGCACCATCACCGCCACCATCGAGCTGCTCAAGGGCGGCTGCCTGCCCGGCGAGGTCGTCAGCGTCCGCGTCGCCGTCCAGCACGTCAAGCGCATCAAGAGCCTGCACGGCGTCGTCGTCACCCTCTACCGCCAGGGCCGCATCGACTCGGCGCCGTCCACCACCGCCGCCGCCGCCGCCGCCGCCCCTACCGCCGCCACCACAGCCGCCACGCCGGCCTCTGCGCCGGCGGCGGCCGCGCCGGACGAGGGCTCCCAGCGGCGGAAGCAAAAAGAGCGGCCCGGCCGCGAGGACAGCCGCGACGGCAGCAGCCAGTCGCGGCGCACCTCCGCCAGCGACAAGCACGAAAACTACTACCCCAAGTCCAAGACGGGCCTCGGCGGCCTCTCGCTGACCTCGGCCGGCACCTGCAGCGTCTTCCGCAAGGACCTGTCCCAGTCCTTCAGCCCCCTCATCATCGACCCCCGCACCCTGCAGTCCACCGTCACCGCCTCCGTCCGCGTCCCCGAGGACGCCTTTGCCACCATCAAGGGCGTCCCCGGCGACATGATCAGCTTCAAGTACCAGCTCGAGGTCATTGTCGACCTCGGCGGCAAGCTCGCCAGCCTGCTGCAGTCGGGCGGCGGCGGCGGCGGTGGCGGCGGCGGCGGCGGCACCACCACGGGCGCCGGCGCCGGCCGCCCCGACGACGGCAAGCCTTTTTGGGCGGCCGCCACCAGCGCCGCCTCCGCCGCTGCCGCCGCCGCCGCCGCCGCCACCACTACGACCACCCTCTGGGGCGCCGGCGGCAGCCACATGGTCGACACCGACCAGCTGCGCCGCCAAAAGGGCGTCATCTACGTCGCCTTTGAGGTCGTGGTCGGCACCCAGGACTCGGCTCGCCTGCGCCGCACCGTCCAGCCGGTGGCCGAGCCGACTCCGACTCCGACTCCGCCGCTGCCGCCGCCGGCACCTCCTCAGCCGCCCTACGTCGCCCACCAGCCCCCAGACTGGTACCCGCCCGACCACAAGGACCAGCAGCCGCACCCGCCGCACCCGCCCTACGCGCGCTGGCCCCGGCCCTACTACCCCTATCCCCACCCCGGCGACTACGACGACGACGCCGAGGCCGGGCCGTCCACCGCCGCCGCCCACGCACCCCAGTACGTCCCCACGCCCGCCATGCGCGCCGCCGCCGCCCAGGACAGCAGCAGCCTGTCGGAAAAGGAGCGCATCCGCCGCGCCGAAGAGCGCCTGCTGCCCAGCCAGCCACGCGACCCCCGGGACCCGGCCGGCACCGCCACCACCCCGAGCGGCTCGCCCGCCGGCGGCCCGCCGGCGCTGGCCCCGACAGCCCCGCCGCTCGACGATCTCCTGCCGCCGGGGGAGGCCGGGCCGTCTGCGCCGCCCGGCACCACCACCGCCACCACCACCACCACCACCGAGGACAAGCAGGAGCTCGAGCGCCGCCGCCTGCTGGCCGAGGCCAGCGCCCCGCCGAGCTTCCCCGACGACTACGAGGACGGCCGGGCAGCGGCGGCGGCGGGAGGCGCGGGCGCCACCGCCCCCCCTTCGGCCCCCGTGCTCGACGAGGAGGACGGCCGCTACGGCCCGCTCCCGCAGCCCGCCTACCGGGGCCGCCACCCCCTCCCCTTTGACGACGGCGCGGGCGACGACGGCGGCGCAGGCGACTACGACGGCACCGCCGCGTCGGCCCCCCCGGCGGAGCTGCTGGCGGACGGGATGGCCGAGCACCCGGAGCCGCTGCCGCGGTACGAGCGGTAGGACGTGGACGTGGGGACGTGGACGTGTACGATTCTGAGGCATTCCCAGACGAGTTTGATACCATTTGCATGTCGATTACAGCATAGCGTGCATGAATACAGGATGATACGGGTACACTGCCTAGCGAAACCCCTTGCCAAAGTCGGCCTTCCCAAAGTCGGCCTTGCCCTTGCTGGGCTTCTGCTGGGCGGCCTCGTGGCGCCGCAGCTCGTCGGGCACCTTGGAGATGGCGCTCTTGGAGATCATCTGGCGCAGGTCGTACAGCACGTCGCTGTCCTCGCTGCCGAGAAAGGTAATGGCCACGCCGCTCTTGCCGGCGCGCCCCGTGCGGCCGATGCGGTGGGTGTACTGCTCGATGCTGGTGGCCATGTTGAAGTTGACGACCAGCGACACGTCCTGCACGTCGATGCCGCGCCCCGCCAGGTCCGTGGCCACCAGCACGTCGGCCTGCCCCGACCGCAGCTTCTCCAGCGCCGACTCGCGCTGCTCCTGCGTCTTGCTGCCGTGCAGCGTCACCGGGCTGCGGCCGGCGGCGCGCACGTCGCGCGCCACCATCTCGCAGTTGCGCTTGATGTTGACAAACACAATGATGGGCGGCCGGAACAGGTTCGAGTTGAGGATCTCCTTGAGCCGCTCCTTGCGCCGGTCCTCGCCCGCGATGAACTCGACCCGCTGCTCCACCGTGTCCACCGCCTCGCCCGCGTTGCCAATCGTCACAATGGCCGGCCGCCGCAGGTAGCGCTTGGCAATCTTCTCCACCGCCGCCGGCATCGTCGCCGTGTACATCATCGTCTGCCGGTAGCGCGTGCGGCTGCCCAGGAACCGCGTCATCGCCTGGGCGTCCTCGGCCTCGTCGCTGTCCGGCTTCTCGTTGGCCGCCGGCATCGCGTCCAGGATCTTGTTGAGCGGCTCCTCGAAGCCCAGGTCGATCATGCGGTCCGCCTCGTCCATGATCACGTAGCAGCACTGCGACAGCACCAGCAGCCGCCGCTCGATGCAGTCCACCAGCCGCCCCGGCGTCGCCACGATGATCTCGGCCCCGTTGCTCAGCGCGTACGCCTGCTCCTCCAGCGAGTGCCCGCCCACGATGCTCACCACGTTGTACCCAAACGGCGTCGCAAACTTGCGCGCCTCCGCCTCGATCTGCTGCGCCAGCTCCCGCGTCGGCGCCAGCACCAGCGCGTACGGCCCGTCGTTCTTGGTCGCCTCGTCCAGCGGCGGCAGCTTCTGGATGTACACCAGCAGCGGCAGCAGGAACGCCGCCGTCTTGCCCGACCCCGTCACCGCCACGCCGATCAGGTCCCGCCCCTGCAGCGCGATCGGGATCGCCGCCCGCTGGATCGGCGTCGGCTCCGCGTAGCCCACGCGCTCGATCACGTCCAGCAGCCGCGGCGGCAGGTCCGACTCGCGCCACGCCCGCATCGGGTCCGGGATCGACCCGCCCTTGGTCGAGATGCTAAAGTCCTCCTTGAAGATGCGCCAGTCGCGCTCCCGCATCTCCGACAGCGGCTTCTCCGACCAGTGCTTCATGTTGCGGATCGGCCGGTTGCGCTCCTCCAGCCCCGCGTAGTAGTTGGCCAGGATGTCGCGCGCCCGCGCCTCGCCGTGCTCCGGGTCCAGCCGCCGCACGTGGTCCGCCGACACCAGCGCCTCCAGCTCCCGCTCCGGCTCGTTCATGTGGTAGTTGAGCTGCTTCGTCGTCTTGAGCTGGTGCTTGAACCGCTCGTACTCGGCCGACCGCAGCTCCTCGTCTGCAAAGTACTGCGCGTTGCGCGTGTCCTCCGAGTCGTCCCACCCAAAGTTGAACTCCTGCTGCCGCCGCCGCTTGCGCTTGTTGACCACAAACTTGCTCTTGCTCCGGTCCGGCCCGTAGTGCTTCTCCCGCAGCCGCTCGTACTGCTGCTGCTCCAGCGCCGTCCGCCGCGCCGCCTCCTCCGCGCTGCCGCCGTGCCCGTTTGCGTGCCCGTTTGCGTGCCCGTTCGTCGCGTCCCCCTTCCCGCTCCCCGCCGCCACCGCCTCGTCCCGCCCCCGCTTGCGCCCCGCCTCCAGCTTCTCCAGGTCCCCGCGCCGCACCGCCGACCACAGCTCCCGGTGCGCCGCCGCCTCGCGCTCCTTCTTGCGCCGCTTCTCCTCCTCCTCCCGCGCCTTGGCCAGCTCCTTTTCGCGCTCCCGCTGCTCGCGCTCCTTTTTCGTCGGAAAGTGCAGCTTCAGGACCGGCGGCCCCTCCACCTCGTCGCCTTTTCGTGCGGTCGCCATGGTCGCAGGGTGGGTTGGCGAAGGCGTTTGCGTTGTCGTCTTTCGTTGATGTCCAAAGTCCGCAGTCGCCCCAGTATTTGGTCTGGGCAGCATGTGGTCACGTGACTGTATTTGTCGCCACGCCCCAGAGCATTCTAAGCATAAAGCAGAGGCACTCCAGAGTCTTAAGCAACAGCATTACGCTTCAGGTCGGAGCAATACAACGCCCACAACTGCTTATCCCTTTTTTCTAAAAAAATGTTTGACATTTACGATGAATCCCGGGTCTGGAGTAGGTCTACCGATCAAGTCATAAATATATTTCTGCCTTGCGTGATTTCAAGGGGTTGTTGGTTTAGAGTTGGTTTAAAGTATGATTGCAGCCGATTGTAAACGAGAAGAAATATCCGCACGTCCACGCGCTCGTTTTCTGCTCGAGTTCAAAACGATCCAGCCCGCTGTTTATGTATCCTTCTCTGGGCGAGCGCTCCACTTTGGCCTCGTTTGATATTGTCTGGTGGCAACCAAAGGCTGAGAAGAGGCGTACTCGCTGGGCTTGATCAATTTGCTTTGGTTACGGTACTCAGTGTAAGAGCTATTGCGCACAGGTTAGCCCAGCTGTTATCTCTAAAGGACATCATGCTCGAGACCGTGCGAACCGAGGCTTTGTGTATATTAGATACAACTCTCGTTGCTGTCCATTCCTGGGGGCCTCTAAAGACAACAACTCTGCCCATCCCGCAGGGTCACCTCTCCATTCTTGCTTGCAAATGGGGCGAGCCACTCTCGGCTGGACACACCAGACCAACAACCGGATAATTTGACGGACAACTGGCCGAAAACCTATCCAAAGGTCTCGCCTGACTGGCGCTCGGTGCGGACTGTCTGCAGATAACAGACTGCCAGTAGTTCTGCCAGCACGCCTGGCAGAGCGAAAGGACTACCCTGCCATCGTGCGAGCAGAAACAGTAAGAAGCCTGGACAAGAAACTGTCTCCAATTTGCAGCACCAGGCTGCCCAAGACCTCGCGTGCGCGCTGAGGCTGAACTATTTTAGCGACTACAAACTGAAAGCGATACGGAGCAGCGGCTTGGGCCCCACTTTTATGGTTTTTCCGAGATGCTGCGCGCAGCGTCCATTTTTCGACGTCGTCTCTCGCTCTGCGCGCAAACGGCCCCGGACAGCACAACCACAGCCATGGCGTCGTCGTCGCCCGCACAGTACATCCAGCTGGCCAAGACGCTGCCGCCGCGGCTGCTGCGGTTCCTGGCGCGGTATCCGCCGCCGGCGATCCTGCCAGCCGCCTCGGCCGCCTCGGCCGCCTCGTCCTCGGCTTCCGCGACGCCGACGCCCGCCGCCGCCACCGCCGCCGCCGCCACCGCCGCCGCCGCTGCCACCGGATACCAGCAGGACGCGCCGAACCCCTTCAAGGCGACCAAGCACCCGGTGACGCAGCGGTGGCACGACCCGGTGTACTCGCTGCGGCGGCAGGCGGAGCTGGTCAAGCTGGCGCGCGACCACGGCGTGGCCGAGCTGCTGCCCGAGTCGGTCAAGAGCCCCGAGGCGCGGCTGCGGCGGCGCGTCGAGTTCGGCCTGCGCGTCAAGGGCACGGGCGTGGGCCAGAAGGTCAAGGGCCACCAGCACGAGCGGTTCCTGATCACAAAGTACGTTGGGGGGTTGTCCTTCGCCGTCGTCATCGTGCCGTGCTGACACCAAACAGGATGGAAGAGCGGCGCAAGGCCATGCTCAACATGCCGAAGCTGATCCGGGAATGGAAGCGGGTACGTTCGGCCGCCGCGCCCCTCGCCCACGAAGACCCTTAGAAAACTGACATCCTCTCCAGGTCGGCCGCAAGAACTGGGTCCGGTACCCGAGCTGATGGCGTGGACAACGACAACGGCCGACGGCGGTGGGCAGACAGGAGACTGCATGTGTACAATAGATTTTGCTCTCCAACTAGTACAATGGACGGCATCCGAGCATGCTGTGGAATTGCTCGCGCATCACCGGCCCTCCAGCCGTCCGGCCCTACAGGCCTCCAGCCCTCCAGCCCTCCAGCCCTCCAGGCCTTTGCCCCCCTACCGGCTCAGCGCAATGTCGTCGATGCGCAGAATCATCTTGACCGTCTCGGCGGCCAGCTCGATGGAGCTGGTGCTCACCAGCAGCGGCTGCAGCACGTTCTCCTTGGCAATGTTGGCGTTGACGCCGCCCGACTTGATGCTGACGCCGGCGTTGACCTCGCCCTTCTCGTGGCGGTGGCGCAGGTCGGTGACCACCTTGATGGGGTTGAGCCCCGCGTTCTCCGCCAGCGTCGTCGGGATCACCTCGAGCGCGTCGGCAAACGCCTTCCAGCAGATGGCCTCGGTGCCCGTCAGCGCCCGCGCCTGCTTGCTGAGCTGCGCCGCGATCTCGATCTCGGGCGCGCCGCCGCCCGCAATCAGCGCCTTCTTCTTGACCAGGCACCGCACCACGCACAGCGCGTCGTGCAGCGACCGCTCCGCCTCGTCCAGGATCAGGCTGTTGGCGCCGCGCACCACCACCGACACCGTGCGGCCCGTGATGCCCGCCGCCGCCGCCGCCGACCCCGCCGCCCCCGTCAGCGCCGCCGCCGCCGACGACGAGCCCCCCGACGCGCTGGCCGCCGTGCCCGTGATCTTGACCAGCCGCGAGCCCGACGACGTCACCTCCTCCACCAGGTCCGCGCTGCCCAGCTTGTCCTCGGCAAACGAGTCAATGTCCGCAATCGGCTTGCAGCCCGTCGACTTGCAGATGAACTCGACCTCGTCGCGCTCAATGTCCTTGATGGCCAGGATCCCCAGCTTGGCCAGAAAGTGCAGCGACAGGTCGTTGACCGCGTCGCGCAGGATCGACTTCTGGATCAGCAGCACGTTGCACTTGGCCTTTTTGATCTTCTTGACCATGTTGAGCAGGTACAGCCGCTCCTCCTTGACGATCTTGTCCATCTGCCGGTAGTCGTTGACCGAGATTGTGTTTTCCATCTGAAGAGTCAGCCGTCCGCACGCAAAAAAAGAGGAAGAGGGAAGGAAAGGAACGTACATCCGGCTTCGGCGGCGACAGCTGGAACTGGATCAGCGCAATCTTGGCCTTCTCGATGCGGGTCGGCCCGCCGGCGTTCTTGAGCACGGGCTGCGTGAGGACCAGGCCGTCGACCAGCTCGCTGTCCTCGATGGTGCCGCCGACCTTCTTGACGACGCGGATGTTGTGCAGGTCGACGTTGTCGGCCGTCTTGAGGTCGATCGTCTTGGTCACCGCGTTGACGGCCATGGGGCCCAGCAGGTTGGCGTACTGCGACACGATCTTGGACGACAGCGACGTGTTGGCCGCCTGCAGCAGCGCCGCCGTGTCCGTCAGCGCCACCGGCTGCGCCATGCCGTGCAGCACCTGCACCGCCGCCGCCGCCGCCCGCTGGAACGCCTCCGAGATCACCGACGGGTGGATGCCCTTGGACAGCAGCCGGTCCGCCGCCCCCAGCAGGCTGCCGCAGATCACCACCACCGACGTCGTGCCGTCGCCCGCCTCCACGTCCTGCGCGTGCGACAGCTGCACCAGCATCTTGGCCGTCGGGTGCAGCACCGCCATGCTCTTGAGCATCGTGCTGCCGTCGTTGGTGATGATCGTCTCGCCCTTGCCGCTGCGGATCATCTTGTCCATGCCGCGGGGGCCGAGGGACGTGCGAATGGCGTCGGCGACGGCTGGGGAGAGCAAGGTCAGCATGGATCGCGCTTCGTCCGGAACACCATCTCGACGTCCAACCGTCCAACCCACCTCGTGCGGCCACGATGTTGGCCGACCGAACCGCCATCGGCTTCTCCTTGTCCTGTGCCTCGTTAGCCTCGCCTCGCCCGCACGGCACTTCCCGTGCCCGTGCCCTCGCCGTCCCGCCGGGGAACGCACGCGAAAGGTGGCATTGGAGTTGCCAGTGCCTCCACTAGCCATGGGCGCAACGGCTGCCATGGTTGTGCAGACGGTAGGAAATGTGCTGTCGTCTGTTCTGGTCCCTGCAGTCCTTTTGCGTGTCGGTATGGGCGTGCGTTCTCGAA
Organism: Ophiostoma fasciatum; assembly: GCA_019925495.1. NCBI lineage: Eukaryota > Fungi > Ascomycota > Sordariomycetes > Ophiostomatales > Ophiostomataceae > Ophiostoma > Ophiostoma fasciatum. The sequence goes on along the minus strand of JADHKM010000004.1, from coordinate 97,564 downwards.
GCAGACGAAGGGGGGGGGATTCGCGGGTGCTGTGCTGCTGGATGCCTCAAGCTGGCGTCGCCACAGCTTCACCGGTTTGGTGGGGCGCCGATGCACAGAAAAAATGTGCTGGAAGCGTCCCTGATGGGGGGTTGTTCGCCTAATTGCATAGAACCAGCGCTAGCACTGCAACCGGATTAGCGCACGTGGTCCAGCTCCAGCTCAAGGCAGCACGGCGGATTACGCCTGTGGCGGGCGGCAGGCGAATGCGAATCGCCGCGGGCAACGACCATCATCACCACATCGCGACTGTTGTTTCTCCATCATCGCCACGCCACGCCGCACACGACCACCAGACAACCCAAACGATCGCGTCTCGGGCCCTTGTTCATCTGCACCGCCGCTGCGCTGCCGTCACGATGGTAAGTCCACGTCGGCACCGGTCCTTGACCTTGACGCGCGCCGCTGACCACCTCGCAGCCTTCCGCGACGGGCCGGGACTGGGAGAAGTACCAGAAGAAGTTTGCCGACGACGAGATCGAGGAGAAGAAGATTGCGCCGTTGACGGATGAGTAAGGCCCCACGCGGGAACGACAACCCGGGGGGAAGGGCTCGGAGGCTGACCGTGCTGCAGGGACATTCAGGTGCTCAAGACGTACGGGGCGGCGCCGTACGGGGCGGCGCTGAAGAAGCTGGAGCAGCAGATCAAGGAGAAGCAGCAGAGCGTGGACGAGAAGATCGGGGTCAAGGAGTCGGACACGGGGCTGGCGCCGCCGCACCTGTGGGACGTGGCGGCGGACCGGCAGCGCATGTCGGAGGAGCAGCCGCTGCAGGTGGCGCGGTGCACCAAGATCATCGCGGACGCCAAGGACGAGTCCAAGAGCAAGTACGTGATCAACGTCAAGCAGATTGCCAAGTTCGTGGTGCAGCTGGGCGAGCGCGTGTCGCCGACGGACATTGAGGAGGGCATGCGCGTGGGCGTCGACCGCAACAAGTACCAGATCCTGCTGCCGCTGCCGCCCAAGATCGACGCCAGCGTGACCATGATGACGGTGGAGGAGAAGCCCGACGTGACCTACGGCGACGTCGGCGGCTGCAAGGAGCAGGTGGAGAAGCTGCGCGAGGTGGTGGAGATGCCGCTGCTGTCGCCCGAGCGCTTCGTCGACCTGGGCATCGACCCGCCCAAGGGCGCGCTGCTGTACGGGCCGCCCGGCACGGGCAAGACGCTGTGCGCGCGCGCCGTGGCCAACCGCACCGACGCCACCTTTATCCGCGTCATCGGCAGCGAGCTGGTGCAAAAGTACGTCGGCGAGGGCGCGCGCATGGTGCGCGAGCTCTTTGAGATGGCGCGCACCAAGAAGGCGTGCATCATCTTCTTTGACGAGATCGACGCCATCGGCGGCGCGCGCTTCGACGACGGCGCCGGCGGCGACAACGAGGTCCAGCGCACCATGCTCGAGCTCATCACCCAGCTCGACGGCTTCGACGCCCGCGGCAACATCAAGGTCATGTTTGCCACCAACCGGCCCTCCACCCTCGACCCGGCCCTCATGCGGCCCGGCCGCATCGACCGCAAGATCGAGTTCTCCCTGCCCGACCTCGAGGGCCGCGCCAACATCCTGCGCATCCACGCCAAGAGCATGTCCGTCGAGCGCGACATCCGCTGGGAGCTCATCTCCCGCCTCTGCCCCAACGCCACCGGCGCCGAGCTGCGCAGCGTGTGCACCGAGGCCGGCATGTTTGCCATCCGCGCCCGCCGCAAGGTCGCCTCCGAAAAGGACTTTCTCAGCGCCGTCGACAAGGTCATCAAGGCGAACCTCAAGTTCAACTCGACCGCCTCGTACATGCAGTACAACTAGGGGCTGGCGGGCTGCCGGGCTGGCTGCTTTTTGTTTATTTGCGTGCGTGCGTGCGTCTGTACGAATATAGATCATGAGGTCCATCCAGCGGTTCGTGTGTGTCTTTTCAATGTCCGTAGACGAGAAGCCCGTTCCGAACGAGACAACTGTTCTTCCGAGCCGTGGCACAGCACGCCATAGACATACCAAGTGTATAAATGACGGCTCGTCGTATCAGACGTCCAGGAAAGCTATGAAACCATAAACAAACGCCCATTGAGCTCCGTGTGCCCAAACCCTGCAATGCAAAAAAGTCCTTCCGTATGCGCAAGAGCGCGAGGGATATACCGACAAGACAAAAGCGCGCGCCCGCTACTCCTCCGACAGGGCCACACACCCCAGACACATCACGTCGCCGTCCTCGCCGAGCTCGATGCAGCATTGGCTGCAGACCATGCGTCGGTGGCCGCGGCCGGCGGACGACCACGGCTGGCTGTCGGCGGCAGTGGCGGCGGCATCACCGACGTCGGCCACGTCGTGGGAGGAGGCGTGCCGTCGCACCGGCCCGTCTTCGAGCAGGCGTTCCTGTGCGTCGCCGCCCGGTTGTGGCCTCCGCCGCTCGGGCCATCCGAGGCACTCGCGCAGGCACACAAAGCACGTCCGCTGGCCGCATCCGGCGCAATCGGCCAGCGAGTCGAGATCGCACTTTCGCCGCGGCCGGCGGTGGCACACGTGGCAGGGCGTGATGGCAGAGGCGGACGAGCCGCTGGCCCCGCGGGCTGCCGCCGCCGCTTGCTTGCCACCCGGCGGCGAAGCACACAACCTGTCGCCGCCGCCGCCGCCGCCGCCGCTGCCGCCGTCGTCGTCGTCCGCGTCACCGCTGCTCAGGCGGGCGCGCTTGCTGGAGGCCAGCGGCAGGATCCTCCGCTGCGTGGATATGGAAGGGGACGCGTACGCGGCTGTCATCGCCGTCGCCGTTGTTGCTATCCGAGGGTCGCCGCCGCCGCCGCCGCCGCCGCTGTGCAGCAGAATGGCCACGACATCGCCGTCGCTGCCGCCAATGCTTCCGCCGCTGCCGCTGCTCCGCGCGTCCTCCCACCGCCGCTTCTTGCCCAGAATCGGGGCGAGCCCGTGGACACAGCCGCCGCTGGCCCGGCCGTCAATGTCGGAGGCTTCCTGGGCCACCGAGGGCATCCCGATGCCTGTGCGATGCCTGCGAAAGCCTGCAGACGGCAGCCGGTTGGAACAGGAGGATGACGCTCGAAAAACGGGGCCCAGAACAGACGCTTGCCAGGTTGGAGCTGCTCCGCCTCGACAGAGCGCGTCGGCAGGCGTGCAGGGAATGCTGTCGTGCTCCGCTGGGCCGTGGTTGATGTCCAAGAGGAAGGATGGAAAAGTGAGAGACAACGAACGGGGTTCGCAGCCAGCGGCGGCAAGCGCGCCACACAGCGACAAAAAACAGGGGAAACGCGCTACGGAAAAACCGCCGCCTTCAGGGCGTGCCTGGTGGTTGAGCTGTGGCTGGCTGCTGGCTGCTGGCTGCCAGCCTGCCAGCCTGCTGTGGCACAGCGTGTCCTCGGCGTTAACGCCCCAGCGGCCGCTGCCAGACGAGACATCTCCGCACCCCGAGCGGCGGTGTGCGCTGATTGGTCCACTCTGTCACGTGGGCCGTCCTCGCCGTTTCTGCGTTTCTGCGCGGAGAAGCGCGCACCGTGTCCCCGTCCGGCCAGGGCGAGTCCACTGTGCTTTGCCACGGTGTTCACTGTGCGCTCCTCCGCCGCCCGGCCGCTGCTGCTTCCTAATACCCCCAGCTGCTGCCCCCGGCCTTGCAAAAACCATCTCTCTCTTTCTCTTTTTCACACCACGCAATCCTCGTTTTCTCTCCGCCTCGCCATTGCCGTCGTTCCCACCCACGAAAGCCAATCCCGCCCATCGTCGACATCAATCGAAGGCTCCGTCTGCGATTTTTCTCGACCCTTTCGTGGTGGTGTTCGCCTGCGTCTTTTTTTTTTTCGCCGCTGCCTGGGCCTGCTTCTCGTTTCGATTCCCCGAGAACCGCCCCCTGCCGCCGCGCCGCGCGCTCTCTCTCCACCTCGCCCATCGAAACGGACCGACAACTTCCAGTATTGCGTCGTGGATCCTCGGCCATCAAGATATGAGTCGCGCCGGCAGACTTGCCCCGGAGGTCAACCGGTATGTGATGGGGAAACGGCCTGGCGTCGCGCTGCTGTGCCGCGGCCTGGCGGCTGGACGGCCCGTGGGCATCCTTCGTGTCGCGTCGAATCCGTCCAGCTGCCCTGTCGCCCCGTGCCGTGGCTTGGCGCTGTCCTCCTTGCCATGGCCGTTGGATCGTTTGCTCGTTTGGACGCTCTGAATGCCGGCTAACCACAGTCCCTCCGACAGAGCTTTGTTCGTGAAGAATCTAAGGTTGGTGCTCAACCCGCGACCGTCCATCGATGGCCATTCCGCTGACCGCCCACAGCTACAACGTCACGCCCGAGGAGCTCTTTGAGCTCTTTGGCAAGTTTGGCCCCATTCGGTATGTTGCCGCGTCTCCCCCGCTCCGCGTGCCGCGTGCCGCGTGCCGCGTGACCGCCGCGAGTTCCACGTCTGCTGACACCCACCAGCCAAGTGCGACAGGGCATCGCCAACAACACCAAGGGCACTGCATTTGTCGTCTATGAAGACGTCATGGATGCCAAGCAGGCCTGCGACAAGCTGAACGGCTTCAACTTCCAGAACCGCTACCTCGTCGGTGAGTCACGCCGCGGGCGAACGGCACGCACGACGCGCGCGCGAGCTCCTGATGAAACTAACCGTCAACGCAGTCCTCTACCACCAGCCCGAGAAGATGGCCCGTTCAAGAGAGGACCTCGAGGCGCGCAAGGAGAATTTAGCGCAGCTCAAGAAACAGCACGGCATCGATTGACGATTAGACGGGCCTGTGGACCGTCTGCAGGCGACACCGAAGACCTCGCCGTCGCACGCCACTGCAGGCCCGTCTCCCTCTTCCTCCCCCGCACGACCGTCGTCCAAGTCGTCGGCGCGGTCGTCGCGTTCGTCGGCATCGCTGGGCGCGTCCCGGTCGCCGGCCCAGCATCCCACCAAGGCGGCGTTTGCCTCGCACAAGCCGCCGCCGCCGCCGACGACGACGATGACGACGACCACAACGACTACGGCGCCCGCCGCGAGGACGGCGCCCCCGAATATGGCGACCGCGGCGCCGACGACCGCCGTGCCCGTCCCCAAAAGCGCCCGGCCAGGCCTTGTCGACCATGCGCGCGGCGTCCTGCCGCACTTTGTTCGCAAGCTCCTGCCGACAGTGCCCGAGTGCGCCTGAGCACGGCACTGTGCGCACCAGACCTGTCCGTTCGTTCCCTGTGGCCGTCTGGCACGGGATGTGCGGCACCCACGTCAAGGGCGCGAGCATGGGAGGCTCGGCCATGTCGAAGGCCTCTCACGCTCGGCCACAAACCTTCTTTCTACCTGGACCAGTTCGGCGCACGGGACGCCGTATGGTCGCTTAGGGACAGATTGTGGATGGCGTCTTTCTTTTCTCTGCTTCTGCCTCACATCTCACTCATTTTGTGTCCAGTTTGGGAAGATAGCTCTCGTTTATTCAAGGCTGTGATTTGAAGTTGACGGGATGGTGTGGTTATCTATCGGACAACTGGCCGGCAAAAGAGACTCTTGCCAGCGAACCCACGGGGCACACCACACCCCCAGGTCGACGTAGTGTAGAAAGTAACGAGAGCCCATGTTCCAAACCAATGGGAAACCAAAGACGCCGCGTCCCGGTCATCTCTTTGGCGAGACTGAAATCGGCTGCTCGCTGCGCAAAGAGTCAGCATCAGTCAGACAAGCCAAAAGAAGAGAAGGGAAAGACGCGCACCGACGAGACCACAAGCGAGCCTGAAGAGGTCATGACCTTGTGGTTGGAACGAGGAGAGCTGAAGAGGAGCTCCGTCTCCGCGCTGCGTGATCGGCTGGGTGAAGCGTTCGACAAGGTCGCCGCGGCCGCGCCGTGCGATGCACGCCCAATTGTAGTCTGGCCCGACGAAGATCATGATAGCGCGGATGTACGCGTGCTGTGTCCTCGTCCATGCTTGCGATCAAGCCCCCGTCAATGTAGCGAAGAAAACGGCGGCCAGTCTTGGACTGGGAGACCGGTTTTCCGGCGGTGGCCTGTAGTTTCACGGTGATGGCCTTTATCTCGGTTGTCGGAAACGGCAGCTGGGACGATGGAACTGGCGGCTGGTAGTCACGGTGCCGCACCGACGTTGCCCGCCAGCCGGCACAGAGCCGACTTGCTTTGCATCTTCGATGGGCTTCCCTCTTCGACCAGGCGCCAACGCCAAATGCTCGAGATGGCTGAGGGCTCTTCACGGGGGTGTGGAAGAGCCGAAGATGCGTACGGAGTGTGCGTTTGGGTCGGTGCCGGACGACCGCTTTTGTCGCTGGGTGTTGGCAGCAAACGAGCGCGAAGGTGGATAGAAAGAAGCAAACGATGCAAGATAAAGACCAGGCAACCATTTTTGTTTACGTATCTGCAATGCTTACCAAACCAGAGGAAACCGTAGCCATAACAATGCTGCATGCCGCGGTGGCTGCGCAGCCCAACGCCGAGCAAAGCAAGAACGACCCGCGCAGACTCCTTCCCAAATAAGCATACCCGACCACGATGTTCCGGCATAAAAGAAGACAGCCCACGTCCTCCGGCCCCGACCCGACCTCTACCCCTACCCCTACCCCTGGATGGCATGCTGGACCTGGGGGTAGACCTGGACCATGCGCTGGTAGAGGTCGTGGTGGTTCTCCACGAGCACGTGGGGGTCCCAGCCCATGGCGACAAAGAGGGTGTCGATGCCGCTGCTGATGGGCGTGGTGAAGACGTTGCAGATCTGCAGGCCGATGAGGAAGGCAAAGGCGAGCACGACGGGCGTGTAGTCGCCGTCGCGGTTGTAGGGCGGGTCGGTGATGCGCAGAAAGACGTAGGCGGACAGCGCGGTGGCGTAGGCGACAAAGGTGGCGCCCATGCTGAAGACGGGGCCGATGAGGCACTGGTTGACGAGGGCGTCGATGCCGCGGTCTTTGATCATTCTGGGGGTCAGATGGTCACACGGGGGAGAGAGAGAGAGAGAGACAGAGAGAGAGAGAACGTACGTCCACGTGTTCTTGGCCGCCTGGAAGTAGGACGAGCCGTACAGGGCAATGTGGCAGAAGGCGTAGCGGTTGACAAACTGGACGACCCAGTCGAGGACCATGATGAAGCAGCCGAGCAGGCAGTAGAAGATGGTGGCGAGGATGTCGCCGTTGCCGGCGGCCTGGTTCTGGGCGACGGAGCACAGCTGGCGCAGAAAGTTGATGATGGCGACGACGAGGCTGCCGAGGCTGATGCTGCCGAAGCTGTAGGTCAGGGCGCGGCGGGCGGCGCCGCGCGAGGCGCCGCGGGGGAAGTTGTCGTCGCGGGCAAAGTACCAGGCGCCGTAGATGCCGGCGACGGTGGTGTGGATGGTGTTCTTGAGCCACTCGGAGATCCAGTAGCCGGCAAAGGTGATGAAGACCATGAGCCCGATGACCTTGGCGCGGCTGCAGCCGCCGCCGGCGACGTCGCAGGCCGGGTTGTTGCCGGGCTCGTACTTGACGTAGACGGCGACCATGGTGACGGCGTACCACACGCCGTAGGCGGCGCCGACGAGGCCGCCGACGAGGCTGACGACAAAGACGTGGCCGTGGCGGCGGGCGACGTCCATGGAGCCCTGCAGCATGACGACGCTGAAGGGGATGCGGGGGATCCAGGAGACGAAGCAGATGATGGTGAAGACGACAAAGACGAGGAAGACGATGCCGCCCGAGTAGTACTTGCGGTAGAGCATGTAGATGGCCGTGGCCAGGCCGAGCGCGATGTTGAGGATGCCCGTGACCCAGATCAGCATCTTGGTCATGGTGCGCGCCACGCAGAGGTACAGCACGCTGAGGACGACGGCGACGGCGATGCAGATGAGCAGGCAGATGATGGTGTTGGTGGTCAGCCCGAACGTGTCGTCGCCGTCGTAGATGCCGCCGCCGGTGCCCGAGCGCGTGACGGCTGGTGGTTAGGGAGGACGGAACAGACAGAACAAGGCCCAGACGCACCATAGCCATGGATTGTGATGCCGGACACGGCGACGAAGCCGGCAACGCACGCGAGGAACTGCTGGTCAGCTGCGTGCGTCCAACGTCCAACTGCGTCCGACTGCGTCCAACTGCGCTCAACTGCGTCCAACTGCGTCCAAACCGCGTGCCACCCCCTCGTCCTCGTCCCGCCCCTGAACGCCTGAACATACCAGCAGGCCGGCCCAGATGTCGCGGTACTTGGGGCCCTGGATGGCAAACACGTGCTCAAAGTCCTGCTTGCCGTCGACGGACATGTTGTGCTGCGGCGGCTGCGGCTGGTACGCCGGCGGCGCCGGCTGGCGGCCCTGCTCGGGGTCGGCGTCGTGGCCGGAGCCCTGGCCCTGGCCCTGGCCCTGGCCCTGGGCCGCCGCGTTGTAGTACGAGTCGGCTGCGCCCGCCATGGCGATGTTGATGGATGCGCTGTGGTGACGATTCTGGAAAGCGAGCCAGCAAGAAGCAAACAAGCAAACAGAATCAGCAGACGGCGTCCAGAGCTGGTCGAGTCGGCGCTGCACCAGAAGAATGAACAAACAAGATACAAAACGTCGACGCTCGCGAAACAACAAAGGCGGGCGACTCGACAGAAACCATGAAGTCATCTGTTTACGAGCAGTGGGTCGCCAAATGGGGATTTAGACGCCAGCAGGTTATGCTTACTGGGCCCCTGTGGATCCCGTCGATCGCGCGGAATGCAACCCGGCAGGAGAAGCCAGCTGGCAGCCAGAGCAGCCAGCTGGCAGCCAGCTGAGACGGCAGGCACAGGGCACAGGAAGGGCACAGGAAGGGCACAGGAAGGAGCTTGCTGTCCAAACACGTGATGGTCGTCTATGCCTCTAAATCTATGCAAACGCCCAAATACATGGTTTTCGTCCCGTCGTCATCCGTCGTCCGCCAACACGCCCTCACGCCGCGGCCGACACGGACCGCGTTTCCTCGCGGCCCCCCGTCGCCGCGCCTAGGTGCGGCTCGATCTCGCTCTCCATGGCCTGCTCTTGGCCGCGCCCGGCCTCGACGGCGCTGGTCGTCTGGGTGTCAGTTGTCTCGGTGCTGGCCGTCTTGGCCTCGGCAGCGCCGCCCGCCGGGTCGACGCCCATGCCGACCACGTCGATCCAGTGCCAGCACGCGACGGCGCCGCGGCCGCTGCGGTCAAAGATGGCGCGGTCGTCGTGGATGCCGTCGGCCGGGCCGCGGTCGCCGACGGTGTGTGGGCGGCGGCCCTCCTCGTCGCCGGCCGTCTCCGCCGTCCGGGCCTCTGCCGCCGCCGCCGCCACCTCCAGCTTGTCCACGTCGGCGCCGTCGACGAGGTCGCCGACCCAGGTGCGCGCGACGGGCACGCCGTTGGCGCGCAGCAGCTGCAGGATGGCGCGCAGGTTGAGGCGGATGGCGCGCTCCGGGTGCACGGCGCCAAAGACGCGCTTGGTGACCCAGGGGAACAGCAGGCCAAAGTCGCTCTGGCTCAGGTGCGCGCTGCCGGCCACGTAGAACACGTTGGGCTCGGGCAGCCGCACGCCGCTCGGCTGCCGCGCAAAGGCCGCCGCCGTCACCTCGGCCGCCGCCGGGTCCGGCGACAGCATGCGCGCCGTCGTGTGCAGGTGCCGCGTCCACTCGTAGAAGCTCTCGGACTCGACCGCCAGCAGCGCCGCGCCGCCCGGCGCCGCCGCCACGTCCGCCGCGTACACGGGCAGCGGCAGGTCGTGCAGCGCGCGCTGCGCCGGCGACAGCAGCGGGAAGCACCACATGTCCAGCAGGATCGTCGGGCTCTGGGCCGCGATCTGCGCCCGCAGCCGCGCCGCCGCACCGGCATCGGCACCGGCGCCGGCACCGGCACCGGCGGCCCCCGGCGTGTACAGCGGGTTCTCGATGGCGGCGACCGCGGGCGTGTCCGCGTAGTAGACCGTCTTGAGGAACTGCGCAATCGACGCGGCGCCGAAGCTGTGCCCGGACCACACGACGTCGCCCGGGCTGTGGATGCGCAGGCGGCCCGCAAACTGCGCCGTGGCCGCCGCGGGCGTGCTGCCGTTCAGGTTGCGCAGGCCGGCGTCGGCCTCGTCGAGGCGGACGAGCGCGTCGTAGACCAGGCCCAGCTCCCACAGGCGCACGCGCAGCTGCTGGTCGCGGGCGGCCCACACGGCGGGCGTCTCGTCGTGGGGGATGCGGTCGTAGGGCACGACGCGGCGGCGGCTCTGCGGGAAGAAGCGGTCCTGGGCGGCCGGGTCGCGCACCAGGCTGAGCACGGCGCTGCCGTCGCGGTGCTCCGGACACACCACCACGACGCCGTGCGAGGCCACGGAGCCGGCCACGTGCGAGTACGCGTTGCGGCTGCCGCCGAGCCCGTGCGAGAAGACCATGGTCGGCCAGCGGCCGCCGGGCACGCCCGCCGCCGCGTCGGGCGCCAGCAGCGCCGCGTTCTTGAGCGCCGGGATGGTCGTGTAGTGCAGGTGGCGCGGCAGGAACGACACCACCTCGGCCACCAGCGGCGCGATGCCCAGGAACTGCGTGTAGGCCGACACGTGGGCGCGCTGCGGCGTCGGCAGCCAGCTGATGCGCTTGCCCTGCGCGTCGGGCGCCGCCGGGTAGAAGACGCGGAACAGCACCGTGTGCAGCGCGCCCGCGTGCGCCGGCGCCGGGCTGGCCGACGCCAGGTCGGCCACGGGGATCTCGACGTCCACCGTGCCCACCTTGTAGGGGCCCGTGTACTCGGGAAAGGCGGGCACGGGGTTGAGCTGCGCGAGGTAGGCGGCGATCTTGGCCGCCGCGCCGTCTGCGGCCATGGCGAGTGAGAGAGAGAGGCAAGCAAGTGAGTCGGGAGGCAAGTGAGTCGGGAGAGGCAAGTGAGTCGGGAGAAGCAAGTGAGTCGGTCGAGGCAAGCAAGTCGCCGATCCCCCAACGCACGGAAACGAGGCTGAAACCCGCGAAAAAGAGCACGCGAGCGCCTCCGTCCCATATAAAAGATTCAGCTCCGGCGCGCTGGCGGACCCATCGCAGCCGGCCCGGCGTGACCGCGTGGCGGCTTGCCAAATACAGGCATAGGCCCGGCCGCGCGACGCCGGCGCTGCCGTGCCGAGGCTCGCCTATCGTATATGACGCAAAGCGTGGCGAGCGGTCTGGCGAGCGGTCTGGCGAGCGGTCTAGGCGCCCGTAAGCACAAATCCGAGATTCATCACGTGACCTATCAAAAATACCCGTCACCTGACAGCGCCGCTGTCGGCATCGGAACGGACCTCCTCACCACGCCTTCAGAAGTCCCGAGTCCAACCCGGCGCCAACATGTTCACAGGCATCGTAGAGGAGCTGGGGGGTGAGTGTGCTTTCCCCTCGTCGCTGGGGAGACCAGAACTGACCTGCAGACGTCCTCGCCCTCGACCCCCATGACGAGACGGGCGGCACGTCGCTGACCATCGGGCTGCCGGCGGGCTCGGCGCTGCTGGGCGACGCGCACCTGGGCGACAGCATCGCCATCAACGGCGTGTGCCTGACGGTGACGGCATTCGAGGACGGGACCGCGGCGGGCGCGCGGGCCTCGTTCAAGGTGGGCGTGGCCCCGGAGACGCTGCGGCTGACGAACCTGGGCGACCTGCGGCCCGGCGACCACGTCAACCTCGAGCGCGCCGTGCGCGCGGACACGCGCATGGGCGGGCACTTTGTGCAGGGGCACGTCGACACGGTGGCCACGGTGACGCGCGTGGCGGCCGACGGCAACGCGCAGACGATGCGCTTCCAGCCGCGGTCGCGCGCCGTCTTGCGCTACGTCGTCTACAAGGGCTTCGTCGCCCTCGACGGCACGTCGCTGACCGTCACCGCCGTCAACGACGAGCCCGGCCCCGACGGCGGCTGGTGGGAGGTCATGCTCATCGCCTACACGCAGTCGCGCGTCGCCCTCGCCGCCAAGCGCGAGGGCGCCACCGTCAACGTCGAGGTCGACGTCCTGGCCAAGTACGCCGAGAAGAGCATCGCCGGCTACCTCGAGACCATGGCCGGCGGCAGCGGCGTGGCCGACCTCGTCAAGAAGACGGTGGACGAGGCGCTGGCGAAGAGGTAGGAGGTCGCTTCTCGACTCGTATAAATAGCATAGCATCCCATCTCCAACGCCGTCTCCAAACCATCTCCAAACCCGCCTCCAAACCCGTCTCCAAAGCCAGTGTTTCTCCAACGCCGTGAAATGCATCCAGGAACTCATGCCGAACTCATGCCCCCCCCCAGGCCTCGGCCAGCTTCTCCGAGATGGGCTTGGTGACGCGCCGCTTTGCGCCGGCCAGCCCGCCCAGCACGTCCGACACCATCGCCCGCTTGCGCTTGCGGCGCTCCTCCTCGTCCTCCTCGAGGCCGCCCGCGGCATCCATGTACGCCTGCGCAAACGCGTGCGGCGTCTTCCACACCTTCTGGATCTCCAGCGCCCGCTCGCCCGTCACGCCGCGCGTGCACATCAGCATGCGCAGGAACACGTCGCGCAGCGTCAGCGTCTCCGACTTGGACGTCAGCGACGCAAAGGCCGCGTAGGACACGCCGCACTCGGGGCTGGTGCCCGCCCCCGCCCCCGCCGCCTCCGCCGCCTGCGCCCGCATCCGCCGCAGCAGCGCCAGGTGGTTCTGCGCCGTCAGCGCCGACGTCGGGATCACGTGCAGCGGCCGGCCGGCGTAGCGCGCCGTCAGGCGGGCCGTCAGGCGGGCCAGGTAGGCAATGGTGTCGTCGACGGAGCGCGTGCGCTTGACAAAGTAGCCGTTGACGACCTGCGTGGAGGCCACGGCGGACTGCATGGCGTCCTCGTAGCGGTGCAGCATGTCGGCGTCCATGCCGCTCTCCTCGACGACGTAGACCACGCGCCGCGCCCCCGACCGCCGCAGCCGGAACTTTTGCTCGCGGAACCGCCCGTCGCGGATGCTGCTGACCAGGTCGTCCTGGCGCTTGCGCTCCACCACCCAGTCCAGCACCACCTCGTCGCCCTCGGCGCCCCCGCGGCCCAGCAGCGCCGCGTCGTGGCACTTGGCCACCCACAGCGCGTCGCCCACCGACAGCGCCCGCACCAGCGGCCGCACGCCGCGCTTCGCCAGCTCGTCCTCCATGTACGTGCGCTGGCCCGTCACGCGCTCCCGCGTGTCCAGCACCAGCTGCACCGTGTACGCGCCCGCCGGCACCACGATCGGCTGCACATCCGGCAGCAGCGCCGCCTCGTCCGCCACGTCCGCGCCGTCGGGGACGAGGTCGCTGCCGTGGCCCAGCGCCGCCTCGTCTCCGCCCGCCGCCGGGGCCGTGCTGCTCGCGGCCGGGGCCGCCGGAGCCGCCCCCACAACGTGGCGCAGCTTGTTGGCAACCTCCCAGCCGTCCTCGGTCAGCGCGTAGCGCTTGGACGGCCGGCCGCGCTCGACCACCAGGTCGTGGCTCAGCAGCGTCTTGATGGACTCCCAGGCCGTGTAGAACTTGCCCGGCGGCCGCACCGTGAACGACGCGTCGCAGTGCGGCTGGGCCAGCTCCACCACCTCCGCCTTGGCCAGCCACCCGCGCCGGCCCTCCGCCTCGGGCGACGACAGCGCCATGAGAATGGCGTACCCGCCCTGGCGCAGCGCGGGGACGTACGCCTTGCGTCGCCGCGGCGGGCGTGCTGGGGCGTGGCCGCCCTGGCCGCCCACGTCGCCCACGTCGCCGAGGCGCCGGCCGCCGGCCGACAGGCTGGACGGCCCCGGCGCCGTGGCGGCGATCCGGTGCAGGGTGGACGCGGGCAGGCGCCGCTTGGCCGGCACGGGCAGCCCGTGGGCGGTGCAGTGCTGCACGAGGCGCTCGAGCAGGCGGCTGCACGTCTTGGGGCCAAAGCCCTTGAGCGCCAGCAGCTGGTCCGGGTGCTCGAAGCGGACGGGACACGCGCGCAGCGACTCGTAGGCCGTCCGGTACGCCAGCACGCCCTTGGTGTTGCGCTCCTTGGCCTGGTCCCACCACTCCTTGACCCAGGCCAGGAACAGCGGGTTGGCGCAGTCGTCGTCCATGGACACACGGTCCACCAAAGCAGTTGTAAACAAAAAGACAAACAAAAAAAGACCGTCTCCAACACGCCCTCCAACGGCGACAAAACGAAGAAAAAGCAAAAAAGAGCCAAACACACTCGTTGCCCACGTTGCTTGGCTCGCGCGCCGTCGGCCGTCGTGGCAGTGCTGGGCGGATCGGCTCACGGCGTCTGACGTCGCGTTGGTGGTTTGCCCTCGGACCTGCTTGTTGTTGCCAGGCACCGACCTAAAAATAACCACCACGCCAGGAACCGTCACGTGCACCGTCTGCCCTCTCGCCAGCCGTTCGACAGCTGGCACGCTTGTCCGGATTCGGCTAGCGCAAGCCCCCTCATTGGATTGTGTGCAGCAGGACCCGCCCATCACCCGTCAGCGGGGTTTCATCGCAGCACCGCCGCCCGCCTGTTTCCCTCTCGTCTGCGGCTTAGCTGGCTAGTGTGGCCAAGACTTTCTTCAGTTCAGCCTCGATTCGCATCCCGTATAAAAAGGGCCGCACGATCTCGTGTCGCGTTCTACGGAGTACCGATTGCCACCGATCGTGCATCACGTCCCATCCTCTCTCCGTCGCCATCCCCCCGACCGTCTGTCTCCTCTCTCGCCTCCGCCTCTCGCCATGGACGAAGCCATCCTCGCTGCCTCGCGCAAGCACCCGACGACGCCCGGGCACGTCTTCAAGTATGGCACGGCGGGCTTCCGCATGAACGCGGACCTGCTGGACGGCGTGGCCTTCCGCGTGGGCCTGCTCGCGGGCCTGCGCAGCCGCAAGCTCGGCGGCCAGGCCATCGGCGTCATGATCACGGCCAGCCACAACCCGCCCGCGGACAACGGCGTCAAGATCGTCGACCCCATGGGCGAGATGCTCGAGCAGGAGTGGGAGGTGTACGCCACCAACCTGGTCAACTGCGCCGGCGACGACGCCCTGCTGGCCTACTACCACCAGCTGGCCGCCAGCCTCAAGATCGACCTGGCGGCCGCCGGCAAGGTCGTCTACGGCCGCGACACGCGGCCGTCGGGCCACACGCTGGCGCGCGCCGTGGCCGACGCGCTGGCGGCCGCCGGCGTCGAGGGCGCCGACTACAAGATCCTGACCACGCCGCAGCTGCACTACCTGACGCGCTGCACCAACACCGAGGGCACGCCGCTGGCCTACGGCGCCGTCAGCGAGGCCGGCTACTACGACAAGCTGAGCGACGCCTTTGTGCGCGCGCTGCGCGGCCGCAAGATCGCCGGCCCGCTCGTCGTCGACGCCGCCAACGGCGTGGGCGGGCCCAAGCTGCACGAGCTGCTCAAGGTGCTGCGCCGGCGCGCCGGCGACAGCGACGGCGGCAGCATGCCCCTGGAGGTGCGCGTGGTCAACGACGACGTGCTGCGCCCCGAGATCCTCAACCTCGAGTGCGGCGCCGACTACGTCAAGACCAAGCAGCGCGCGCCGCCCTCGCCGGCGCCGGCGCCCGGCGTGCGCAGCTGCTCCTTTGACGGCGACGCCGACCGCCTCATCTACTACTGGGTCGACCCCGACACGGGCTTCTTCATGCTCGACGGCGACCGCATCTCGTCGCTGGCGGCGTCGTTCCTGGCCGACCTCGTGCGCGCGGCCGGGCTCGAGGACGACCTGCGCATCGGCGTCGTGCAGACGGCCTACGCCAACGGCGCGTCCACCAACTACATCACCCAGCACCTGCGCCTGCCCGTCGTGTGCACGCCCACGGGCGTCAAGCACCTGCACCACGCGGCCAACCGCTTCGACGTGGGCGTCTACTTTGAGGCCAACGGCCACGGCACCGTGCTCTTCTCCGCCGACGCCCTGCAGGCCTTCCGCACCAAGCAGCCGCAGTCGCCCGCCCAGAAGGAGGCCCTCGACACCCTGGTCGCCGTCAGCGACCTCATCAACCAGACCGTCGGCGACGCCATCTCCGACATGCTCATGGTCGAGGTCATCCTGGCCCACAAGGTCTGGAGCCTGCGCGACTGGGCCCTGACCTACAACGACCTGCCCAACCGCCTGGTGCGCGTCGAGGTCCAGGACAAGGACGTCTTCCAGACCACCGACGCCGAGCGCCGCCTCAGCCAGCCCGCCGGCGCCCAGGACGAGATCGACCAGTGCGTCAAGAAGTACACCAACGCCCGCGCCTTTGCCCGCGCCTCCGGCACCGAGAACGCCTGCCGCGTCTACGCCGAGGCCGCCACGCGCGTCGAGGCCGACGAGCTGGCCAAGCAGGTCGCCCGCATTGTGTCGCACTACGGCGGCGGGAACTGAGCGGCGGCCCCTGCATGTGTCTATCTTATGAGCGGATCGTGTTCGGCCTGACAGGACGGGAAAGACAAGACGGAATTGGAAAAAGAAAGCATCCCGTAGCGTGTCCATTCTTGGGCACAAAAAAGGACATGCCAGCTCGTTTGTTGTCACAGAATCGTGTCCAGAAGACGTCCATGCATAGCCCAAAGTATCCCGAGTCCTCCTCTCGGCCCTCTATAGAACGATCCCTGTTTTGTGCACCTCGTTTTGCTCCTCTCTCTCTCTCTTCCTCGACGGAACTCGGCAAATTCCCAGCCCAAGTAAACAAATGAAACGTCATGACAACACATGCAGAGCAACACAAAGCGGGGTGCCCACAATAGACAGCAGCAAACGACAGAAATAGGAAAGGAAAGGAACAAAAAAGCGGCCTAGCACATGCGGTATGTGCACTCGCCGGCGGCCTTGCGCGATTCGGCGGTGGTCTCGAGGCGGTAGGTGATCTTGATGTCGAGGTCGCGGCGGTTCTTGTCGTTGGGCCGGTTGTCCAGCGTGCAGGCAATCTCCTCGTTCTGCTGCACGGCCAGAGCGTCCTTGAGATAGAAGACGGTCTGCTTCCAGTGCGTGTACTTGGTGTGCGGGCCGGTGGAAAAGCGCACCGGCTTGTGGCAGGCCGAGAACTCAATGTCGAACCAGGCCACCAGCGCGTGCACAAAGTCGTCGCGCTTGCACCGCAGCTGAAAGGCCGCGTTGAACGCCAGGTCCTCGGGCTTGCACGTGTACAGGTCCAGCTCCAGGATCGGCACCGGCTCCGTCACAATGGCCTTGAGCTCCACCGTGTCCACCAGCGGCTCCGACAGCGCCGTCTCCTTGAGGGGGGTGTAGTCAAAGCCGTAGACGTTGTCCCAGACTGGGGGTCAGCAGGGTGAGGGGAGAAGGAAAAAAAGAAAAAAAGGGAAAAAAAAACCTACACCCAATCTTCTCGTCCTTGTACTCGCCGTCCTCGATGCCGGCCGCAAAGATGGTGGCCTTGTCCGGGAAGATGAGGCCGCCCTTGACCAGGTAGCGGTCGCGCGCATACAGCACGGTGTCGAGCATGCTCTCATACAGCAGAAAGTAGCCCATCCACTCGGAGATGATAATGTCGACCTTGTCAAACGGCAGCTTCACCTCCTCCATCTTGCCCTGCACGAGCGTGATCTTGTCGGCCATGCCGTTGGTCTTGACAATCTCGCGCGCCTTGAAGATGATGGTCGACATGTCCACGCCGATCACATGCTTTGCGCCCGCCTTGACGGCGAACATGGACAGGATGGCCGTGCCGCAGCCAACGTCCAGCACCACCTTGTCCTTGAAGATGTGCTTGTTCTGCACGATGGCGTTCATGTACGACCGTGTGCGGACCTCGTCTTTCTAACCGGGGGGTTGGAAGGCTGGTAAGCAGGGGAAGAAGGGAGACAGGGGAGGACGCGCTGGTCGGTTCTTACCAGCATCTCCTCGTGAATGCCGTGGTGGTTGTAGCTGCGCGCCGCCGGTTAGCCAACGTTCAGCGCACGCCCGCTTCCAGTGCTGGTCCTCACCTGTTGAAGTAGTGCTGCTCCGAGTGGTCCATGGTCTTGAACTTTTGCTCCGCCGTCACGATGTCCATGGCCTCGCCCGCCGGCGCTGTCTTGTCGGTATCCATGGTGAAGAGAGAGAGAGAGAGTGGGGAGGGGGAAGACGGAAGGCCGCGGGGTTTCTGGTAGCAAGCGGAGGCCGGAAGCGACGCAGAGGGCAACAGAGTCGTCGGCAGCGGAGAGCACAGAGGGAGACGAGGGGCGAGCCGGGGTGTCGTCGTGAGGAGAAGGGAGGCCGAAAAATCGAGGCCCGAAAAGCGTCTGGCGACGGGAACCAGGAGAAAAAAAAAGCGGCCACTAGCAATACTGCCCCGCCGCCCAGGGAATAGTGCCGCGCAAACGGCGGGCGGGCGGTGAGCCGTAGCGCGCACCACGTGCTGCGGCTCTAGCCTTGTGGTCCCTGAAAAGCAGTGCCTGTGGCTGGTGCGTTTCAGCCACAGCCCCGCCAGGGGAGCTCCTGCTCAACGTCACCCAATTGCGTAGGCTAGCGGCAGGCTTTAGTGTATATACTTTCTGAGCTCCAAATTCAACGTGTTCAATCCCCGTCTCCACGACCTCTGGACAGGACGCACCATCTGCCGCCGCAACCACCGCCATGGCGTCGGCTCGCCAGTTGGCTCTCTCTCTCTGCCTCGGCATGGCCGGCCTCCTCGGCGGCGCGCCCGGCGCGGCAGCCCAGGCACCGCCGGCCGACGGCAACGCGTCTGCGCTGCACCAGATCGAGAGCCTCACCAACGCCAGCCTCCGCTGGGGCCCGTACCGGCCCAACCTCTACTTTGGCGTGCGGCCGCGGATCCCCAAGAGCCTGGTGTCTGGCCTGATGTGGGGCCGGGCCGACACGTACACCGACCTGCAGAACCGTAGGTTGCCCGTCCTCGCTGTCTCTGGGCTCGGTTCGCGATGCTAAGACGCGCACAGACATCCGCTACACCTGCGAGCAGAACGAGGGCATGGAGGGCTACGGCTGGGACGAGTACGACACGCGCATGGGCGGCACGCAGACGATCCACGACACGTACAACAGCATCGACGTCACGACGTCCTTCTTCAAGGTGCCCGGCGGCGAGCACGGCGGCAGCTGGGGTGCGCGCATCCAGGGCGTGCCGCGGCCGAAGCCGCCCACCGAGGACTCCCCCGACACGCCCATCAAGACCATGGTCGTGTTCTACGTGGCGCAGGAGGAGCCGGAGGCGGACGGCGCGGTGCTGCGCGTGCAGGACGTGTCGGGCGCCGACTGGGACGAGCGCGGCTTCGCGGGCGACGTCACGTTTGTCGGCCGCTCCAGCGGGCTCGGCGACCACAAGCTGGTGGTGACGGCCGGCACGGGCGCGCGCCCGACGAGCGACCACGCGTACTCGTCCGAGCGCGACCCGGCCAAGACCACGGTGCAGTCGCTGACGGTGCCCGAGGAGCACCTGTGGCAGGCCAAGCCGCTGCTCTTCCGCCAGATCAAGGAGGCCATCGACCACGTCATTGCCACGCACGACCCCACGCAGGCGCCGCCGCCCTGGCAGGCGTACCAGCTGGGCAACCAGCCCGGCGCCGGCAACCTGCACCTGGTGCAGAAGATGTTCGAGGGCGCCTTTGAGTTTGACGTGCTCTTCTCGAGCGCGTCGGCCGGCCGCGACCTGACCAGCGACGACGTGCCCCGCGAGGTGCGCACGGCGCGCTCGTTCTTTGCCGAGCACTTTGACGCGGCCTTTCCGCTGCAGGCGCCGTACGCGGCGGCGGCGGCGGCCGCCGCCGCCCCGTACCGCCGCTTTGCGCAGAGCATGTTCTCCAACCTGCTCGGCGGCATCGGCTACTTTTACGGCCACGGCATCGCCGACCGGTCGTACGACCCAGCCTACGAGGAGGAGGACGAGGGCTTTTGGGAGGAGGCGGCGCGGGCGCGGGCGGCGCACCGGGAGGCGCCGGACGGGCCCTACGAGCTGTTTACGAGCATCCCGTCGCGGCCCTTTTTCCCGCGCGGGTTCCTGTGGGACGAGGGCTTCCACCTGCTGCCCATTGCCGACTGGGACCTGGACCTGGCGCTGGAGGTGGTGCGCAGCTGGTTCAGCCTCATGGACGAGGACGGCTGGATTGCGCGCGAGCAGATCCTGGGCGCCGAGGCGCGCAGCAAGGTG
Organism: Ophiostoma fasciatum; assembly: GCA_019925495.1. Classification (NCBI taxonomy): domain Eukaryota; kingdom Fungi; phylum Ascomycota; class Sordariomycetes; order Ophiostomatales; family Ophiostomataceae; genus Ophiostoma; species Ophiostoma fasciatum. The sequence continues at coordinate 77,620 of JADHKM010000004.1, read as the reverse complement.
CCGCCCGAGTTCCAGGTGCAGTACCCGCACTACGCCAACCCGCCGACGCTCTTTTTTGTGGTGGACGCGTTTGCCGCGCGGCTGGGGCAGGCCCTCGGCGAGGGCAGCAGCAGGGGGGCGACGACGGGCAGCACCCACCTCGACACGCCGGCGCTCGGCGTGCAGTACCTGCGGGCGCTGTACCCGCGGCTGCGGCGGCAGTACGACTGGTTCCGGCGGACGCAGTTTGGCGACGTCAAGTCGTACGACCGCGAGGCGTTCTCGACGCGCGAGGCCTACCGGTGGCGCGGGCGCACGGAGACGCACGTGCTGACGAGCGGGCTGGACGACTACCCGCGGCCGCAGCCGCCGCACCCGGGCGAGCTGCACGTGGACCTGCTGTCGTGGATGGGGGTCATGACGCGCACGCTGCTGCAGCTGGCCGAGCAGCCGTGGCTGGCGGGCGTGGCCACGGAGGAGGAGGTGGCGCAGCTGCGCACGGCGCAGGAGGCCATTGCGCGCAACCTCGTGGACCTGCACTGGTCCGAGGCCGAGGGCTGCTTCTGCGACGCCACCATTGACGACTACGAGGAGAACCAGCTGGTGTGCCACCGCGGCTACGTGTCGCTGTTCCCGCTGCTGCTGGGCCTGCTGGCGCCGGACGACCCCAAGGTCGGGCGGCTGCTGGCGCTGCTGGGCGACGAGGACGAGCTCTTCAGCCCGCACGGCCTGCGCAGCCTCAGCAAGAAGAGCCCGCTGTACGGCACGGCCGAGAACTACTGGCGCGGCCCCGTGTGGATCAACATCAACTACCTGGCCATTGTGCAGCTGCACGCGCTGGCCACGCAGGAGGGGCCCTTTCGCGCGCAGGCCGCCGACCTGTACCAGCGGCTGCGGCGCAACGTGGTGGACACGGTCTTCCGCAGCTGGGAGGAGACGGGCTTCGCGTGGGAGCAGTACGACCCGGCGACGGGCAAGGGCCAGCGCACGCAGCACTTTACCGGCTGGACGAGCCTGGTGGTCAAGATCATGGCCATGCCCGAGACGGCGGGCAAGAGCAGTGGCCACGTCCGGGACGAGTTATAGTGTCTGCGGGGGGACAGGAGCTGGCCAGCTGTATATTCGTCGTGTGCCAATCCGAGGCGTCTTTGATTCTGAGCACTCTTTTATCACGCCGCCCCTCCATTGGCATGTCTTGTCCTCTGTAAACGGAGGCGGTGGGTGTATGTCTGGTCCGTGTTGTGCCTTTCGTCGCCGTCTGGCTTTTGCACTGGCTTGGCGCGTGGCACAGCGCCCAGGAGCCATGCGGACGCCGGCGTCGGGTGCCTCTTTGTGTCTTTGTCCGGGGTCTGCGGCCCGCGGCCGTGGTGGAGGTGAAGCAGCTGGCGGGCGGCTCTGGTGCTCGCAAAGGTGGACGTCTTCAGCGGCGGCGGCGGCAGCAGTTTCGGGCCCCTCACGCCGTCGGCCGTGCCGCGACGGACACACTCGAGCAAGGCATCGCCCGAGACCCGCGACCGCAGGAGGGCGTGGTGCTGCAGCTGGCGGTGGCAGGCGCCGAGGCGCGCTGCGAGCTGGGCACAGTCGCGGTCGCGGTCGCGGTCGCGGTGGGCTTTGCTGCGAGCGGGTGCCCAGAGGCGCGGCCGCCGGAGCAGCCTGTCTGCGGACGGCCCGTGGCTGGCTGCCGCCGCATCCGCTGCCCACGCCGGCATCTGCCCCCGCGCGTCCGTCTGTGCCAGCAGCCCGGCCATCTTGCCGGCGAGGACGTAGCACTCGGCCGCCAGCAGACACAGCTCGCGCTCGGAGCCGCGCAGCAGCGCAGGGTCGGGCGGGACCAGGCGCGCGGCGAGGCGCTGCAGCTCGCGCACGGTGGCCTCGCGGCTCCCGTCCGGCACCAGGAAGCCGTCTTCGAGCTCGTAGACGCGGGCGACGAAGCGGGCCAGCTTGACGCTGAAGTCGACAAAGGTGATGATGGACGAGGCGACGCCAATGGCCGTCACAGGTTCGAGCATGGCGAACGAGTCCGAGTCCGCATCCCGCCGTAGATGGACAGATGGGCAGAAGCAGAAGCAGGAGCAGCAAAGGGCGCCCTTGTAGGCCCCGAGTCCCAGAGACAATCGAGGACGGGCACGCTTGGCCGTGAGATGCACGGCAGAGGCCGCCCGTACGCCCCGAACAGTTGCCGTCAGCGTGCAACGCCCATGCTCGGCAACGCACAACCCGCAAGGCTGAGCAACGTTCTGGACGGGCTAGCCGAGACAAAGCATTGGCCACGGAGCGAGGGCCACGATGGGGCCCAATGCAGCCGACCCGAAACGGCGATCGCAGGGGGCGCCGAATGGGCCCGTGCTAGGTTTCATGCGGCAGAGCCTCTCTCCGTGACATCAGTCAGATCGTTTTCAGAAGCGTGTAAAACAGAGACCTGCATATCTGACTCGTCGTACACATGCACTCGTCCGATGACGATGCTGGTCGCTTATCGGCCAGTCCCGATAAGGCGGCGCGGAGAGCCCCTCTTTTCCCTGGTGGCGATGGCTAAGACGGAGCGGGGCTGCGCGCTGGATTGCCTGCTGCCTTGCGGGAAAGAGCGACGGGCAGCGCCTGCCGCGCGCCTTCTCGCGCGGTGGTGGCGATCAGCTGCCTTGCCAGGTCTGCCCATCTCGCGATCTTGCTTCCGCGATATATCTCTCACACCCCTCGCCCGACCGACCACCCCGGCCGGCGTCTTCGTCCTGCACCGCCTGCACGTCTTCCCCTCTCGTCGGTGCCCGCTTGCCGCACTGACCTGGCTTTGTGGATTCCCCTCTCAGCCCACAATCGATGCCGTCATCGTCGTCGTTAATCGCCGGCTAGCCTTGATCGTCTTCCTTTTCGGCTTCACATTCCGGTCTCACTTTGATATTTTGTTCCACTGCCCCGTCTCTCCGTTGTTTGTTCTTTTTCTCGTTCTTCCCACCCTTTCTGGCTCGCCATGACCCAGATCACGGCCTCGGGCAGCTCACCCGCGTCGTCGTCTCAGCCAGCCCAGCCGGCGTCGTCCCGGCACCGGAGCTCTTCGCCGGACGGCAGCTACTACGCCATGAGCGACGACGAGGAGGGCGACTACAACACGGTCGCCCACGCCGAGGCCGGGCGCGGCATGAAGCTGCTCTATGCAAAGAGCAAGGTGGGTTCCCCTCGTGTGCGGCACCCGACCCGTCTGATCTGACCCCCCCACCAGGTCTACGTCCACCCAACCCCGTCTGCCAAGGACAACGTCCCCGGCTTCATTGCGCTGCTGCAGCAGAAACCCGTGCGCGCCGACGGCCTGCGGCCGACGTCGTCGTCGTCGTCGTCGTTGTCGTCGTCGGACCTGCTGCTCGCGTGGATGCCCGAGTCGTCGCTGGGCGACGCGGCGAGCATCTACGTCAAGGTGGACCTCAACGACGACGACGACGAGGCCAACGGCGACCGCAGCGTGGCCGCGGCGCCGCGCCACACGTACCTGGTGCCGCCGCCGGCGGCCATCACGACGCACCACCAGGGCGCCATCGGCCACTACGCGTTTGCGGTGCCGGTCAGCGCCATCTACTCGCTGCTGGTGCGGCCGCCCAGCCTGGGCTGGTGGTTCGGGTCGGTGGTGATCAACACGCGCGCCGGCGACAGCTTCCCGGCGCTCTTTTTCCACGACAGCGAGTGCATGTCGACAATCATGCAGAAGAAGAAGCGGGCGCGCGAGCACTTTGACCCCTTTGGCGACGCGGGCGAGATGTTCTGGGGCGGCGACGAGGTGCTGCGCTGGCTGCGGCGCTACGTGCACATTGAGCGCAGCGGCGCGGAGCCCAACATCTACCTGGTCGAGCCGTCCAAGGAGGACAGCGAGGCCTTTAGCGGCAAGCTGACCACCAGCTCCGTGTCGGCCATTGGCCAGCGCGACAGCCTGACGGCGGGCGCGCGCCGGAGCGGAGGTGGCGGCGGCAGCGGCGGCAGCGGCGGCGGGGGCGGCCCGTCGTCGTGGGGGGGCGGCGGCGCCGGCGGCAGCGCGCGCGACGCCGGCGTGGATCCGCTGGTCAAGTTTGTCAAGGAGACGGGGTGGAACATTATGGAAAAGTTCAGCAAGGTGACGACGTTTACGCGCAACGCGGCGCACAACGTGCTGGAGGACTCGCGGGTGCCGCCGCAGGTGCGGCGGCTGCTGCGCAACCCCGAGGTGCAGAACATGCAGGAGGAGTTTGAGGGGGCGCGGCTGTACCTGGCGCGGTGGGCGATGGGCATGGCGGAGCAGAGCGAGCGCGACCGCAGCCAGCGCGAGTGGACGGCCAAGGACCTGCTGGAGCTGGAGGACACGGGCGTGGGCGAGTTCGAGCTGGTGGACGCGTCGAGCGGGCTGTCGCAGGAGGAGCGGCGGCGGCCGGTGACGCAGAAGGAGTGGACGTCCATGTTCGACCCGCGGACGGGCCGGCTGTCGGTGACGACGGACGAGGTCAAGGAGCGCGTCTTCCACGGCGGGCTGGACGCCGAGGACGGCGTGCGCAAGGAGGCGTGGCTGTTTCTGCTGGGCGTGTACGACTGGTACAGCACGGCGGAGGAGCGCAAGGCGCAGGCGGCGCAGCTGCGCGACCAGTACGTGCGGCTCAAGGGGCTGTGGTGGGAGCGGCTGGTGGACATGGGCGGCAGCGACGAGGAGGGCGAGCTGTGGCGCGAGCAGCGGGGGCGCATTGGTACGTCTCACTTACCTACCCTTCCCTTTAGGCCATGCTGACCGGCGCAGAGAAGGACGTGCACCGGACAGACCGCAACGTGCCCATCTTCGCGGGCGAGAACATCCCGCACCCCGACCCCGACTCGCCGTTTGCGGACGTGGGCAGCAACGTGCACATGGAGCAGCTCAAGGACCTACTGCTGACGTACAACGAGTTCAACCGCGAGCTGGGCTACGTGCAGGGCATGTCGGACCTGCTGGCGCCGCTGTACGCGGTGGTGCAGGACGACGCCATGGCGTTCTGGGCCTTTCAGCGCTTTATGGAGCGCATGGAGCGCAACTTTCTGCGCGACCAGTCGGGGATGCGGGCGCAGCTGCTGGCGCTGGACCACCTGGTGCAGTTCATGGACCCGGCGCTGTACGCGCACCTGCGGCGGGCCGACAGCACCAACTTCTTCTTCTTCTTCCGCATGCTGCTGGTGTGGTACAAGCGCGAGTTCGACTGGCCCGACGTGCTGCGGCTGTGGGAGGCGCTGTGGACGGACTTTCTCAGCAGCAGCTTCCACCTGTTTGTGGCGCTGGCCATTCTGGAGAAGCACCGCGAGGTCATCATGACGCACCTGAAGCACTTTGACGAGGTGCTCAAGTACGTCAACGAGCTGTCGGGCACCATCGACCTCGAGTCGACCCTGATCCGCGCCGAGGTGCTGTTCCGCCGCTTCCAGCGCCTCGTCGAGGCCGTCGACAAGCAGAACAACTTTCCGGCGCCCCGGCTCAAGTCTGCGGCGGCGTCGTCAGCAGCCTCTCCGGCGGCCAAGGTCAAGACGGCCGCACCGAAGCCGTCCACATCGTCGTCCGCCGAGGGGACGGAGATGGTGTCCATGTCCGCCAGCACCAGCACCACCACCCCCACCACCACCACCACCAGCCACCCCAGCGACAGCGACAGCGAGAGCTACTCGGACGCCGGCGCCGACGACGCACCGCCCGCACGCAGCGCCGTGGCCGCCGGCAAGGCGCCCGAGACGGCCAGCACCGGGGCGGCGCCCAGGCCCGTGCTCGACCCGGCAGCGCCGCGGCGCATCATTACGCCGGACCTGCGGGCGCTGCTCAGCCGCTACATCTACGTGGTGCCCAAGCACCAGGCGAGCGGCGAGACGGTGCTGTGGGGGCACACGAAGAAGGCGCCGGCTGCCTGAACCCTCGTCTCGGGTCTCGTCTCTTTGTGGTTCCGTCTTTTGGTTTCGTCTTTTGGTTTCGTCTTTGTTTTGTCACTTGCATTTGTCTTTGAGGAACACGGGGCAAAGATGGCGCGCGGTTCTACATTGGTTGGTTTGTTCGCTTGCGGCGGTTTGTTCTCGCGATGCGTGCTTGCATGGCTTGCATGTACAGTGTATTAGTCTATCGTCGTGAGGCAGAAATGCAGCGCTCTGCACATCGTCCTGGCAGCCGCCGTCCCGCCCTGCAGCCAGCCGCAGTCTCGGCGGAGGACCAGGCCAGCCTGCTGCCTGTTTGTGCTGCCTGCGCGTCGGATCTGGGAGATCCCCGCCCGAGTCCTCCGGGACGGCGTCTGCTCTGTTGCGCCGATTCGTGCGCTCGCCTGCTCCCGTCCTCACCGCATCCGCGGCCCGCTCGGCAGCCCCCGTCGTGGCCCGCTCGGCAGCCCGCCCGCGGACCGGCCGCCGCCGCCGCTGTACTGGTACTCGTCGGTGGCCCAGGGCGCGTTGGCCGCGACAAACGGACGGTCTCCTCCTCCTCCTCCTCCTCCTCCTCCTCCTCCTCCTCCTCCTCCTCCCCCTCCCCCCCCTCGGCCGCCCCCGCCGCTGCCGCTGCCATACTGTGCCGGGCTGTTGGACCGGCTGCTGCCCGCGCCGGCACCGCCAGCGCCAAACAGGTTGCGCAGCTTGTCCTGCGCGGAGCCGACGGGGGTGCCGGCGCCGCTGCCGCGGTCCAGCGCCGCCGCCGCGCTCTGCGTGCTCTGGTAGCTGCCCAAGCGCTGGCTGGGCAGGGGACGGGCACCGCCGCCGCCGGCAGCTGAGGAGGGATAGTCGTCGCTGCGCACGGGGTCGCTGTTGCGGTTGCTGGCAAAGGGCGAGAGGCGTGCGTTGGCGGCGCCGGCGCCGGCGGCGCCGGGCCGCCCGGGCCTAGCGCCGCCGCCGCCGCCGCCGCCGCCGCCGCCGCTGTTGTCCCACAGCGAGGACAGCCCCGAGCCCTGGGAGACGGAGCCCGTCAGGCCGCCGCCGCCGTAGCGCGAGCCGACGCCGGCGATGGAGGAGGGCACGGGCGTGGCCACGGGGGGCGGCGGGGCCTTGGGGTCGGGGGGCAGCCAGGGGGGAAAGGCGCGGCCCTTCTCGGTGTAGTAGGCTCGGAGGACGCGGCAGACGTGGGTGTCGTCCTCGGTGTCGCCGTCGGCGTCGCCGCCAAGGAGGGTGGAGCGGAGGTTGGAGATACGGGAGGTGGTGGTCGTGAGGATGTTGGAGTACCAGGAAGCCATGGCGCTGGGACGGGTCGGCAAAGGCCGCAAACCAAGGCCCGCGAGAGGCCGGCAAGGAGGCACGCGCGGCGGCGTCGGTCAAGAGGCCCGGTCCGAGATCAGGCTGGCCGGCGGTCGGGCTGAGATATGGGGGGGTGCCTTGCCGTGCCGTCGGGAGCGTCGCCGAGAAGCAGACGAGCGGTCAGCAGCGAGACCCCGAAAGAGCCAGTCGGCTGTGCAGTCCACTGGAGCAAAGAAGACGACGATGCGGCGGCCGTCGTGGGAAGAGAAGGCTGCGTGGTCGGCAGCGTGGTCGGAAAGGTGGCCGGCGAAGCGAAACGAGGAGAGAGAGGAGGAGGCCCAGGCGCCACTCACCGAACCCACTCGTTTGTAACCCCCCCACTCCCCGCCTTTAGTGGCACTGCGTTCATGCTTCTTCCCTGCTGCGCCGCCTGTGCCGCCTGTGCCGCCTGTGTTTTAGCGCCTTCCAGCGCCCGGGCCCCCTGTCCGATTAGGTAACACAGCACGTGAAGACAGGCAGCTCGGCGAAGCTCTGCAAAACGAAGCAACGCAAAGCTCGCAGCGCGTGTTCCGCGCACCGCCCCGAAGACCAAAGACCGATGCCACGGCCCTTGCTGGCCACGCGGCTGCCATGGCGGCGCGCTGGGCGGCCTGCTGTGCCATGGGCCTGTTCCTTTTCTAGGCGGCCGGCTTGGCAGCCAGCGTGCCCGCCACGGCGGCCGCCTTCTCCACGGCGACCTGCTGGCCGACGCGTCTTCTCGTCCGCCTCGTCGCCGCTCGGCGCCGACGACGCCACCATCTATGCCCTGTCGTCGGCGCCCGGAAAGGCGGGCATTGCCGTGATCCGCATCTCGGGGCCGGCCTGTGTCGACGTGCGTAGGGCGGAGGCGGCGAAAGCCGGGACTCGTCTTGGGGCTGTGTGCTGACACGCGGGACAGATCTACAGGGCCCTCTGCCCCGCGGCCCCTCCGCTGCGGCCGCGCTATGCCGCCGTGCGGACGCTGTACGACCCGGAGAGCGCGGCGAGGACGGGCACCGACACCGAACCTACGGACAGCCGCGTCCTCGACCAGGCCGTGGTCCTGCACTTCCCGGGGCCGCGCTCCGTGACGGGCGAGGACGTGCTCGAGCTGCACGTGCACGGCGGGACGGCGACGGTCCGGGCGGTGCTCGACGCGATCCCGCGGTGCCTTCCGCCGGGCCGGGCAGCTGGCCGGCCGCCGCCCATCCGCTATGCCGAGCCGGGCGAGTTCACGCGGCGCGCCTTTGTGCACGACCGGCTGGACCTGGCGCAGGTGGAGGCGCTGGGCGACACGCTGGACGCGGCCACGGAGCAGCAGCGGCGGGCGGCGGTGCGCGGCGGCTCCGGGCGGCTGGGGCGCACGTACGAGGCGTGGCGGGCGGCGCTGCTGGCGGCACGCGCGGAGATCGAGGCGCTCATCGACTTTGCCGAGGACCAGCACCTGGACGAGTCGCCGCAGCAGCTGCTGGGCGGCGTGGCCCGCCGCGTGCGCCGCCTCCGCGCGCAGGTGCGCCGCCACGAGGCCGCCGCCGACCGCAGCAGCCTGCTGCGGCACGGCATCCGCATCGCCCTCGTCGGGCCGGCCAACGCCGGCAAGTCGTCGCTGATGAACCTGGTGGTCGGCCGCGAGGCGTCCATCGTGTCGCACGAGGCCGGCACCACGCGCGACGTCGTCGAGGCCAGCCTCGACATCCGCGGCTACCTGTGCACCTTTGCCGACACGGCCGGCTTTCGCCAGGCCCGTCCGCCCACACCTGCACCCGCACCCGCCGGGCTGCCGGGCCCGGCCCTCGGCGCCGTCGAGGCCGAGGGCATCCGGCGCGCGCGGCAGCAGGCGGCCGACGCGGACGTTGTGGTTGTCCTCGCGTCGGTCGAGCCGGCGGACGCCGCCTCGCCGGACGCCGGCTGCTGCACGAGCTACGACGAAGAGACGCTGCGGCTGGCGGCGCAGGCGCGCCAGTGCCTGGTGGTGCTCAACAAGTGCGACCGCATCCCGGACGCGGCCGCGCGGGCACGGCTGGTCGACGCCTTCCGCGGCGTGGTGGAGCGGGCGCTGCCGGGTCGTGGTGGCGACCTCCCGCTGCTGACCATCTCCTGCCGCGACGCGGAGGCGGCGGCGGCGGCGGCGGCCGACGTTCCGCCGACCGATCCCGACCCCGGCGGCGTCCACGGCCTGGTCGACCGCCTGGCGGGCGCGTTTGCGTCCATGACGGAGCTGCCGCCGGACGAGCAGGACCTGCTCGGCGTGACGGCGCGGCAGCAGCAGCTGCTGGCGCAGTGCAGAACCCACCTCGAGGACTTTCTGCGCGAGGCGGTCGCCAGCGAGGGCGACGACGTCGACGTCGACGCCGAGCCCAGCTTTGAGCCCGATGTCGTGCTGGCGGCCGAGCACCTGCGGTACGCGGCAGACTGTCTGGCGCGGATCACGGGCCGCGGCGAGGCCGGCGACATTGAGGAGGTGCTGGGCGTGATCTTTGAAAAGTGAGCTGCCCAGGCTGTCGGCGCGTTGCGAGCCTTGCTGACCGTGCAGGTTTTGTGTGGGCAAGTGAGCAGACAAGATACAGCGGCGGTGGTGGGAGCAAAGTCTGATTCCGGGTCAACCGGGGGCTGACCGCCGCCTCGGCTGATCTATGTGTCCAAAACAAACGCCAGACAACGCCGAACCCGTTGCCAGTCCAGTCTATATCTCCAGGTACCCAAAACCCAATACCCAGACCCCAGACCCCAATGTCTGTCCACCCGTCCGGGGACGGTCCCGAAAAGAAAGCCCGTCTAAAACGCCTTGCATGCAGCAGCAGCCTGGGACCGCGGAGGGCGCGAGCGTCTACTCGTCGTCGTTGTCCTTGCTGCTGTCCCTGGCAGGCGTTAGCACGTGGAGGAGAACGAGACGGCAGGCACCGCCGTACGGAACGGAGGGAATACGCACTCGTTGTAGCCGCTGCGGCCTTGGTCGACGAGCCGATCCGGAGAGGGCTGGCTGGGTGTGTTGGGCTCTTCGTAGCCGCTGCGGCCGCCGTTGGCAAGCGTGCGCAAGGCGAAGGCACTACTTGTGGAGGCCATTTTGCGGGTGCGGTGTGCGGTGTGTGAAAGGTGTGTTGGGTGGTGTGGGTGTTGTGTTGAGTTTGATGTTGAGTGTGGTGTTGAGTGTGGCGATGTGTTTGAGATTCAAAGGACCGTTGAAGCAGACAAGACAGGACAGATGGTTGTGCCAAAGGAAGAGCAGCCTTTCGAAGCAGACCAGGATGGACATATATAGGCCGGCGGCCGGCGGCCGACAGCCTTCTTCCCAGCACGGCCCCTCTGACGTCGGCGGAGCCGCCGGCCAGCCGAGTGGCAAAAGACGCGCCCCAACCGTGCCCAAGACGGCCGGCCAGCCGTCCAGGTGTGCCGGGTGTGCTCGGGGGCTGCGCCGATGATGTCAAGGCGCGCGACGGCAGCGTGTCGTGCTCATCTAAGCCCCCTCTTGGGCCGGCTCGAGGGGGGTCCAGCCTGGTGCGAGTCATTGTGCCGTTGCTGTGAGCCAGGCCCGGCGTCCGGCAGCCCAAGGCGACCAGGCATCCAGGAGGAGGCCACCATGCCAAGGCAAAGAAGAGTCATCCGAGCGTCCGCAAAGGCCGTCCCGCGAGGCAACAACCGCCGCGCGCAGCGGCCGGCAAGGCAGCAACCCGCCGCCATGCCCCATCCGGCACAAGGCAGGCAGCCACACGCAGAGAGAGTGTCCGACGTTGCATGAGGCTCGGCAGGGGTCTCGGGTGCCAGGGGTGAAAAAAGGGGAGACGCGCAGACGGGGCGAGTGGGAGGGCGCTGTGCGTTCCTGAACGGCCGAAGCCTCGAAGGCGGGAGAAGACGCCCGTCTGGCACGCCGGCGCGGCTGTCTCACGCTTGGACTGACGTGAATGGACGAACAGGGCAGCGTAGCGTAGGCAGTGCCGCAGGCGCTAGCGGCTGGCGGCGAGTCTCGTGCGGCACAGCGTGCAGGTGCAGGGGTGGGCATGCATGGGGTGGATGGATGGACGGACGTGAGCGATGGCAGGTGTCTGTCCATCCGACGAGCGTCCGACGAGCGTCCGACGAGTGCGGCCGCATTACAGCCGGCAGCGTCGGCCACAGGTCGGCCACAGCGTCGGCCGTTACGAGGTGAAGGACGAGGGGAGGGCGGAGGGTGAGGCGAGGCGGAGCTGGGCGGAGGAATTTGCAAAAGTGAGGCAACGTTAGAGACAAGAAGCAAGGCTGGGAGGCTGTGCGTCATTGATTGCAGGGGCCAGGAAGCCAGGAAGGTGCGTGCTGGCCCAAAAAGGAAGCTGGCTACGGATGAAGGCTCGCTCGCAGGGCAGGGGGTCCAGGCCTGGGGGCGAGCCGGCTCGCCCTGGAAATGGCGGCCGGCCAACAGCCGCCGGCGTGCTGTCTGCTCCCATGACAGGCGACGTCACGAGGCTGGTCCATCCTCCGTATCTTCCCGTCGGCGAGAGCACCGGATTTCGCCCCTCAGGCGGCCCAGGAGCCCAACCCAAGGGCGACGGTTGCTGGGTGATCGATCGTCTGGTCGTCTCGCTCGACATCGGGCCTGCATTCCAAGGCGCAGGCGCAGACGCAGACGCAGACGCAGACGCAGGCGCATGCGCAGACGCAGGCGCAGGTGCAGGCGCACGGGGCCGTGCAGCGCGGCACGCGACCCAGCAGGCTCGTGTATGCGAGTCGCTGTGCGAGCGTCCCTGTCGTGTCCGACGGCACGGCGTCGAGCCCACGTCAGCGCAGCAGCGGCACGCACAATAGGCGAGCGCACCTCGGGCAGCAGCGTTGCACGCTGCTGCTGGGTGGGTGGGGCAACCACCGTGCTGGCATCGGGTCTGACTGGCGCCTGGGCAGCGCGCAGCGGCACACCAAGCCCCTCTGGTGCGACCTGTGTGTGACTCTTCCGCGGCGCGGGTGCCTGTTCGTTCCCAGGGCGGAAAGACGGGCCAGAACAGGACAGCCGGGGCAGGCAGGACAGCCAGGACAGGCCAGGACAGGCAGGACAAGCCAGGACAGGCCAGGACAGGGCGCAGCGTGTCAGCTGATATGATCTGCCTCGCTTCGGGCAGCCCGTCGTCTGATGATAGGACCAGACGACGAAAACGGCTGACTGCATGAATCCTCGAGGGCAAACAACGGACATTGTCTGACAGGATAGGAAGGTCTGCTATGGAGAGCAACAGGAAAGGGGGGCTGGTCTGAAAAGGGATCCGAGAGCCACCAGGTCAGCATGACGCAAGCCTGGCGTGAGCTGTCAGACGACGTCCTCTGACTCCGTGTCGTAGTCAAAGGCGGCCGGCACCGGCGCCTCCGAGCTGTCGGCGTCGGCGTCGGCGTCGGCGTCGACCTTGGGGTCGACCTTGAGGTCGCCCTTGGGGTCGACCTTGGGGTCGACGGCCGCGCTCTGCAAATGTCCCGCCCGGCCGTCGGCGTCGACGCGCGCGCCCAGGATGGCCGCCATCCACTCGGCCCACTCCCAGGGCCGCGCGTCGCCGCCGGGCAGGGAGTTGAAGTACTCCCAGCCCGAGACGCCGGCAAAGGGCCCGCCGTGGCGCCCGGGAACGGCGGGCCAGGCCGTGGCCGCCGCCGCCGTGGCCGCCTGCAGCTGCAGCAGCACCTCCGCCAGCGTGTCCAGCGGCACGAACCCCGGCCCGTTGGCCGGGTTGGTCACGAGGCCCATGACGACGCGGTGCGCGGGCCACACGGGGCCGCCGGCCTCGCCGCCGCCGCCGCCGCCGCCGCCGCCGCCGCCCACGCCGCCGCCCGGGCCCCCCGTTCCGCCGAGCCCGGAGCCCGGCGGGCCGAGGCCGACCATGGCGGCGTACATGTGCGGCTGGCTGGCGTCGCCCCAGCCGCAGTAGAACTGCGCGTGGTACCAGGCGATGTCGCGGCCGCGCAGGCGCTCGACGTCGGCGTAGGAGAAGCCCGACAGGTTGCAGCGCGGGTCGTGGGGGCGCAGCAGCGCCGCGGCCACGGGCGCCATGGTCAGCAGAAAGGCCGGGCCAAAGTCGCGCCGCAGCCGGTCGATCAGGTGCACGATGCCGTCGAGCGTCATGTCCTCCTCGACGTCGAGGTCCACGCCGTCCAGCCGCCGCTGCCGCAGCAGCGCCGCCAGCGGCGCGTAGTGCCGCTCAAAGTCGGCCGCCGCCGCCGCCGCCGTCGCCGCCGTCGCCGCTGCCGCGGGCCTCCGCCGCCCGACGTCGAGCCGCGCGTACGAGCCCTTGGCCGCGCCGCCCAGCAGCGCCAGCACGCGCACGCCGCGCGCCTGGCAGGCCGCCACCTCGGCCCACAGCACGTCGAAGCGCGCGTGGTCGGGCGCGTGGTCGTTGAGCGTCAGCGGCGGCGGGCCGCTGCCGTCGGCGCCGGCGTCGGCGTCGTTGACGTGCACCGCCGCGATCACGACGTGCGTCGCCGACGGCCGGCTGCTGCCGTCGCGGCCGAGCAGCGGCAGGATGGAGATGGGCTGCCCATCGCGCGTGTGGTGCGTCTGATGATAGACGACGACCTTGGGCGACGGCGGGATGGGCGCCATGGGTGGTGGTGCGGCGGCGGAAGGTGCGGAAGAAGGTGAGGCGGAAGGTGCGGCGGAAGGTGCGGCGTTGCTGAGTCGAGGAGTTGACAACCAAGTCAGCCGCCACCGAGTTGACAACTAAGCCAGCTGCGACCGAGTTAACAACAAGTCCGTTGTGACCGAGTTGTCAACTCTTAATAACCAAAGACAATCCACAAGTCACGACACGCACAATATGGGGAAAAGAATTATGCAAATTGGCCAACCATCCAGAGCGGCTGCAATACAGCATGACTACCTATGAAAAAAAGGAAAAGAGAAACGAATGAAAAAGGGAAGCCAAAGAGACCGTAAATCCACCCTACCGCCGCGACGGCGAGCTCAGCAGAAACCCGTCCTGATCGTACAGGCCCAGGCTGTCGCGGCTGCCCATGGCCGCCGCCGTCTTGGGCGTGCGCGTCGGCGTGTTCGGTCCGCTGGCGCCCGCCCCCGACTTGCCGCCGGCCTTGCGCTTGCCCCCGGTCGCCGGGCTCCCGGCACCGCCCGCTGGGCCGACGTAGGCCTGGCCGACATAGACCTGGCCGACGTGGTTCCCGCGGCTGGGCGACTTGCGCAGCGGCCGGCCCGTGTTGGCCGCCGCCGCCGCCCGCTTGGACGCCGGCGTCGGCGTCGCCGGGCCGGAGCCGTTGCCGTTGCCGTTGTTCGTCTTGCCCGGCGTGCTGCCCGCCGGCGTCGCAGCCTCCGAGGCCGGCACCTCGTCCACCCGCCGCAGCGCCGTGCCCGTCGTCGCCGCCATCGACGTCCGCATCGAGCGCGTGCGCTGCGGCGCCGCGCGCATCGCCGGCGGCGCCGAGCTGCGCTTCACCGTGCCCACGCCCGCGCCCACGACCCCCACCCCCAGCTGCTCCTTGTCGCCGCCCCGGTTCTCCTTGTCGTACCCGCTCCCGCCGCCGATGCCGCCGCCGCCGATGCCGCCCGCACCCAGCTGCGACACCCGCTTCTTGCCCAGCGCCAGGTACTGCCGGCTGCCCACGGCGCTGTTGCGGTTGCTGCTGGCCGCGCCGCCGCCCGACGGACTGGCCGCCTCGCCCGCGCTGCTGTTGCGCCGCCGCGCCGCCGCCACCGACGGACGCCGCCGCTGCTGCTGCTGCGGGCCCAGCCCCATGGCTGCCGGGTCCGTGGCAATGGGCGGCAGCGTGGGCACGCTCGGGGCGGCCGGCGACGACCCGCCGTTGCTGTAGCAGCTCGACGCCTCGCTGTAGGCGACGCTGTTCATGCGCCGCAGCTCCGCCGCCGCCGACAGCAGCGTGTTGCGATGCACGCTGTTCTTGGGCGCTGCCTCGTTTGCGGCATCCTCTGCGTGCGGCGGCTGCGGCGGCTGCGGCAGCGGCCGCACCGACTGCCGGAACAGCGCCTCCTCCGCCGCCGCCGCCTGCAGCGCCTCCGCCGTCTGCCGCGCCTCGACGCGCTCCTGCAGAGAGCGCCGGCCGTGCGCCGGCGGGTACGGGGGCAGGCGCTGCGAGCCCCAGCTCGTGCGCGGGTTCAGCCGCATCGGCAGCAGCGCGTCCGCGTCCTCGTCCTCGGCGGCCAGCGTCGGCGAGCTCTGCAGCACCGAGCGCTCCGCAGGGTGGTGGCCGCTCGGCGGCGAGGACGCCAGCGACCCAGCCACCAGCGAGTGACGCCACACGGGCGGCGACGAGCCGACGCTGCTCGGCGCCTTGTCGTCCGCTGTTGCTGCTGTGTCTGCGTCCGCCGCCGCCGCCGCCGCCGCCGCCGCCGCCGCCAGCACGCCGGCCGCGTTGCTCGGCTTGCTGGGGCTCGTGACAAAGACGCGCACCGCCGGCGGCGCCGCGTTGGCCCGCATCGTCGTCACGGCCGTGCCGCTGTGCTCCCCCCAGCTCGAGGCACCGTCCGCCACGTACCGCACGCCGTGGCTCATGCGCTCGTGGCCGACCGGGCGCTGCTGCGAGCCCTGCTGCCACGCCACGGACGGGTTGCGGTTGTGGCGGTTGCGGACGTGGCTGCTGCTTCTGGGGTTTGTGTCGGCGCTCTCGTGGCCGACCAGCGGGCGGTCGTGGTCGGGCTCGCTGCCGGCAACGAGCAGGCTGCTGCCGCCCACGACGGACTCGGTGCGCGTGGACCGCTTGGTCGACAGCGCCGCCGGGACCAGGCTTGTGTCTGGCGTCGGCGCCGGCAGCTGCATGGCCATCACCATGGGCAGAGCGCCCAGCTTGCCCGCGGCTGCGCCGTGGTTGATGCCGAGGCCGGCCGCGGCCGCAAAGGCGCCGTGGACCTGGTCCTGGCCCTGGCCCTGGTCATCGTCGGCGCCGGCAATGCGCACGATGCCGGCCTCGCCGGCCTCCTTGCCGACGACGCCGGCGGCGTCCTTCTCGGACCGCTCGTCCACGCTGTACACGGTCGACAGCGACGAGCGCGAGGACGCCCCCGACGACGAGTACACGGACGACGGCGACCGCGTCTCCGGCGACGACAGCGACACCACCGAGGCCGGCTGCGGCAGCAGCACCGTCGGCTGCAGCATCGCGGATTGCGGCGGCAGAGTGTTGCTGCTGCTGCTGCTGCTGCTGCTGCTGTCGGCTGCCGACGCGGCGCTGCCGACCGACGCGCGGCTCTTGCTCGGGCTCTTGCAGGGGCTCGTCAGCGCCGTGGTGATGGCGTCGAGAATGGGGCTGCTGTCGAGGCCGCCGCAGCCGTCACGGCCCTGGCCGCGGCCGTTGCGGCTGTCGTTGACCACCATGCTGTCGGCGTCCGAGGCCGAGGTCTGCGACACGCGCTTGGCCTCGTCGCCATCGTCCTCCTTCTCGTCGTCCGCCCCCTCCTCCTCCTCCTCTTCCTCCCGCTCGTCGTCGGCGGCGGCCGTGCCCACCGTCGAGGCCAGCGTCGCCTTGGTGGCGGTCGTCGACGCGCGCTTCAGCGCGTCCGGCTGGCTCTGGCTCTGCAGCTGCTGCAGGCGCAGCTCCGTCGACCGGAGGATCTCCGAGAGCGCCGAGTCTGTGGCAAAGTTCTGCGGCAGCGACTTGTACGCCTGGCGGAACGGCCTCGGCTGCTGCTGCTGCTGCTGCTGCTGCTGATGCTGCTGCTGCTGGCTCTGTTGGCTCTGCTGGCTCTGCAGATGCATCTGCTGCTGCATCATCATCATCATCACCATCTGGTGCTGCTGCTGCTGCTGCGCGTTGGGGTAGAAGGGGACCGCCGGCGGAATGTAGGACGCCGGCCGGTCGGGGATGACGAGCGCCGGCTGCGGCGGGCGTGGCAGCGAGCGCGTCGACGACTGTGCCAGCGGCTGCAGTGGCGGCCCCTGCGCCTGCTGCTGCTGGTAGCGCCCGCTGTTCGGCGGCGGCCGCGGCATGCCCATCGGGCCCGGCGCGCCGAGGCCGGGCACCACGCCGCTCTGGGCCGCCGGCGGCAGCAGACGCTGCTGCTCGGACGGCGGGGGCGGGCGCAGGCCGACGACGGCGACGGCGGTGTTGGCGGTGTTGGCGGCGCTGTGCTCGCTGCTGTCGCGGTCGCCGGGGAAGGTCGGGAAGAAGAGGGAGCTGGAGGCGTCGAGCACGGCCGTCTCGCGGCGGCTGCGCCGCAGCTTGCGCGGCGCCCCGAGCACCGTCGGGCGCCGGTGGTGGTGGTGGCCCTGGTGTCCGTGGTTGTGCTGGCAGGCGTTGCGCTGCGCCGCCGCCGGCTGTCCGTCTTCGAAGCCGCCCAGGCCACGGCCGCCGCTGCTGCTGCTGCTGCCGGTGCGCCGGAGCCGCTGCCGCTGGTGCCGCGCCC
The DNA here is from genome assembly GCA_019925495.1 of Ophiostoma fasciatum. Lineage (NCBI taxonomy): Eukaryota > Fungi > Ascomycota > Sordariomycetes > Ophiostomatales > Ophiostomataceae > Ophiostoma > Ophiostoma fasciatum. The sequence goes on along the minus strand of JADHKM010000004.1, from coordinate 60,138 downwards.
AGCGACGCTGGCGGCGCCAGAACCGCCGCCAGCGCCACATCCACCACCAGGTCAGGCCGGAGCCTTCGTAGTCGCCGTCGGTCGTGGACAGCGAGGCGCGCGACGACGCCAGCGAGCAGCACGTGCTCGACCCGCAGTCGGACCCGGCCATGCCCGGCCGGAAGTAGTTGGACGCGGCCGCCGCTGCCGAGGCCGACGCCGCCGCCGCCGCCGCCGCCGCTGCCGCCGCCGCGCTCGTCCCGCGCGCGTGCTCGCCGCTGTCGCGCAGCATCAGGATGGACACCATCTGCTTCTGGTGGTTCTCCTCCTCCAGCTGGCGGCGCGCAAGCCGGCGCTGGCGCCGCCGCCGGCGGGCAACCCAGGCGCACAGCAGGCCGCCGCCCAAGGCCAGGAACACCGTCCCGGCCACCACCACCGCAATGATGACGCCGAGGCTCAGCGACGAGCCGCCGGAGGCGCCGGCCGCGCCGGCCGCTGCGCGAGGAAGGAAGGGCATTGTCAAGGGAAGAAGAAACAGAGCAAGCAAGGAAGGAAGTAAAGGGAAGAAAAGGAAAGAAGGAAAGAAGGAAAGAAGACACGACCGAAAACGAAACACAGCGAGGTTCAAACAACAGAAACAAGGATGGGCTTCAGGTCATGCCGGAAAGGACCTGTGTGTACAAACCTGGACGTCAACGAGGCCGCAGAGCGAGCTCGTGTTGCTGTAGACGGTGCAGACCGGACGGGAAAAGGACGACGAGAGAGAAAGAAAGAAGAGTACGTCGGCCGGATGGGAATCGCAGCAGGTGCTTAAGATGGGCATCGTCCGCAGCAAACCGGGCGGCCATCGACGGCAGCCCCTCCAAACAGCGCTGGAATGCGTCGTGGGGAGCGACCGCTGCGGCATTCCAGCCTCGTCCCCGGGCCGGCAGAGAGAGCGGGACCTCGGCCCATGGCGGCGGCGGCCGGCGCGGCATTCCAGTGGTCGGAGCTCTGGTTGTCGAGAGCTACAGCAAGCACAAGGCACAAATCCGTACATACAAACAGTCGATTCACAAGGTATTGGTATCACTCGAATACGACGTCCCGGACGCCGCTCTCCTCCAGCCCGTGACCGTCGTACCGCGCGGCACCAGCTATTAAGAGAGGAAGAAGCATGGACAAGAAGCGAACAAGAAGCGAACAAGAAGCGAACAAGAAAGAAGAGAACGACACAGAGGTCCATCCAGGCGCAGCGTCCTACACATGCGCGTTCCGGTGCACGTGGTGGTGCGCGTGGCGCCTGCGGACGGCCGGCGTGGGCGCGGCGTCGACGACGACGTCCTCGGTCACGTAGACGGTGGTCTGCGCCCACACGATCTCGGTGACCACGTTGCCGTTGGTAATGTACTGCGTGCTGACGGCGTTGGGGTCGTCGGCGGGGGGGGGCGCCGCCGCCGCCGCCGCCGCGGGCGCGGTCGAGGTCACGGTCGTCGTCGTCGGCGTCGGGGAGGAGGGGGCCGGGCTCGACGCCGCCGCCACGTTGGCGAGGCCGTCGGTGACCGCCGCCGGCACCGCCACCGCCGCCGGGACGCTGACCACGGTCGGCTGGGCCGCCGGCACAACCGCCGACGTCGTGGACGCGGTCGTCGTGGCCTCCGCGGCCGGGCTGCCGGCGCCGTAGCCGCCGTTGACAGACGTGGACGTGGGCTGCGAGGAAAAGGCCGGGTTGTAGGGCGAGATCAGGCTGCCGTCCATGCGGTCGCCAAAGAGGCTCAGGTTGCCGGGCAGGGTGGACGCCGGCTGGGTGTCGTCTTCGCCGGCGACGACGGACGGCGTCTTGATCTTGCAGGTGTTGGCCTCGGCCTCGTCCTGGATGTTGAACAGCGGGCAGTCCTTGATCTCGCCGGACAGGTTGGTGCACTGTTCAATGGCCGCCTGCAGGAATTCCGCGTCCCAGCCGGTCATAAAGTCGCCGTGGTAGGCAAAGCCTGCAGGTCAGCACGTGCATACAAGAGGTCAAGGGCCAAGGGACGCACCCTGCATGTCGCCGTTGGAGAGGACAAAGTCGCCGGTGCGGCCGGCGTAGTCCTGCGTGTTCCAGATGGTCTCGTAAAAGAGGCTGGGCACGCGCACGGGGAAGCCCTCGGGGCAGTCGCCCTGCATGACGAGGTCCGGGTAGGCCATGTGGTCCCGGTGGTTGGCCGAGTCCAGGTCGGCGCCGTTCCAGCACGACGGGAACATGAGCTCGATGCGGAGGCCGCTCTTGCAGTTGGCGTCCAGGTAGGCCTTCTCCGGCAAGAAGTGGCGCAGCAGCGAGGCCTCGGGCGTGCCGCTGTAGTCGAGGCAGTTGAAGCCGATGGCGCGCTGCGCCAGCTTGTCCTGCGTCGTCTGGTTGAGCGCCGCCCAGTCCGACTTGTCCGGGTCCACCATCTGGACGTTGCCCGCCGTGAAGCTGCGCCGGTTGTTGTCGCCCGCAATCATGCGGAAGCCCGCGGGGAAGGCCGTGATGTTGGTGTTGCCGTTGCCCGTGTTGAGCATGTAGTAGCTGGCCGTGGTCAGCGGGGGGCCAAGTCCGGCAGGGCAGCGCGCCCAACCTACGAGAGCATGCCGCCGGCCTGCGTCACGAGCTCAAACAGGCCCGTCGTCGCGTCGCGGAAGTACAGCGACGGGTGCCAGTAGGACGACTTGTCCTGGGTCACCAGGCACGACGTGCAGTCGCTGCTGGTCAGGTCCGCGTACGTGGCGCTGTCGCTGAAGCCTGGGGCCGTCAGGGTCCATCCATGCTGGGTGACGTTTGTGGGCTGCTTACCGCCGGATCCCACAATGGCATGGCTGTGCATCGAGGCCTCGCCCGGCGAGACCAGCGGGTCGAGGCGGTAGTAGCCCGCGACGCCGCGGCACTCCATGCGCCAGAAGGCGTGGGCGGGCATGGCCACCGCGGCCAGCAGGAAAACGCGCGAGCTCACCATCTCGGCGGAGACAAAGAAAGAGTGGAAGGAGAGGGAGAGGCGGGACAGAAATCAAAGCGTCGGGTCGTGATGGACAGGACACGGCAGAAGCACAAGCAACGGGAACGATACTCGATATCGGGGCAGCCAGGCCGAGAAGAAGCGAGCGGAAGGGCGGCGGAGAGACGGACAGAAACGAAAGGGGCGTCGGGAGAAAGACGGACGGACGGACAGAAACGAGAGAATGACAAGAAAAGGAGTGGAAGCGGCGGCCGGGGAGAAGGGGATAGAAAGGAGCGAAGAAGCCCTCGACTCAGCAGCAACAGACAACAGAACAGACAACAGAACAGACGAGACAACCGAACAGACAACAGGCCACGAAAGAAAGGGAGGGGCGCGAAAAGAAAAAGAAAAGAGGGAAAGAAGGGAGGCCGAGCAGACGACGGCGAGCCGAGACGGCACCCCTTTGCGGCTGGCTGCGGGCTCACGATCCGGGACGCAGCCAAGCAGGCGGCGTGCGAGCCGTCCGTCCCACGACCGCGACAACAGCAGCGAGCGGAGTCACTGCACCAACGGCGACCAGGACATGCTCAGCACGGGGCGTTGGCTGTATGACTACGGAGTACGTACGTGTGTGTCTGCAAGACATACTCCGTACCCCGTAGGCGCCGCCTCTGTGCTCACTCTCACACACTCGCCCAAGATTAAGACGGAGGGCCCAGGGTCGGGGGTGTGGAAAAAGCCTCGATCCCATGGCGATCCTTGGTTCCGTCTGCCCTCTGTTCTTCCATCCTCTTCTTCGTCCCTCCTCCTCCCTCCCATGCCAGCACGCGCACCGGCCTGACGCATGCCGCCCCGCCCGCGTCTTTTTGCGCAACCGGCCGGGTGTTGGGCACAGGCGCTGGGAAACCAGCAACGCGCAGGCGAGCGAGCCGTCCAAAAAAGCAAGGGGCAGAAACCACCTCCGTAACACGGCACCAGTGGCCCCCCCTGGGCCGGCCCACGGCGCCGCCGCGGCCTGTCGTTGGCCGGCTGGCCTGGTTCGTCCCAGCGCGTCCCCTTGCTGAAACACGTTTCGACGCACCATGGCCTCCTTAGCCTCAAAGGAAGGGCTGGGCTGGCTGCAGAGCCAAGTCCTTTTTTCAGGCGCTTCTGCCCCCCTTCCCCCCAGCACCAGCCCCCTTTCGGCGCGCGCCCCCCTCCTCTAGGAATGCCCAGCCACCAGCCACGGCGGCTGGCGACGGCCAACCCGTGATGGGGCCGTTGCACAAATCGAGTGTCCGGCTTCTGATTGGCACGTCGTCGCGCCCTTGTCTTGCGGATTCAGCGCCCGCGAGGATCACGCTGTTGGTCACGTGACTCCCGGCGATCCAGCCCGACGTCTGACCGAGACACGGCGGTTGCTGACTCCATGTTGTCCTGCTGCTTGTACGAGTTTTCTGGGTTGTGTTGGCGTTGTACGGACTCGTGGTTGTAGTTGTTGTTGCAGTGTATTTGTTTGGTACTCTTGGCTGTACAACTACTACGATCTGTAACCGTCCTTGTAAGCATTACTCCGTACTTGTACTCCGCACCGCCTTGTGTCACGTGATCGGCGCCGAATCAACGTCACCTCGCCCAGGATTCCCGGCGACCTTGCAACGCCTCCGACCACCCGCCGCCCAACTTGTCGCCGCCGCCGCCATGGCTCAGTCCACCGCCCACCGCCGGCTCCTGCAGGAGTACCGCACGCTGACCAACAACCCGCCCGATGGCATCACGGCCGGGCCCGTCTCCGAGGACGACATGCTGCACTGGGAGGCCATCATCCAAGGCCCCGAGGGCACGCCCTTTGAGGGCGGCGTGTTCCCGGCCGAGCTGCGCTTCCCCAAGGACTACCCGCTGGCGCCGCCCACCATGCGCTTTGTCGGCTGCGAAGTGTGGCATCCGAATGGTGGGACCCCGGGCAGATGGCCAGACGGCCCCTCCCGCCAGACGGCCCTCCCGCCAGACGGCCCTCCCGCCTTCTGACATCCCCCCGCCTTTTGACAGCCCGCTGACAGCCAGTCTACCCCTCTGGCCTCGTGTGCATCTCCATCCTGCACCCGCCCGGCGACGACCCGAACCACTACGAGCACGCCTCCGAGCGCTGGTCGCCCATCCAGAGCGTCGAGAAGATCCTCATCAGCGTCATGAGCATGCTGGCCGAGCCCAACGACGAGAGCCCGGCCAACGTCGAGGCCGCCAAGATGTGGCGCGAGCGCCGCGCCGAGTACGACGCCCGCGTGCGCGCCAACGTGCGGGCCATGCTGGGGCTGTAGGGGGGGTGCGAGAGGCTTCATCTTTCCCATGGTCCAGCTCTTCATTGCATCCATAGAACCGCAGGCTGTTGTATTCAAACGCTGTATGAACAAACGCTACATCTTGTTGTCCGCCTTGAACTTGTCCCAGCTCTCGTTGAGCGTGCTGAACACGGCGCCGGCAATCATGCGCACCTCCGTCGACGCATCCTGCGGCAGCTTGTCCGGGTGCGTCTTGGCAATCGCCCGCATGTACACCACCTTGACCTTGTTGGGCATCACCAGCTCGTGCAGCCCGACCTTCTTCCACCCGCTGTCCGCCCACAGCACCAGCTCCAGGCTGCCCAGCAGCGCCCGCAGGTTGTCCTTCTTGCCGTCGCGCCACGCCGCCACCCGCGCCTCCACCCGCTCCAGCAGGCTCTCCTTCTCCGCGTCCTCGCGCGCCGCCGCCTCGTTGGCCGCCCGCAGCCGCTGCACGGCCTCAAAGTCGCGCCCGCTCGCCGACGTCGGCGTGGCCTGCCCGCTGGGTCTCGGCGCCGGCGTAGCTGGCTTCGACGCCGGCCTCGACGCCGGCTTGGACGCCGGCCTCGGCACCGCCTTCGGCGCCACCGCCTTCTGGCACCGCTGCCGCCCCGCCAGCGCCGTCGCCCCCCCCAGGCCCGCCTCCACGCACTGCTGCCACACCACCCCGGCCTCGGCCCACTTCTCCATCTGCTCCAGCGCCTCCGCCTTGCGCGTCAGCGCCTTGCCGTACAGGTCCCTGAGGTCGCGCGTCTCGCCCGTGCCGTCCTCCAGCGCCACCGTCTCGCCCTCGCCCTTGCCCGGCCCAATCACCGCCAGCGCCGCGTCCGCGTCCGCCACCGCCTGCCGCGGCTCGCCCGTCTTGAGCGCCGTCAGCGCCCGGTTGCTGAACAGCACCGCCAGCAGCGGGTGCGACGCCGGGATGCCCGTCAGCGACGACGAGTACGACGCGTGCGCCGCCGCGTAGTCGCCGCGCTTGAAGTGCGCCGCGCCGTCCGCCCGGTGCTTGGCCGACGCCTGCAGCACAAACGAGTTGACCGCCGGCACCTGGCGCGTCACGCGCGGCGGTGGTCGGGGGCTCGGCGTCGCAGCCTGAGCCTGTGGGGGAGGCCGCTGGGGGAGCGCCGTCGAGTTGGACAGCAGGTCGCCTTCGGGCGGCGCGCTGCTGCTGGCCGCCGGTGCCGCCGCCGGTGCCGGTGCCGGTGCCGGTGCCGGCGTCTTTCGCCGCCGCGCAGGGCTGACATACACCTGCGCGCTCTCTTCCTCGATGGCCTGCTTGGTGAGCCGCGCCCGCGGGTCGGCGCCGCCGGGGCCCTGGCCCTGGCCCTGGCCCTGCTGCCACCGTGGAGCCGGGCTGTTCCGGCTGGGCGGCCCGGTGGTGCCCGCCGGCGACTGCGTGCGCGACGAGGCGCGGCTGCTGTCGGCGCGGCTGCTGTCGGCGCGGAACCGCGGGTCCGCCGACAGGGGGGCAGCCGCCGCGGGTCGCCCGCGGGCCGGTCGCCGCTCGGGCCGACCGCCGGCTTCGAGCATCCGGGCCTCGTCTGTCGCCGCCGCCGCCGCCGCCGCCGCCGCCGCATCTGCGTCCATCCGCCGCCGCCGCTGCTGCTGCTGCTGCTCGCCCTCCTCGGGGCCGTCCGCGTGGCCCTGTCCGGCGGCCGACCGCATCCACTTGGGCTGGTTGGGGTCGCCGCCGTCTTGCTGCAGTTCCTGGACGGCCTTTTGAAGCTGCTTCTGGCCCGTCTTCCACAGCGAGTTGGCTGTCTTGAGAAAGCTGCTGCCCATGGCCGCGGCGGTCTTGGCAAAGTCGGCCTCGGCTGCCGGCGACCGGCTGTCGCCGCGGCTGGGAGGGCCGCCGCGGCTGGGAGGAAAGCCCGTGTCCGGCGCAAGGTCGGCACCACCCCGGCCACCCGCTTTGGCCCGGGCCTTCTCCTTGGCTTGCCGGTGTGCGTCGTCCAGGAGCCAGTTGACGGCAGCCTGCACGTCGAAGCCGCGCCCGCTCCCCTCCAGCCCCCGCCGCGCATCCTGCGGGCTGAATCCGTAGTCCACCAGCTGCGCGATGGCGTGGTCGAGCTTGGGATTGCCCGTCCGGGCCGCCCCGCCGCCGACCTGGCTGCTGTCTCCGTCCGGCTCCGTGTCCGAGTCCGAGTCCGAGCCCTCGATGGGCTTTCCCGGCTGTGGCGATGACCGCTGCCGCGGGGGCTGCCGCCGCTGCTGCTCTCGTGCTTCCTGCTGCCGCTGTGCCTCGGCCTTTCGCCGCACCTCCTCCACAGGCTTGGCCAGGTCGCCGAGGAAGTCGTCGTCGTCGTCGTCGCCGCCGCCGCCACCAGCCACCGAGGGCTCTGCTGCTGTCGCTGCTGCCGAACTGGCCCTGGCCTGAAGCTGTCCCAGCCCAAAGGGGTCGTCATCGTCGTCGCCGCCGCCGCCGCCACCACCCACACCCGGTGCAGGCGTCGGCGGCTTGCCCCAGGCACTTGGATTTCCGAGATCGAGCGGCAGCGTCGCGTGGGCGGGCGTCGACGCACCCGATTGGCGGGAGGCCGGCGGCGGGAAGTGGCTGGACTTGTCGACTTGGGTGTCGGCGTTGAATGCGGCAAAGAGATCGTCGTCCCCGCTGCCGCCACTGCCGCCGCTGCCGCCGCTGCCGTTTAGCGGTGAGCCTCCACGCGAAAGCGAAGACGGCGGCGGCGGCGCCAGCGCAGGCGAGCCGGTGCGCGGGGAGGCAGAGGTGCCGCCGCCGGCGGCGCCGCGGCCCAGGATGTCAAAGAACTGGCCGTCACCATAGTTGGCCTGCTGCTGCCGGCGTCTCTCTTCCTCCTTGCGGCGCTTCTCGGCATCGAGGCGCTCCTGCTGCTCGCGCAGGCTGAGGTTGGCCGTGTTCTTGCTGCCGCCGCCAAAGTGGATGAGCCCACTGAAGCTGTCCTGGGCCGCCGCGGGCGCCTGCCGCGCACCCGCCCCCGCCGACGACGCGCCCAACCCCTGAGCCGACAGGCCCGGCCGCAAAGGCAGCGGCGTGTTCCGACCGGAGCCTGGGCCCGTCACCGGCGGCGTGGGGTTCGGGTTCAGCGCCGGGAAGCTCGAGAACGAGCCGGAACCCGCGCCAAAGGCGGCCGACTGCGCGGCAAGCGTCGGCTTCGCGGTGCTCTTCTGGTTTGACGCGCCGCTGGAGGACCAGTCCAGGCCTGCGAGGTCGTCCATGGTTGCGCGATGTGGCTGGTCATGCGAGTTGGTAGAGGGCAAGCTGGCCGTTGCAACGAGGGACGGGACGCGCTAGCGGCCGTGTACGGGGTATGCGAGCTGTTTGTCACGTGATGGTGGCTGGCCAGACAGCGCAAGAAGCCAGGCATCGAACACGACGGGCTAGGACTTTGTGTATGCTTAGATTCCTGCGCGCAGCTCTTCTTATCGTACTTGTATATGCCCGATGGGAGAGCAGCACGCTCTGCGGCACGATACAGTGGGTAGGGGTTCTGGGGCGTCGCCACCAAGATACTGTGGGCGTTGCAGGACTGTCGGCTCTGTATGCTTAGGGCGCTGTAATGTAGGGCGCTGTAGGGCGCCGCCGACGCGCTAAACGCGGGAGACGCGGCGGGAATCGGCACGGCAGAAAAATCGCCTGGCGAACGACGGCTGGCCGCTCGCTTTTTGCGCTCTGTCCTCCGCGCGACCTCGCCAGCGCTCCCGACACGGCCCTTTGCACGCACCATGCCTCCACGACTCCGGCTGCGGCCGCCACTGGCATTCGGCCCCTGGCTGCCGGCATCGCGGGCGCGGCTCGGCCAGGCAGCCGCCTCGCGGCCAGCAGCAGCCTGCCTCTTCTGCTCGCTGCAGCGCGCGGCGCCCTCGACGACGGCCGTCCTCCTCGCCAGCACACGGCGTGCTGCCACACGACGCGCATCGACCGCGGCGGCGGCGGCGGCGGCGGAGACAGCCACTGACGCTCCAGCCGCCTCCGCTCCGGCCGCCTCCGCCCCGGCCGCTTCCCCCCCCGCCGCCTCCGCCCCGAGAACACCCGCGCAGGCGCGCGCCGACCTCGCCGACGCCCTCCACGCGCTCGAGCAGCACGCGGGCGCGTTTGTGAGCCTGCCGCGCATCCAGCTGGCCATCCGCAGCCTGCAGCAGCCGCCGGGCCACGAGTCGGTGCGCGTGGCCGTGCTGGGGCTGGCCGATCGTGCAGCGTCAGGGCATGGCAGCGGCGGCGGCGGTGGCCGCGCGGCGACGGAGCTGCTGCGGCTCCTCCTGGCCGACCCGCTGCAGGACGAGCAGGCCTGGGAGGCACAGCTGGCGGGCCACGATCCGAAGCAGCCGCTGGTCGTGCGGGTGCGCGGCGCCCACGAGGCGGAGGCCCATGTGGGCGTGGGACGCGACGGCGGCCTGGCCGAGCTGGAGGTGGCGTCGCCGGCGCTCGGCGGCAGCCAGCTCGAGCTCCTCGTCATGGAGACGACACTGGCCGTGCCGACGCCGGCCGCCCTGCCCCGTCCGCTCGACGGCGCCGCCGACGCCTTGGACACCCTGGAGGACGCCCTGCTCGTGCCGTCCGTCGAGATCCCGGCCTCCGGCGACGGCCTGCGCTTCACGCCCGTCGCCACGCCCGTGCACCAGGCGCTCGTCGTGGCCGACGGCCTCCTGGGCGCCGCGGCCGTGGCCAACCTGCCGCTGCCGGCGGCGGCCCGCGACGAGATCAAGACGGCCGTCAACCTGGCCCTGCCCAGCAGCAGCGGGTCGCCGCCGCCGCCGCCGCTGCCCTTTGCCACGTTCGACGCCGCCGCCGCCACCGAGGCCCTGACGCTGTTCCGCGCGAGCGTCGCCAACGCCAAGGCCTACGAGACGCTGTGGCTGCGCGGCGGCGTGTCTCCGCTGGCCCGCTGGCTGCGCGACAGTGCGCTGCACCGCAGCGACGGGTCCACCAAGCCGCCCGTGCGCCGTCTCGTCGCGTCCGTCCTGCGCAATGCGCTGGCCGGCATCCAGCGGGCCGAGGGGGGGCTCGTCGGCAGCGCGACGACGACGACGCCGTCCACGGCAGCGCATGGCCTGCCTGCGGCACAGACGTTCGCGTCGCTGGACACGGCCCTCGCCGACTGGGCCGAGGCCGCCCACGCGGAGCTGCAAACACAGCTGGACCTGGCCTTCTCGGGCCGCCGGTGGCGCCGCCTGGGCTGGTGGAAGCTGTTCTGGCGCGTCGACGACGTGACCATGCTGGCCTCGGGCCTGGTTACGCAGCAGTTCCTGCCCCAGGCGGAGAAGGACGTCGTTTTCTTGGCCGGCCGCGTCGACGAGGCCGTCCGCTTGGCGGGGCTGCACGCCGCTGAGGGCAGCGCGCTGCGGCTCTACGAAGCCCCGGCGGTTCTGGCGGACGCCGAGGCAGCACCGCCAGCCCGCCGCCCCCAGACCGCGTGGCCCACACACATTGCCTTCACGAGACAGTACCTCCTCGACGAGACGGTGCCCGCGCTGCAGGCCCTCGCGCAGAAGCTCGTCTTGCAGACGGCCGGCACCGCGGGCCTGACGGGGGCGCTGGCCGTGCTGACGTACCTGTCGTCGCTGGGCGCCTACGAGGCGGGAGCCGTGGCGGCCCTGGGGCTCGTCTGGAGCCTCGGCCACATGCAGAAGAAGTGGGAGGCGGCGCGCCAGTTCTGGGAGGGCGAGGTGCGCGAGGAAGGGCGCAAGGCTGTGCGCGCCGTCGAGGCCAGCATGGCCGCCGCCCTGGACGGCGCCCGGGACGCCGCCGTATCTGGCGGCCAGACCGGCGCGGACCGGCGACGGCTGCTGCACGACCTGCGCCAGGCGCGTGCCCTGGTCGACCGGGCGCAGGAGGCCCTGGCGCAGCTGAAGTAAGAGTCGACGCGCGCGTCCGTCTGTCTGACCATTTCTCTTTTTGTTTGTACTATATTGTACTTGTACGAGGGCGGGCCAGGCTGGCAAGACACCATGCGTCACCGGTTCATGTATGTACCTTTTGTATTCCGCTCGTCGGTATCATAAACGCCATGGAAAGAAAGAATAAGCATCGCGACAAAGAACAGCTCCCCTGGTGCAGTCCCATAATCCAATCCAATGTGTCTGTGCCCGCCGGCTCCGTGGTCTGCCGCATGCCGCGCACAGTGCCGTTGTAAGCATACAGCAGCGCCTCCGGTCCGCGACCCGTTCTCCGGTCCGCGTGGCTGCGCCATCACCGCCCGCCCGGGCGTCCACCGCCGCCGGCCCGCGCGCGGCTGACCGTTGCGCGCCCGCGGGCCAGGCCAACACCGCGGCCCCGCACGTTGCGACTGCGGAACATGGGCGCGTTGCGCAGCATGTCGGGCACAATGAAGAACCGCACGTGGCTGCCGCGGATGTAGACCTGCTCGAGATGCGAGACGCGTCCGTCGCGCGCCGTGACCGTGATGTCCTTGAGCTGCACGTTCATGTTGTCCTCGGCTGCGCAGTTAGCGGGCGCCCGTTTGAACCGCTTCGGAATCTGTAGACCGTGGTACAACACACCTTCCAGGAGACGGCCGCGGTAGGTCTGGCCAGAGGTGATCTCCAGGGTGATAATGTGACCCTGTGGCGGTTAGTTGCCGGGTGAATCTGGGTACAGAAACGCAGAGGGGCACGCGCCTGGGCCTCATTGAGGAGCTTGATGGGAATGCCGATCGTGGACGTCATGGTGGGATGCCGTAGGGCGTGTAGATGGGCGCGAGAGGGGCGGTCGTCGGCCGTGTTCCGTCGCGTCGTTGGAGGGGAAGGCTTTCAGTGCTCGCTGCAGTCGGCGATGCCGCAAATTATTTCAGAGGCGGGTTTATGTAACGCGGCGTTTTGTTAATCCGTGTCCGACTAACGACAGCCGTGGGCAAGCATGGTCACGATCACAACTTTATGTAGAACGGCAGTTCTTCTTGATGTTTTTCATGCCTCGTTTGTCGTATTGCCTTTTGTATTCAGCATGCGTCTGGGCTCTGTCGTTGGTTGGCGATGCGTGGCGGGATGTCGACTGTTGTGTCGACTGTTGTCTCGACCGTGGGCAAACTATAGCTTCACTCTAATGCTTAGACTTCACTCATGTTTAGACGGCAAGAGAATGGTATAAAATGGGGAAAAAAAGAAGACAGAAATAAGTTGTCACTATAGCACCGGATGGCCCGCATAGAACACAACATAATCAATTTCCGCTTAAGAAACTTTCCAACACCTCGGAATACAGAAGCGTGCATTCCCGAAGCCATTGCTTTTCCTCTAATCCAGGAACGCAAGACAGCCAGAGCAAGTCGATGACACTGTGTATCAAAACCCGGCGGGCTTCGAGGACGACCTCGCTCACGGGACCATTCGTCGCGTGCCAGAACGACTCGAGAATCGATCGCAACAGCGTCTGCATCGTCTCCACTCCATCGCGAACGGTCTGCTGGCCCTCGTCCTCGCCACGGTCCACGCCCGCCTCGATTTGTTCGCGGCTCTACCCGACGAACATGCCGCGCGGCAGCAGACCCCAGTTGCCGCCGCAGACGCACCTGCGCAGCTGCACCAACACATAGTTGTACTCGGGCCGCGAGGCCTTCGCGTCCTCCATGATGGCCGTACACCGCGCGCAGCGCCGCCACAGCTCCGCCGAACCCTGCCTGCTCGGTGGATGGGTCACAGCACGGGACGCTGCGTTGCCAGCAGTCCCGGGACGCCCACTGGGCGAGGTGGTCGCCAGCTCCGCGCGCGTGAACACGTCAATGTAGCAGTGTCTTGCGCGCTTCTCGAGCAGGGCGTGGCTGTCGTCGCAGATCTCGAGGATGCTGTAGTCGGCAAAGTAGAGCTTGGCCGGGTCCGTCTGGGCGCGAAACTTGCGCACGCTCTCGTTGAAGAACTTGTACAGCACCGGCTGGAACGCCGGCGGCATGCTGTTGACCAGGAACAGGTTCAGCTCGCTGATGGCCTGCATGCGCTTGACCGCCGACTCGGCAGCGGCATTGCCCTGTGTCGCCCGCGCATGGTACGTCTGGCAGATGTCCTCGCTCAAGGCCCGCAGCAGGCTCTCAAACTCGCCCACCCGGACGAGACTGGCCGAGATGTATTTCTGCATCTTCTGGAAATACAGGTGGAGAGCGAGCCGCTGCGCATCGCCCGCCGCGCCCGCCATCCCCTGCCGATTCAGCTCATAGTGCTGAACCGCCCTCGACGCCATGTCGTCGAGGGTATGCAGGCGACGACACGCGGCAGAAAGAAACCCGCGCATGGATGAACACAGAATCATGGGCAGAGCGATGTCGTTCCTCTCCTGGACATAGGCGAACAGCTCGTTGAAGTTGCTTCCCGCGAGGAGCGACATGAATTTCTGGTCGTCCAGGAGGTTGAACAGGCAGTCGCACAAGTAGGCGAGAAAATCGAGCACCCATTTTGTGCAGCCGGCCAGGGCACCCACGACATCTACCGTGTCAGAACCGTCGCCCTCCCGACCCACAGCAGAGGGAACATACCAGGCTCGTCCAGCGGATTTATCCTGAGATTGCCGGGCGGGTTGCACGCGATGGTGATGAGGAGGTCAATGTTGCGCAGATTGATGGCCAGCACGGCAAACTTGCCGTAAAAGGTCCGCGGCTGGAACTCGCCGCGGAAGCCGAGATGGTTGAGGATGGACAGGCACAGGAGCAGGGGGTGGCTCCTGACCAGCATGTCGTGGTGCACGTCCTCCGAGTGGTCGACGTTGATCTTGAGCAGGCGGGCAATCTCCGTGATCCAGTCGTAGGCAAAGCGCGGCCGGTCGACAAACTGGCGGGCGGTGGCCAGGAGATCGTCAAAAAGTATTTGGTTGGTGTATGCCGACGTGAGGGCTGTCGTGAGTCCCGCAACAGCGGCGGTATAGTTGGCTACATTGTGCGCGCTGTCAGCCTGATGCGTGTCCCAGCAGGTAGCCCCGGTCTCCAGAGAAACTCACGATCCGGGCCCGAGGCGGCAAAATCAGGCCCTGTGTACCGCAGGTTGTTCCACTTGATCTTGCCGTCCTCGCACAGCTGCACAAACGAGGCGCCGGTGGGCGACAGAGCGGCGGCCAGACAAGGCGTCGGGTCGATGAACTGGAAGCCCGCGTGCTGGAGGGCTGTGATGCGGTCCAGGTTGGGGGTGTCAAAGATGACATCCATGGTGAAGCGGTCGCGGTACTGCAGAGTTCCGTCGCTGAAGATGAAGCAAAGGACGCGGCCGTGGTTCAGGGTCTGGACGGTGATGATCAGCTTGTCCAGGACGATGGGCGGCAGCCTGTGCAGACGGGTCTGGCCATGGCTCTGGCCGGCCGGGTGGAAGCCGAGCTGCTCAAAGGCCGGGTGCAGCGGCGGGGCTGCTGCGTCGACCAGCAGCTCCCAGCGGTTGATGATGCTCTGGGCCTCGGGGGCGTAGGGGGCGGTGTCCGGGGTGGGGAGGTAGGAGCGGACGGTGAGGACGAGGGGGGGTGACATGGGCTGGTTGGGGCCGGGCAAGGCAGAGCCCAGCATCTCGACGTGGGAGATCTGGGTGGAGGCAATGTCGATCTGGGGCTCGCCGTCGCCGCGCTGCAGCCAGGACGTGACGGCCGCGGGCTTCTGCTGGAGGAGGGGGTTCAGCAGCGGCTTGTCTTGCGGCTGCGGCGGGTTCCAGTTGATGGCGGCGCGCACGACCTTGAGCTGGTGCGAGGCGGTGGCAATGGCAATGAGGAGCATGCCTGAGGGTTAGGTAAAGAACAAGAACAGGCGCACCGGCGCGACAAAGCAAATAAAAGAAAAAGAAAACCAACCCTTTTCTGAGCAGATGGATGCGTGCGTGGCGAGGTCGTCGGACGAGGAAATGTGCTCGAGCTCGATGCTGGTCTCCTGGATGTGGTTGCCAACCTGAGGGTAGAGCAAGCGCAGCGTGCCGCTGGTGGTGAGGCAGAGGAGGGCGCTCTTGGTGTGATTGGGGTGGAAGGGGCCGACGGCGTGGACCAGCGTGCTTTCGTACTTGTAGCCGTGGTCCTCGCGCACGGCAGGCCCGTGGAGGAGGTTGTACTGCTTGTTGGCGGGCATGATGGGCAGCCAGTAGCAGGCGACAACGGCGCGCAGGTTGTCGACGGGGTCGGCCTCCCAGGAGCGCGCGGGAACGGGGCGGTTGAGGCTGGTGGAGAAGCCCAGGATGCTGACGCGGCCGGCGGCGTCGATGACGGCGAGCTCGGGGTGGGCGGTGGTGTCCCAGGCGAGGTGCACAATGGGCCCGCCGGCGAAGGTGGTGGGGGTGTCGTTGGCGGCGAACTGGGCGTAGGGCATGGGCTCGCTCAGGGCCCAGGCGGCGGTCTCGGGATCGGTGCGAATGTAGCGCACATCGATGGACCGGCCGTCGGCGCCGATGGAGGCGATGGTGCCCTGCCTGGACCAGCCAATGCGTCTATTCGGTCAGCACCCTCTGGGCCGGCAGGGGAACAAGGGGGACGCACTGGCAGCAGCCGCGGGTGCGCTGCGTGTCGACGCGGAGCTGCAGGGGCCTTGACGGCGGCGGCGGGTGCGGGGGCAGAGTGAGGTCGACCGGGCCGCCAAACAGGTCGACATCGTCGACATCGACGTCGCCAAGGCCGGCCGGGCCCTCGCCGGTCATGTCGACCATGTCGGCCATGTCTGCCATGTCGGCCATGTCGGCCATGTCGGCCATGTCAGCCATGTCGGCCATGCCGCCCATACTGGTCATGCCGCCCATGCCAGCCATGCCGCCCATACTGGTCATGCCGCCCATGCCAGCCATGCCCGCCATGCCAGCCATGTCGGCCATGTCGGCCATGCTCGCCATGCCGGCCATGTCGTCGTCGAGGATCAGAGACATGTCGTCGGAGAGGGTATCAAGACGAACAAGAGCCAGGGAAGGGGAGAGAACAAGGGCCAGAGAAGGGGAGAAAGCCAAAGGGTCCAAAAAATAGCAGGGGCACCGTAGAGACGAAAAGCCAGTAACACGTAGGCTTTCGCCCGTCACGCGGCTTTTCAATCCTGCTCTCACGGTTGGCGCTCCCGACCGTCACGTCACCTCTGTGCTGCCGGAGCAGACGGGCCGTCGCCAGACGAAGAACAGGCAGAGACTTGAGCCAAAGCGCCACACATGCCCGGCAGCCTGTGCAACGGCGTTTGTGGCGGCGTGGTACCCAGGCGACTGGTTGGGGAGGCGGGCGCAAGTGGTGCGCGAGACGACGTTCGCGAGACGACGTTGGCGAGCCTCCTTCCATTTAACTGGCGCGGGCCTGGTAGCTGGAGCGAGCTCGGCGCTGTGGCGCAGGTGGCAGCACGTGTGTGGCTCGGGCGGCACGCGCCACAGACGGGGCGCAGAAACCCCTGCCGCTCTCAGCCCTGTGCGCACGGCTGACGAAAGAGAGCGGGTCCGCTCCCGCACTCTTTCTGGCCTTTGTCACCGAAGCAACGAGGCGCGGCCACAGTGCGCTAGTGCCGAGTTAGGCAATGGCCACGGCGGCCGGCAGCATCTTAAAGTGATGAATGGCAGCGGTATGGAGTACTTGTAGTTATACGATACAGTACGATACAAAACAATACGGAGCACAATACAGTGTACAAGTACTTTACTCCGTGGTGCTTACAGTACTTGTACTTGCGGACACAAGTAAATATAGCGTAAAGCCTCGAGGGGGCAGGCAATAATACCACGGTTCCAAGATCCGAGGGGAGCAATACTTTATATACAAACGATTTCTACCAGCTCCCAAACATAAATACAGAACTGAACTATCTATGCTCCGGTGAATGGAATATGCTCATAATTTACAAATACATACTCCGTATACAACTACAACCGGGAGCCGGCCGAAACATCAACAAAAAACACGACCCAGAGCAGCGGTGCTAGCGTCATGCACAATCTCCGCCCGTGCTCCCGTATAGTGGCGGCCCCAAGACCGTCCGCTCACCTCGTCTCGCTCCGGCCTGGCTGCTGGCGGCCCGCCTCTGCCGCTGCGTCCTGTCTGCCCATTGTTGTTGTTTTACGTGCGGTCTTCCGCGGCAACTGCCCGGCCGCATGCCAAGCGCACGCCGCCAGCCGCGCCTGCCCTCCCTCGCCCATGGATGGGGACCTGGGTCCCTTTTGCTCCCCTTTGGTCTTGCCGTTTTGACCGCCTCCTCCTGACTCCTCCGCTCTTTCCCCTTTCATGCCAGCCGGTGTATCGCCCGCATCGCGCTTCGGGTCCCGTGGCCCTCGCTCGCTCGCTCTTTTCCATTTTCTCTCTTCTCGCCCCCCAAACCCAACGTCGTCAAAATCTGCAGACGCGACCAACAGCCGCCCCGGACCCTGGGCCTGGCTTGGGAAAAAGGGAACGAAAGGAGAAAATAGTTCACCCCTCAAATAGGCGAATTGTCTTGCCGCCTCTCTCTCTCTTTGGGCCTTGGGGCCTTGGGCCGGTCACGCATTCCCGCCTTTTGCTCTCCCTAGTCTCAATTTCCCCTTTTGTCGCCAATTTCGACGCTCCTTCCTTTTTCCCCATTCTCTTGCCGGCCGTCCGTGCCTTCCTCCCTCGTCGCCGGGCCCTTTTTCACCTTGTCCTTCTCCTCATCCACCTGGCGCCTTCCTTCCTCTTTCCCCTTCCGTGCTCCTTCCTCATCCACTCTCTTCCTCTCTCTCCCCCCCTCCCCCCTTCCCCTCCCTTTCTCCCCCCTTCACCCCGTTTCCCCCGTCCTTCGCATGTTCCAGCAACCTTTTCTGCCGCCATGGGCGAAAGAATAGCCTCACCGGCGATGTCGCCCTTCCTGTCGCCTTTACGGCCCGACGCCCGCTCCTCGTGCTCGCCGCCGCCCTCGTCGCCGCTCTCCGACCTGTCCGAGTTCTCCACGACGCCCTCGCCGCCCTCATCGCCCTCCCTGCTGCCCATACTGGACCCGGCCAAGCGCTATCCGTCGCCCAGCTCGACGTCGCAGTCAGGCGCCGCCTCGCCGCGGAAGCTCGACCGAGACGGCGACGGCGACGGCGACGGCGACGGCGACGGTCCCCCGCCGCCCAAGCGGCGCCGCATGCATCCGCCGCCGCCGCGCCGGCGGCCACGCATGACGCGGCACCTCGACCTCGACGACGTCGCCAATTCGGCAGCGTGCGAAGAGGAGCTCGGCTACCTGCTTCGGGCGCTCCGCACGAAGAAGAAGATTGTCGTGATTGCCGGCGCCGGCATCTCGGTCTCGGCAGGCAGTACGTCGCTTTCGCCCCTGCCCCCCCCCTCTCTGCTGTCTGCCTGCTAACCGCCAGTCCCCGACTTCCGGTCGTCGACGGGCCTCTTCACGACGCTTCGCGGCCAGCACGGCCTCCGCGGCTCCGGCAAGCACCTGTTCGACGCCTCGGTCTACAAGCACGACTCGTCCACGTCGTCGTTCCACTCCATGGTGCGCGAGCTGGCCCACATGACGCAGGCCGCCCAGCCGACGGCCTTCCACCACATGCTGGCGTCCCTCGCGCACGAGGGCCGGCTGATGCGCCTCTACTCGCAGAACGTCGACTGCATCGACACCAACATGAAGCCGCTGGCCACCAACGTGCCGCTCAACGTCAAGGGCCCCTGGCCCGTGACCGTCCAGCTGCACGGCGGCCTCGCCAAGATGGTGTGCTCCAAGTGCGGCCAGCTCGAGGACTTTGACGGCTCGCTCTTCGAGGGCCCCGAGCCGCCGCCCTGCCAGCAGTGCGCCGACCTGGACCAGGTGCGCACGGCCGTGGCCGGCAAGCGCAGCCACGGCATTGGCCGCCTGCGCCCGCGCATCGTGCTTTACAACGAGTACAACCCGGACGAGGAGGCCATTGGCAACGTGTCCAAAGCCGACCTTCGGCGCGGCGCCGACGCCGTCCTCGTGGTCGGCACCAGCCTCAAGATCCCCGGCGTGCGCCGCCTCGTCAAGGAGCTGTGCCACTCGACCCGCAGCCGTCGCGACGGCTTCACCGCCTGGATCAACGTCGATCCGGAACCGCAGGGCGCCGAATTCAAGGACTGCTGGGACCTGGTCGTGCGAGGCAGTAGCGACGACATTGCCTGCCTCGCCGGCCTGCCTCGCTGGGACGAGCCCGACATCGGCAGCCCCAGCAACTGGAACGTCACGGGCGACGAGGACGTGGGTCCGAGCCAGCTCGAGGTGGTCTTGGACGACCGGGCGCCTGCGGCCTTGTCCCCGGCCAAGGCGTCGGCTTCTGGTCCTGCGTCTGTCGACGAGAAGGTGGAAAGGGCCGAGGAGAAGCCGGTCCTGCCGAGCCTGGCCAAGCCCAAGGTCCCGCAGAAGCGGCCGCTGCCGTTGTCGTCGTCGTCACCAGCCGCCTCGATGCTCACGCCCTCCTCGAGCCCGAAGCCGTCGAGAAAGCGGCTGCCCGATGCGCGGCAGAGCCGGCTCAACTTCCAGCAAGTCACCAAGGCCGAGGGGCCATCGAAGCCTGCTGCCAAAGCAGACAAGGACAAGGCAGGCCAACCAGCGGCGCGCCCCAAAACAGAAAGCAAGTCCGTCAAGCTGGCCGCGATACCGAAGAAGCCGCGGAAGCCGCGGGGGTCCCAGACCCGGACCAAGAAGGAAGATGCCCAGGCGGCCAAGACTATGGCGCTTGGGTTCCGCGCCACCAAGAACGTGCAGGCCGCATCGACAAAAGCCCGGAAGCCATTGCCAACGGGCAAGTCGTCCCCGGAACTGCCCAGACATGCGCAGCGCGGGGACGACGACCACGACGACGACGACCACCACTACGCTGTGCCGGCGTCGGCCGATGCTTCGACGCCGCTGTCGAGTCGTTCGTCCGCCCCGGAAAGCGCTCAGCGGCAGCTCTTAGCGGAGGCAATCATGCTGCCCAGCCTCCGCGACGGCGGCGGCGGCTGGTCTGCGGGCAAGGAAAACGGCGGTGGCAAGGACGGAGCTCTCGGTCACGCGTCGCGTGCCCCTTGCACGCCGCCAGCATCACACAGCCGGTGCGCATCGGAAGGCGAGACGATCTCGCCGCAGTCTGTCCCGCGCGGCATGGGCACGCTCATCAACTGAGCCGGCCTGGCCCTCCTTGTGCCTACCTATATATCTACGTGCATGTATTTCTTTTTGTCTTGCGGAGCATCCTTGGGGGCGGGGGGCGGTGGGCGGCGTCGTTTGCATGCTACAGGGGAGTTGTACATATCTTGCCTGGGTGTCTGGGGCTGGTGCGCTCAGCCGAGGGCGGCGAGCAGTGTTTTCGTTCTGTTGGCTCGCACAAGCGGTCGGGAATATCCATATCAAGCTTGGTCTCTCAACGGTGTTGATGCGACGTGATTTGTAGAGCGTAGAGCGAATGCATATGCATATGCGGGTGGTGTTCTCTCTAAGCGCACGATAGTGGGGAACGATATATTGCCAATCGAAAAAAACTAAAACGTCTTGGAAACAGTCAACTAACACGACTACATCCTCGCCTCCCATGTCCTTCTCAAACAGCTCCTGGGATGTGCAGGCTGCCGCCGGCGAGCCCTGCGCCGTGGTGCGCGTGCGCAATCTGCAGGCGACGCTGGGCGCCGGCGCCGCGCAGGACGCCTGGGGCCGCAGCGGACGACCGCAGCCCGCGCTGGTGTCGGCCGAGGTGGTGCTGGCGGCGCCGTTTGACGAGGCGGCCGGCCAGGACCGCGTGGCCGCCGACACGGTGCACTACGGCTCGCTGAGCAAGGCGCTCCTGAAGAGCGTGGCGCAGTGGGACGCGGCGCCGGCGGCGGGCGACGGCGCCGGTCCGGGAACGCTGCGCGACGTCCTCCAGGCCGCCTGGCGCGACCTGACGGGCACATCGATCCCCGGGCACGGCGCGCCCGATGGTGCGAACGCGGCGACGAACGCGGCGACGGCCGGAGGGCCGGCCGCGCCGGCGGCCCTCCTCCAGGCGAACGTGGTGCGCCGCCTCACGCTGACGGTGCTGCTGCCCAAGGCGTCGCTGGCGGGCGCGGGCGTGTCGCTGACGGCAACGGGCCTGCTGGCGGCGGAGCGGCCGACAGCGGCGACGACGCTGCGGCTGCACGGGCTGCGGGTGGCGACGCTCGTGGGCGTGCACCCGCACGAGCGCACGGCGCGGCAGGCCGTCGTAGCGGACGTGGCGCTGGACGCCTACGACGGCGCAGCCGACGAGTACACGAAGCTGGAGCAGCTGGTTGTGCAGGTAAGGCTGTCTGTCTGTCTTGCTCTATGTCTATAGGCTCTCTCCTCTCCGGTCCTCTTCCTCCACTAACGGCAGACCATGGAGCGCTCGTCGTTTGACACGCTCGAGGCCCTCGCGACGCACGTGGCCCGGACGATCCTGGCCGAGTTCCGCCCGCAGCGGCCGGCAGGAAGCCCGCCGGCAGGAAGCCCGCCGGCATGGTCCGTCCACGTGGCCCTCGAGAAGCCGCTGGCCGTGCCGTTTGCCGACGCGCCGGTGGTCGAGGTGCGCATGGGCGGCGGCGGCCGGTGACGGCGGCCGCTCACGGCAGCCGCTTGCTCAGCGGCACGTCGCCGTGGGTGACGCGCGCCACCAGGTCGGGCGGCGGGTCGAACAGCATGACGTGGACGTGCTCGACGGCCCGCACGGACCGCAGGGACAGCCAGTTCCGGAACCAGACATACTGGCGGGACCGGTCAGCGGGGGGCGAAGAAGGGGGCCAGACAGGGACGGAGTGAGGAGGGAGGAGTGAGGAGGGAGGAGGAAGGACGGCCGCAGCCACGCACATGGTCGCGAGGAAGCTCGCCAAACGTCTGCTGCACAAAGGCGTCGACGGCGGCGCGCGCGGCGGCGGTCAGGTCGCCGGTGGCCGGGTCGTCGGGCAGCGGGGCCTGCAGCCAGACGACGAGGTGGACGATGCGCGGGTCGATGCCGTACGGCCAGTCGTTGCAGAGGACCTTGGCGGCGGCCAGGTCGGGCAGGCCGTCGCCGCCGGCGGCGCGGTCGGCGGCGGCGGCGGCGGCGGCGGCGCGCAGCTCGGCGGCGGACCAGCGCAGGCGCTCCTGCAGCACAAAGTCGACGGCGCTGCCGTAGCGCTGCTTCAGGTCCCAGCTGTAGGCCAGGTAGCGGCGCAGGGCCAGCGGGTCGCGCTGGAAGCGGTCGAGCTCGTTGGCGGCGACGACGGCGCGCACGTCGGCCCACGACAGCACGGCGTAGTCGCGCTGGCGCGTGCCGACGATGCGCTCGTCCTTGGGCGACAGGCTGCGCAGGAACGCGGGGCACTCGGCCGTGCGCTGGTCGGGCGGCACGTTGACCTGCCAGTAGGGCAGGCCGGGCAGGCCGTCGTCGTCGGGCGATGCCAGCGATGCCGATGCCATGGCGTCTGACAAAGCTTTTGCGTTGGGAGGGAAGGTTCAGTTGGGAGTCATCTCGTAATATCTGACTACGCGTCCGACATCGATGACTAGTGTGCGACCGTCACCGCCTTTTTGCCGGACTGGTGTCCGATATTTACGGAGCACTTCGTATCGCGTCCATCACCACAACGCGGACAAACGACGACCTGCGCGGGACCCGTGCGGACGCGCCACAATGGAGGCAAAGGCGTGCGGAGGGATGTGGACGCTGGCCGACGGCAGAGACTGGGCCGCCTGGCGCGCCGAGTTCCTGAGAGACTGGGTGCCGCACGAGGTGCTCGGCCTCGTCGACCCCGACTCGGCCGGCCCGGACGGACGCGTCTGGACCGAGGACGAAGCAAGACGCCAGGTGTACGGCGTCGAGCCGGACCCCGAGGCGTGCACGGCCGGCAAGAAGGGCCCGGCGCTCACGCTGGCCTGGGCCCAGTACAGCACCGACATCCAGCGCTTCGACCGGCGCAAGGAGAAGCTCGACCATGTTCTCTTGCTCGTCAGCGCGCACCTGAACAGCGGGGTTGCCCGAGAGCTCAAGGCGCTCGCGTGGCAGCCCGGCATGACCGTGCGCGAGAAGATGGCCGCGCTGCGCGGGACGAACCAGCTGAGCCTGACCGCGAGACGCCAGTACTGCCAGACCATGGACCGCTTCGACGCCGGGCACCTGGACGCCTGGCTCGTCGCTTGGCTCGGGGCTGTCCTGGGCCTGGTCTCCAGCGATTGTGACGAGATTCAGGACGGCCGGTGGCTGGCCGACTTGGCGGCCAAGCTGGAGCCGGCGATGCCCGAGCTCGCGACCAAGTTCCAGAGCGAAGCCCTGAAGCCAGGCCGCATGGACGTGAGGGCCAACTGTTTCCGAGTGGCCTACAAGGTTGGCCTGGAGCGGTGGGCGGCCAAGTCGTCCGTCGACGCGCCCGGCCACAGGGACGAGGCACCGGTCGCCCAGGACAAGGCGTCTTTCATCAAGGATGAGGCACCTGCTGCGACGAGCGAGAGGAACAAACGCAACAGACGCAAAAAAGGCAACAGGGGCAACGGACACCAAGGGCTTGACAAAGACAACAAGGAAGACAAGGAAGACAAGGAAGACAAGGAGGACAAGGAGGACAAGCAGGGCGCCCAGTCAGCGGGACAAAAGCGAGTAGCCAGCGCGACCCTGGAGAAGGCAGCGCAGAAGCCTGGGCAGCGGCGGGACGGCCCGGCAAAAGTTTGCGAGGCCTGCCGGCGGTCGGGCCATGATTTGGCACGCTGCTACATTATTTTCCCAGAGACATGGTCCTCCAAATCCAAGCCTCCTTCTGGTGTGAGCTTCGAACGCGAGGCCGAGCTGGTCCGGCGTTGCCTTGACAGCGACGCGGGACTGAAGGCAAAGGTGGAGGACATTCGACGAAGGCGGCTCGGTCGCGGGTCGTGAGGTAAGGGTATCGGGGGTCGGAGGCGTGGCTATTTCAACAACGACGGCCGTTGGCTGTTGGCTGGTGTGGGAGCCAGCGTGTTGTGGTCGTTCTGCTTGCATGGACCGTGGAGGACGGAGATCTCTGTAGAAACAGTTCAAATGGGTGATCAAGGCACGTTTTATATCGGTACGGAATTCCACTGAATGCAGTCCCCTGAATGCAGTCCCCTGAATGCAGAGCCACAAATTCACCATAATCAAAGAAGCCCACTCAACAAGCCACAGGACAGAGAGCGCCCATCAACATGCAGCAGCAGCACGCATCTAGCAGTTGGCTGTCAGATACACGCCGGCCAGCGGGCTCGCCTGCTCGGAGAACCGCACGCCGGCCGACTGGCTCGTCCACGAGGCGATGCTAAACACAAAGGCCAGGTTGCTGTCGCAGCTCTCCGAGTTGATCACCACCGTCGAGCCGGGCGTGGCCGACACCGTGCCAAACAGGCCCTCGCCGGGCGCCAGCTGCGCCGGGAAGCTGTTGAAGGTAAAGTCGTTGGGGTAGGCAATGGCGCCCGGGGTCGTCCGCAGCACCGTGGTGACGTTGAGCTGGGGCGAAGCGCCCTGGGTCGTGCCGACCGAGGACGTGATGGGGTAGGCCGGCGGGAAGGTCAGGGCCAGCTGGCAGCCGTACGAGCCGGCGGCGACGCCCTGGAAGCCGACGAGCTGGTAGATGCGGTCGCCGGTCACTGTGGCCCGGTTAGACAAACAGGGGGACGACAAGGCGGGCAGCGGGAGACGACCTACCTCCGTTCGACACCGTCTGGCCGACCTGGAAGTCGCCCGTGGTCGCAGCCGTGTTGGCGCCCACGGTGTCCGGCGTCGCCTCCGTCAGCTGCTGGAGGATCGACGGGTAGTAGGTGGTGCCACAGCGCGGAGCGAGCTCGACGGGGGTGGGCACCGCGGCCACGAGGCCGGCGAGGAGGCCGAAAACGGAGAGGGAGGCAAAGGACTTCATGGTGGATTGGGCGGCGTCTGGAGGGGAAAGGCGCAAAGGACGTCGAGATGTGGAGATGTGTAGTCGAGATGTGTAGTCGAGATGTGGGAAGTGTAGTCGAGATGCGTTTAGGATGCGATGGAGCGAGCAAGAAGAGAGCAGGCCAAAGGGCGAGACGCCCTTTTATACCCATCTGCCCTCACGATGCATTCCTGGTGCCTCGTATAGCAGTCTCCAGCCGCAAAGAAGCAATACATGCCAGTGCACAAGAATAGAACAAGACGCAAGACGAGCACGGCCTCGTTCGGCAGCCACTCGGCAGCCACGGCCAGAGCTTGGCCGCCCTGACCACCCTCACGAAGAGGCTCGGAGAGCGGGCACACCGTCGATCCTCGGAGGCGTCGAGCACAGCCATGACCACGACGGCGAGAGAGGCTGGCGGCGAGGCGGCCACGAGGCCCGCAGAGGCAGAGCCGGGCCGACGGCTCGAGGACGTGTCACGACGCCGTTTGGTCTTGCTCCTGGCCCGAGGGCATGCGCCTCGGGCGGAGCGGACGCCGAGCTTCGGACAGGCCGCCTCCAGAATCAGCCGCGAGCAAAAATGGGGCCGACCCCAAGCTGATGCTCTTCCTTTGTTTGCTGTCTCAGCTGTAAGCATGCCCGCTGACAGAAGAAAAGGCTGGGCGAGCAAGAATTCGGAGGTCGCACACGGTCCGGGGCCTGCTTATGCCAAGGACCCGAAGGGCCAGAAGCATCACATGGCCGGGCGAACACGAGAGCCGTGAGAGAGAAGGAGGCTTGGAAAAGGCTTGGAAAAGGCTCGAAAAAAGGGGCTTGAGAAGAGCTTTTTGGCAGCCCAGAGGGCCACGCCCAGCTGCAGGCGTGCAGCAGATAAAAAAAGAACCGCAGCTGCTGTCAGCCCAGCTCCCCCGGCTGTCCATCCTCGCCCGGCAGCCGGCCTTGGCATCTGCTCCACAGGGTTGCATGCATCGCGGGGAGGAGGGGAACAGCTGCACATGGAAGACTGCGCGGCCAATCAAAAGGGCCGCACCGGGCCCAAGAATAGACGCTGCAGCCGCAATTCCCTCGCCCCGGATGTCGGTCCATCAGCCTCGCTGGGCCACGCTGGTTCTGCCGGTTGGCCTCTAAAGATAGCCCTGCGGGGAGCAGCCGGCTCTGCCCCAAATGCGAATGCAGTCAGACACATAAGCATAAGCAATCGTCTGCCCCCGTCCCGGGACCGTCATCGTGCCCCGCAGAAACAGCCGCATCGTGCCAAGACCGTGTTGGGCAAGAGGCGGCGCAGCGACCTGAGCACGGCTCGAGCGCGGTCCGCTCCTCAGAGGTGGAGGCCCTCGTCGTCGGCGTCGTCGCCGCCGCCATTTGCGTGGCTGGGGCCGTTGGAACCTGAACCTGCGCTCTGCACAGGCAGGCCCAACCGCTCTTCCAGGGCTCGCCGCAGCTGCTCGTCCGTCAAGCTGCCGCCGCCGCCGCTGCTGCTGCTGCCGCCGCCTCCCACCGGGTCCATGTGCAGCGTGCCGTTGCGGATGCGGCCTGTTTGGAACGTGCCATCGGTCCACGGGTTGCCGGCCGTGCTCGCCGCTGTGTCCGTTGCTGCTGCGTGGCCGTTTGCCCCGTCTGTCCCGTCTGTCCCGTCTGTCTCGTTTGTCCCGTTGGTCCCGTTGGTCCCGTTTGTCCCGTTGGTCGCGTTGGTCGCCGCCACCGCCGCCGCCGGCTGCCGCGCCCCGGCCAAAGCTGCGCTCGTCCGCTCCGCCCTCTGTGCGGCCTCGGCTGCCTGCTGCTCGGCCTCCTCCTTGCTCTGGAACTCGGTCCAGCTGACGCCGCGGCTCTCGACTTCGGCGCGCACGAGCCGCAGCTGGTCCAGCTTGCGGTCGATGACGACGAGGTTCTCCTGGATGGCCTCGGCGCAGTCCGGATCGGGCGCGGGCTGCTGGGAAGAGGCCCCGATGACCGCCGCCGTGCCCTTGGCGTAGGGCAGCAGCTGCTCGTTGGAGTAGTCGAGGTGCGCGATCTCGTTGCGGATCTCGAGCACCTTGAGATGCAGCGTCGTCAGCGAGAGCTCCTGGATGGCTTCGGCAAAGCGCGCCGGGCTGATGGGGGTTGCTTCGGACGACATGGCAGATGGTGGGAGCCGGGGAAATCAGTCGAGAGGGAGGTGCGGTGTATCTTGAGTCTGGAGGGCAGGTGGTGATGTTTCCTTCCCGCGTTCCAGCAGGCCGGATTATCAAAGGGCCGGCAGCACAGTGCCCCTCCAGCTTGACCGCCTGACCGCCTGGCCGCAGCGCCCTTGGCCGCTAAAAGCCGCCAGTATATGCTTATGCTTATAGGCTCCAAGGGAGCAAAATCACAAGAAAATATCGTCACCCCACAAACAATGAGGCCTTGCCGGCCCAGGCGGACAGGCGCCCCCATTCCACAGACCAGCACTGCAGCATGAGCGCTTTCCACGCCGGGCTGCGCTGTGCCCTGCTCCGGTCGCTTACGGCGGCGAGGACGGCGAGGACGGCGGTTCGGGAACATGGCATCGTGCCGCGCGGGCCTGCGTTCTCGCCCTGCTGGGCGACCGCAGCTTCGTCGTCTGTGCGGCACGTCGCTGCCTCCTCCGCCGCTGACCGCGCGGCTGCCCGTGCGGCTGACTGTGCTCCGAGGCCGCCGCCGCGGCCGCGACCGGCCGCCCAGCCTCGAGCCCAGCCCGCCGCCGCCGTCCACGCGCGCACGCTCTTCACCTCCGCCGGCGTCGTCACCCGCTATGTCGACCTGCCGCACGACTACGACGACGCCGTCGGCTTGCCGTTCCGGCGCCGCGGCGACCTGGAGCCGCAGGAGGTCGCCGAGGTGTTTGGCCGCGGCATGAGCCCCGCCGCCGGCAACCGCCTGCTGCGCATCTTGCACGGCCGCCGCGTCGCCGGCACGCTCGACGACCCGGCCTACCGCGTCAACACGGCGCGGTACCCGCCGGCCGAGGTGGACAAGGCCCTGGCGTACTTGCGGCGGACCACGCCCGTGGACGAGCTCATCAACGCCGGCCTGCGCGCCGAGGACGAGTTGGCCGCCCTGGAGCGGGAGGAAGCCGAGCGGCTGGCCCGGGAAGAGGCCGAGGCCGAGGCCGAAGCCGAGGCCGAAGCCGCAGCGGAGGCCAAGGCGGAGGCCGATGCGGCGGCCCAAGCCAGGGCAAAGCCCCCCACGCCCGCCGAGAGCAAGTGGCGCGCCCGTCTGTTCCGCGAGGTGCCGGCCGACAACGCCTACGGCGTGGGCGCGTTCGACGTCATCCGCGCACGCAACCGCGCGCGGCACGAGGTGCGCGAGCGGCAGCGCAAGGAGGCCGAGGCGGCGCGGCGGGCCGCGCAGGAGAAGGAGTGGGCCGAGCGCGGCGCCCACGTGCGCGACCTCGTCGTCGGCCCGGACGGACATGCCGGCGTGCCTGCGGCGCGCCCGATGAGCCCGCGTCTGCAGCAGTACGCTCTGGCGGCGACGTCGACGCTGGAGGCGCCGCCGGACATGTCGCCGTGGCAGCGGCTGTGGCCGTCGTACGCCACGGTGCTGGCGCTCGTGGTCGGCGGCGGCATCCTCGCCAGCGGCCTCCAAGACGCCCCCCCCCCCGCCGACGCCCCCAGCAGCCGCCTCTTCCCGGCCGTCTCGCCGGCCGCCGCAACCATGCTGGCGCTCGTGGGCGCCAACGTGGCCGTCTTCGTGCTGTGGCGGGTCCCGCCCATGTGGCGGCTGCTCAACCGCTACATGATCGTGGTGCCCGCGACGCCGCGGCCCCTCAGCCTCGTGGGCGCCATGTTCTCGCACCAAAAGGCCAGCCACCTGCTGGCCAACACCATCTTCCTCTGGTTCATCGGCACGCGCCTGCACGACGAGATCGGCCGCCCCGCCTTCCTGCAGGTGTACTTCACGTCCGGTCTGCTGGCCTTCCTGGCCAGCTTGACCAACATTGTGCTGCGCGGCAACCTGCACTTGACGACGCTGGGCGCGTCGGGCGCCATCTACGGCATCACGACGGCGTACTTTATGCTGCACAAGTTCGACGGCTTCAAGATCCTGGGCCTGCCGCCCGATCCCTACAACGGCATCCAGGGGCTTGGCTTTGTCGGCTTGATTCTGGGCCTCAACCTGCTGACGCTGCGCGCCGAAAAGCAGGCCATCGACGTGGTCACGCACTTTGCCGGCATTGCCGTTGGCGCAGCCTTTGGCGAGTACTTGCGCGTCCGGCAGGGCGAGGCAGCCAAGGCCGCAGCCGAAGCGCGGCCCCCGCGGAGCGTGTGGGAGGTGGTGTTTTCGGGAGGCGGCAGCGATGCCCAGCCTGGGGACCCAGAGACCCAGGGGGCAGACAGACGAATGTAGGATAGTAGGAAGCTGTGCCTAGAGCAGTTGACCTCGCGAGATTTGTATATTTGAGCGTCGCACGAGCCATCACGAGACAGGAAAGATAGACGCAATGTTTGCAACTGCGGTCGCCATAGCGAGCAGATGTAGGGAGCCATGGTACAGGGACGATAGACTAAGCTGGGGAGGCAAAGAAATACAAAAAGGAGAAACCAGCGGGATAAACAAGACAGGACGAGAAACGGCAAAGGCGCGTGCCGGGTAGCAGATATGTCAAAAGGGGATCAGAGAGCAACTGGAAAAGGGGGCACAGAAAACACAAAACACAGAACACAAACCAGAGGGCCCAAGGGGTAGAATGAAACCACAGCTGCAGTCCAAATATCCAACCAAGGCGCTGCCATGACAGCAGCAAGACACAATCGAGACGGACAGGCAGTAGAGCAAATGAGAAAAGCAAATCCAAGAAGCCAAGAAAGGTAAGCAAAAAAAAAAGGCAGGTAGAAGCCGCACCGCCAAAAAACCGGACGTGGTATCAACCATGGACAGGCTCATGTGTGCGAGAACAAGGCGGCTCGCTCCGTCTTTGTGATCGAACCTGTGCGCCTGTGCGCTTGTGCGCTTGCGCGCTTGTGTGTGTGTGGCATCTGCCGCCTTGCACCGTCGTGGAAGCGCCGTGCCCCTGTGTTGCTGCATGCACGCGCTTGGCACAGCGCCGCCGCCTCGCTTGTCGTGCCGTCGTACAGCGTAACACCCCGGTCACGGGCATCCCGTTCGGCAGCCGCGCAAAGGTGACAGCGGGCGTGTGCTCCGTATGAAAAAAGGCCCGTGCATCCTGGCGCGGCCATCTCCATGCCTTGGAGACTGGCGATGCGCGACAGGCCCATGCGGCTTTTGGTGGCCGCTGCTCTGGCCCCGTGCAGAATGAAAACACCCCTCGGATGTTTCATGCGCAGACAGGATCGGCAGGGTGCGCAAAGAGACCAGACTAAAACCAAAACCGTGTCCCTGGACGTGCCGACCACGTATCGGAGAATGGGTGACATTAAGAAACAGACCGGCCGTTCAACATGATACCCAGCCCCAGACCCGAGCTGCTGTCCAACCGTAAGAATTCGCGTGGGAACAAAAAGATATAAAAAAAAGGCGACAAAGCCCGTGCCCTGGAAACAAAAGCGGGATATCCTCCCGGACTCCTCTAATTCCTGGCCGGAGCCGGCGCACAAAGCAAACAGACCAGGTCGCCCGAAAGGCGGACGGCAACAGACGGCGCCGCACGAGAACGAAAAGCCACGGGAGGAGAGAAAATAAAAACAGCCCTTCCATCGTATGCACGGGAATAAGACAGGCAAGGCAAGGCAGCACAAATAAAAGGATATGGAGCAAATTGTTGGGGAGAGAACAGAGAGGGACGTGTCGAATGGAAAGAACAAAAGGGGAAATCGAAAACACAAATACAAGGACGAGCGATGAGATAATAAAAAGTAAAGTAAGAGAAAACAGGGGTAAAGAGAAGGAAGAAAAAAAGCAAGGATCCCGTGGGAAAGAAAAGAGGAGACAAAGTGCGGCCGTCCTTCGTCAAGTCGTCAATGCACAGAAAAGCAATGCAAAGCGAGGGGCCCTGCACAGAAAAGCGTCGTAAACGGCCGTCGTGGCCCGTCGCGGCGCGGGCCTTACTGCTGCTGGTTGTTCCACCACTGCGAGGGCGCCTGCTGCTGCTGCGGTGGCGGCGCCTGCTGGCCCTGCCAGCCCTGGGTGACGGCAGGCGAGGCGGAGCTGGACGGGTGCATGTACTGGCGCGGCGTCTGGTCGTACGGGATGCCCTGACCCTGAGACGGGTAGCCCTGGCTGATGCCGGGCATGCCGCCGTAGGGGAGGCCGCCCGGAGGCACCGGGCCGCCGCCGCCGCCGCCGCCGCCGCCGCCACTGCTGCCGCCGCCGCCTCCGCTGCCATGGCGCATCTGGGAGGATGCGGGGGGCTGCTGGTGATGGGGAGGCTGCTGGTGGTGGGGGGGCTGCTGGTGGTGGGAAGGCTGGGGGCCGGAGGCCGGGTGGCTGTAGCTGTACTGAGGCGTGGGCGGAGCCTGCGGCCACATCTGGCTGGGCTGCGGGTAGTTGTAGCCCGGAGGCTGCGACAGCGGGCCTGACGATCCTAAGAAGAGGTCAGTCAGCACGGGACGGGACGAGGGACAACAGACAAGGGCCGGGGCGGGGTCGGAGACGCACTCTGCAGAGAGGAGGGCATGGCGCTCGGAGGCGCCGGGATGGGCTGGGAGTACGGGGCGGCCGTCATCATCATCTGGGGGCTGTGGTGGACCATGCCGGAGGGGTGCTGCAGGCCGCTGGCAGCGGCGGTGGCGGCGTGGGCGGTGGAGCCGGGACGGCCAGCGCCGGAGGGCCCCATGGAAGAGGACGAGGCACCGCCGCCCGAGGCGGCGGCGGCAGCGGCGGCGGCGGCAGCGGCGGCGGCGGTGGACGAGGACTCGGAGGAGGAGACGACGCCCTGCGGGGACGTCAGGCTGGGGGGCGGGGGCGGCTGCTCGTGGGGGCGGCGCCAGAGGGTCTGCATGTAGTCGTTGCGCATGTCGCGCTGCTGGTTGACGGAGCGGTTGAACTCGGCAGCGTGGTGGGCCTGGGTGTGAATCTCGGCGAGGGGCGCGGGCTGTGAGCGGTCCTGGTAGGCGGGGCCGGTGATCTCCTGGCGGGGGCCGGTCTTGAGGATGCTGGCGTAGTCGCGGCTGCGGGTGTCGGCATAGTCGGGCTGGACGAGCTGGGAGGGGGGGCCGGTGGCGAACTGGCCCGGGGTGTTGCTGTAGACGATCTCGGGGTGGGGGTTGCCGAGGAGCGGGGGTGCGGCGGCGGCGGCGGCCTCGGCGGCGGCCTCGCGGGCCTTGGTGCCGCCGGGGCGCTTTTCGCCGGCGAGGTCGGCCTCGGTAAAGCCCTGCTTGCGGGCCTTGGACTCCCAGTAGTCGTCGCGGACGCGGCGGCCGCCGACAATGACGCGGCTGCCGAACTGGCGGAACATGCTGCGGGCGGTGACGATGGCGATCTGGCGAGAGCGGTAGGAGAAGGGCAGGATCTCCTGGGCAACGAGGTCGTCCTTTTCGACCTGGTTGGCAATGATCTTGTAGAGGGAGCGATTCTTGTTGAAGAGCAGATAGGAGTCGCGGTAGCCGAGGACGCGGGCGCACTCGGTGGCGAGCATGAAGAGCTTGTCGCCGCGCTGGGGGACGAGGAAGGTGCGGCAGCGGTACTCGCGGCCGCCGAGCAGCTGGCCGTTGGGCAGGACCTTTTTCTCGCCGGCCTCGTCGATCTCGCGAGGCAAGTACTCGTCGTTGCCGGGGCCGAGCTGGTCGGTGGTGTGGTCGCGGACGGTGGGGAGGGCCTTGAGGGTGGCGGTCTTGACGGGCGTCTTGACGGGAGAGGAGGCCTGTGGCGCGGGCGGCGGGGGCGGGGGTTGCTGGCCGAGAGGCTGGCCCTGTGCGTGCGGTGCCGGGCCGGGGCCGTGCGCCTGGCTGGAGCCCTGGCCCTGGCTCTGGCTGGGCGGCGCGGACGAGCCGGATGGCGGCACGTAGGAGTGTTGCTGCTGGTGGTGATGGTGCTGCTGCGGGTGCTGCTGGTGCTGCGGGTGCTGCTGGTGCTGCTGGTGCTGCTGGTGCTGCTGCTGCTGCTGCTGCTGATGCTGCTGGTGCTGGTGCTGGGCGGCAGAGGCCGACGGGGAGGAAGCCGGCTGGGAGGCGGCCGACTGGGAGGCGGCCGACTGGGACGGCATGGGCGGGCTGTGGGCGTGGGAGGAGGGCGACGGCAGCGGCAGGTGTGTCGGGGGCCCGGCGGCGGCGGCGGCGTGGGGGGGCATGGGCTGGGAGGCCATGGCAGACAGCGGGGGCACGCTGGGCGGCTGGATCAGGGTCTCGGTGGCCTGGGGGGCGGGCTTGTAGGGGTTCAGTGGGCGGCCGCGCTTCCGGGGGTTGTCGCTGTCATCGCCGGGGGGGGCGTGGTGGCTGGGGTCGGGGGGGTAGCCTTCGGGCGAGCGACTCCGTTTCACGCCACGGGAGACGTTGGCGAGATCTGAGCGGCGGACATCAGCATGGGACGGACGCGGGTGGAAGCGTGTGAGCGGAGGGGGGGAAGAGGAGGAGGAGGAGGAGGAGACTGGACAATGGGCGGGCAAAAGGAAATGGGCACGACGCGAAAGCAAGCGGCAGGGCGTAGGGCGTTTATTGTTCCCCCTCCGGCCTCCACTTTGCTGTATCCCGGACGCGCGCGAGACGAGCGGCGCGACGATCGAGGACGGCTGGGCAGGGAGGCGGCGAAGTAAGGGAGGAGGGGGGGCGCGGATGAACGGTGCACAGGGACACAGGGACGGGCGAGTGGTGACGAAATGGGGTCCAGCGGGTCTCCTGGGGAGAAAGGACGGAACCAAAAAGACCGAAGGAAAAGAAAGGACAGGGGAGGCAGGCAAGACAAGGAAGAACGAGGGAGGGCGAGACAGCGGGCCAGTCAGAGCGAGACAGCGGCCAGCCAGACCGGCCAGACCCAGACCGAGGCCAGGCAGGCCAGGCAGGCCGGGCAGGCAGGCCAGACGGCCAGACAGAGGAGGTCAGAGCGCGAGACCACCTAGACGGGCGGCGGGGGCGAGACAGACACGACACAAAAGGAGGAATGCGGATGCAAGGGAATTTGGAGAGAGAGCAGAAAAGCAGAAGAAAAGCAGAAAAGCGGAAAAGCAGCAGCGGCGGCGACAACATACCAGAGGCCAGCGCAGCAGGGTCGATGGTTGCACTGTCGGCGCCGTTGGCGGGTGCGGAGTACATGGGTGCGGCAGCGACGGGACGACGGCGACCGTTCTGGGGGAACGACGTGTCGCGATGCCGTTGGTGTTTGCAGACGATGGGACGGGGAGGGTCGGCGTTGTGTCGCGCAGTAGTCGATGGAGGCCAGTGGAGGCAGAACCAGGGAAGGGGCAGATGCCAGCGATGCCAGCGGACAGCTAGGCGGAAAGGGCGAGCGGCGGCGGGCGTGGAGCCAGCATATGGTTGGCGCGGCTGGTCCGCTCTTTCCTGTCGCGGTCGGTGGCAGTGGCGGGTTGTTTTGCTGCTTGCTGGTCGCTCGGTCGCTCAGTCGCTCGGTCGCTCAGTCGCTCGGTCGCTCGGTCGCTCAGTCGCTTGGTCGCTATCGCTTGGTCGCTATCGCTCGGTCGCTCGGTCGCTTCCTGGGTCGCGTCGCGCGCGGATCGTTCGCGGTCGCGTCGTGCGCGTGGTGTTGCAGGAGGACGGCGGACGGCGGGAGGGAGGAAGAAAGGATGGGTTGGGTGGATATGGGGCCAGCGGCGACGGTCGAGTCGGAAGACAGCGAAGGGCGAGAAGAGGAGAAGGGGAAGGGGAAGGGGCGGCGGCGGCGGCGGCAGGCGGGCGGGCGGGCAGGCAGGCAGGACAGGGGGGGGGGAAGGACGAGGCGGGAGAGGGAGGGGGGGGGGGGCGGCGGAAGGAGGAGGGAGGGAGGGGAAGGGAGAGAGAGGGAGGGGGGTGTGGCAGACGGGGCGGGCGCGAGGGGACGATGAACGGGAGGGTGGGAAGGGCTGACAGCGGACGTCGGGCGAGCGCAGCTCGAGGACCGAAAAAAAGAAGGGCGGTTGCACGCAGCGCAGGCCACAACGGGGCCAGCGGATACGGAAGGCTGAAAGCGCCGCTAGGTGGCCGATAGACAGGGAAGCGCTGGAAGCGGCTTGGCGCGGCAGCAGGGCGGTCACGTGTGCTGTAGGATATACGGAGTACGGGAGGTGTCAAGGGTAAGTCCTGTAACCTCCGTATTTGCCAATACAGCAGCATCGGTGGAGAGCAGGCCCAGATGGACGCGATCTGGCTGCACGGCACGGCGGGGACGACACGAGGGCGTCGAGACACATGCTCGGCGGCTGCGGGACGACGCGAGGGGGTGGCCCGGTGGCAGGTGGGTTGTAGGTGCGGCAGCGTGCAGCAAAGCGGAGTGCTGTGCCTACGGAGCACGCCGTACAAGTATGCTTAGAGCACAATCGAGCACAATCGTGCGGAAGCCGCGGAAGTTGTCCGTCGCACGGGACGCGTACGAGTACAAGTACATGTGCGAGCGCGGCGCCTGTACGCTGGGCGCGCCCGAGGCAGGTACCTGTACAAGGGCGGGAGCCGCCATCAGCCAATGGCAACGCGTGCTATTGGCCACGCGCAAGCCGGATCCGCTGGAGCTAGCGGCGCTAGAGCGGCCAAGTGAAAAGCATAGCATATGCTTTACAACGAAGATACGTATATTTGCTTCTGAGTCTATGGAGTCTGCTTCAATTTTATCTGGGTTTTGGAGGACGCTCTGTTTACTTTGTACAGCTACTTGTATCTTACAGAGGCCCCAAGTCCGTACGGAGTACTCCTCCAGACAGACAGGCCTCGTATCGCCTGCTGCTTTGGGCTAGTCGTGTGACGGCGCTACAGGCAATAGCGCCTGCACTACACAAGCGTCGTATTTGTACTGCATGCGCCCGGCTGCTGCCACCCACCGCGCCGCCGCCGTGGGAAGCGCTGTGGCCTGCGGGTGTCCGCGCCGACTGCACATCTCGAATACAACGACGGAGTGGTGTGGAGGTGGTGATCCGCGTGCATCCTCCACTTGTGTAAATAGCTGCAGTTGTAGTTGTATGCTTAGTTGCATATCCGGCCCGCTGCGCACATTGTGCTTGTTTCCGCGGCATCGCCAGATGCCCGCTTGTCTACCTATTCGCTGCCGTCGCTGTCCAAAGCCTCGTCGTCGTCAAGCCCTGTCCGGTCGTCCAAGCCGTCGTCCGCGTCCGCGTCTGCGTCTGCGTCCACGTCTTCCTCTTCGTCGTCATCGTCGTCGTCGTCGTCGTCCTCCTCCTCCTCCTCCTCCTCCTCCTCCCCCTCCTCTTCTCCCTCCTCCTCATCCTCCCCCTCCTCCTCTCCCTCGGTGCCCTCCATGTCGTCGGCGCCCGCCCCGTGCGTCCGCTTGGCTTTCTTGGCTTGCGGCGGCGCATTGCGCCCTGCCGCACCCGCCGTGCCGCCAGCCTTGCTCGTGGACTCCGCTGCCGCCGCCCCCACCTCCCGCCCGTCGCCCGACGCCGACGCTGCAAACGACGTCTCCCCGTCCGCCCCCAGGGCGCTCACGTCTGCATCCTCGCCGTCGTCGCCGCCTGCCGGCTTGTCGCTGTCCGACGCCCTCTTAGCCGCCGCCACCCGCTTCCGATAGTCGGACCGCTTGGACGTCTGGATCTGGTTGAACTCTGCCATCGCGTCAGTGCGTGCTCGTAGACCTGCGGGGGGGACAGAGAGAGGGCCGCTCACGCGCAAACTCGGCCTCCAGGATCGGCCGCATGAACCCAAACTCAATGTCGTCCAGCGCCGCAAACACGTCCGCCGGCATAATCGTCTTCTTGCCCGCTTGCGTCGTCAGCGTGTTGGCCCTGTATTCCGTTAGCCCGTTAGCCAGCGTGCAACAACACAAGTGGGACCTGGGGAGGGGGCAGAGCACGCACGCGTTCGCCAGGTGGCTGATAAACACCGTGGCGCTCTTGCCCATCGCCGTGATGGCGCTGCCCTGCACCTGGGTGTTGGGCGGCAGCACGCCCTTGGCCAGCCGCGTGATGATGGAGCGCGGCATGTTCAGGTCCTGTCTTGTCAGCCACCACCAGCCTGCCGTCACACGTGGGCCGTCCTCCAGCCTCCGGCCTCCGGCGTCCGGCCTACCTCGATCGCCACCCCGTCGCCGCCCCGCGATTCTCGCCGCTCCTTGCCCTTTTCCTTCTCCCGCTCCCTGTCCTTCTCGTCGCCGCCGTCTGTCGCGCCCGTCTCGCCCGTTGTGGCCGCCGCGTCCGCCGCGTTCGGCCCGTCCGCCGCGTCCGCCGCCCCCGCCTCGTCCGCCGCGGGACTGGCTCCCGACGCGCCCGCCAGATCCGCCAGCGTCAGCGTCGCCGCCGCGGACGCTCCCGTCGTCGGCCGCAGCTCGTCCCCGCTGTCGGCTGCCGCCCCGCCGCTGCCACCACCCGCGTCGCTTTTGCGAGGAGGCATTGTCCAGCCTCTCGGCGTCGTGCTGTCTGCGGAGCGTTCCGTCGTTCGGCCTGTCCTGGCCTCCTGTCGTCCTGGCCGCGCTCTCCCGTGCCTCGTCGCCGTGTTCCCGTCGCTTCAATCGCACAAACGTGGCCCGGTCGCAGAGCTCAGGTGTGGCCGTGCAGGTGTTGCCTGAACAAGCGCCAGCTCGGGAAGCAAAAAGGTGACGTTCGAAAAGTGGGGCCAAAGTCGCGTCCTGGTCGCGTAAAGCGATGGCTTCCACGCCCGACCACACTCCGCCCATCTATCCCATCTGCTCCGTCTGTGGCTGGCCAGGCCCATCTCCATGCTCATGCTTACACAACGCCGCACCTGGGTGCCTAGGCAGTGCGAGGGTGGCGGCCACAGGCCCCCATCGGGACGGCCACCCATTCCCAACCCCTGCGCGCCTCTCCCGCTGCCGCCACCGCACCGTTCTATCTGCGCAGACAACGCGGGATGCAACCCAGCGAAAGCAGCCCTTCAGCCCGAGACTGCACGACGTCGCACATCTGCTCCCTCGCCTTGCTCGCCGGGACATGGCTCGACTTTGTATCATACTGGTTCATACTGGTGGCGTGCTGAGTAATACGATGCGATAACGATAAGCCGAGCTCACCGGTTTGTCCGATGGCATTTTTTCTGCCCGCCGCCAAAACGGCACGCCTCGACGAGCCCTCACGTCGTCCCCCTCCCCCCGGCAGCACCCCAGCACGCGCGACCGAGCGAGCCATGGCGTCCCTGAAGCGCCCCGCGCCGAGCGATGAGCACCTCGTGTCCAACCTGTCCAGCAAGGCCTTTGTGCGCACCACCAAGAGCGGCAAGGTCCAGAAGATCGTCCGCGAAGTCTACCTGCGCCAGGACATCCCGTGCTCGTCCCAGCTCTGCGTAGCCTGCCAGGAGCATGCGCCACGCGATGCGGCCGGCCGTGGTAAGGAGAGACCGAGCAAGGCGCGCACGGGTCCGCCCCCTCTCCGCTCCCTCGCTGACCATCGTCCTTCTCAGTCGCCCCTTTCGTCCTCAGCGACCGTCCCGCCGGAACCGCCGCCTTCCCCCAGGGCCACTACCTCGTGCCCGACACGAACGCCTTCCTGACCGCCATGGACCTCTTCGAGCACACCTCGGCCTTCTACGACGTCGTCGTGCTGCAGGTCGTGCTCGAGGAGGTGCGCAACCGGTCGCTGCCCCTCTACAACCGCCTCATCGGCCTGACCCGCAGCGAGGAGAAGCGCTTCTATGTCTTCTTCAACGAGTTCTGCCTGGAGACCTACGTTGCCCGCGCCGCCGGGGAGACCATCAACGACCGCAACGACCGCGCCGTGCGCCGCGCCGTCCAGTGGTACGGCGAGCACCTGGCCCGCGCCGCCGCCGCCCGCCCCGGCGCGTCGGCCCCGGCCGTCGTCATGCTCAGCAACGACCGCGACAACCTGCGCAAGGCCCGCAGCGACGGCCTGGCCGCGAGCTCGCTGGCCGACTACGTCCGCGGGCTCGACAACGCAAACGTCCTGCTCGACATGCTGCCCGAGTCGCAGGATCCGTCCGTGACGGCCCTGCGCGAGGAGAAGAAGGCCGGCCTCGACGACCGGCACCTGTACCCGGAGTATCTGACCCTGTCCAAGATGATGACGGGCGTCAAGGCCGGCCTCCTGCACCAGGGCAACTTCAGCGTGTCGCCCTACAACTACCTCGAGGGCTCCGTGCGCGTGCCCGCCTTCCCCAAGCCCCTGCTGGTGCTGGGCCGCGAAAACATCAACCGCGCCGTCGACGGCGACACCGTTGTCGTCGAGGTCCTGCCCCGCGACCAGTGGAAGCAGCCGTCCACCAAGATCATCGACGAGGAGACGATCACCAAGAACGAGAGCGCCGACGCGGGCGACGACGACGACGACGGCGCCGGCGGCGGCCCGGCCGGCCGCGGCCGCGGCGACGACCTGGTCTCGGCCACGGAGCGCAGGGCCCTGCAAGAAGAGGTGCGCCAGACACAGATCCAGGCCGGCCAGGGCGACCGCGGCAAGGGCGGTAAGGGCACCACCGCCTCCTCCTCCTCCTCCTCCTCCTCCTACGTCGAGCCGACGGCACGCGTCGTCGGCATCGTCCGGCGCAACTGGCGCCAGTACGTCGGGCACATTGACCAGACGTCCGTCAGCAAGGCCACCGGCCAGGGCCGCAAGCAGGAGTCGGTGTTTGTCATCCCCATGGACAAGAAGATCCCCAAGATCCGGCTGCGCACGCGCCAGGCCGGCGAGCTGCTGGGCAAGCGCATCCTCGTGGCCATGGACGCCTGGGACCGCGACTCGCGCCACCCCGTCGGCCACTTCATCCGCGCGCTGGGCGAGCTGGAGACCAAGGCCGCCGAGACAGAGGCCCTGCTGCTCGAATACGACGTGCAGTACCGCCCCTTTCCCAAGACCGTGCTGGACTGCCTGCCGCCCGAGGGCCACGACTGGCGCGTGCCCGCCAGCAAGGAGGACCCCGGCTGGGCCGGCCGCGAGGACCTGCGCGAGCTGCTCATCTGCAGCATCGACCCCGTCGGCTGCCAGGACATTGACGACGCCCTGCACGCCCGCCCGCTGCCCAACGGCAACTGGGAGGTCGGCGTGCACATTGCCGACGTGTCGCACTTTGTCCAGCCCAACAACGCCATGGACCACGAGGCCAGCATCCGCGGCACCACCGTCTACCTGGTCGACAAGCGCATCGACATGCTGCCCATGCTGCTGGGCACCGACCTGTGCTCGCTCAAGCCCTACGTCGAGCGCTTCGCCTTCTCCGTGCTGTGGGAGATGACCCCCGACGCGGACGTCGAGCACGTGCGCTTCACCAAGTCCGTGATCCGGTCGCGCGAGGCGTTCAGCTACGAGCAGGCCCAGCTGCGCATCGACGACGCCTCCAAGCAGGACGACCTGACGCGCAGCATGCGCGCCCTGCTGCAGCTGTCCAAGAAGCTCAAGCAGAAGCGCCTCGATGCCGGCGCCCTGAGCCTGTCGTCGCCCGAGGTCAAGGTGCAGATGGAGTCCGAGACCTCCGACCCCATCGACGTCCAGACCAAGGCCCTGCTCGACACCAACTCCCTCGTCGAGGAGTTCATGCTGCTGGCCAACATTGCCGTGGCCACCAAGATCCACGACGCCTTCCCCCAGACCGCCCTGCTGCGCCGCCACGCCCCGCCGCCCCAGACCAACTTTGACGAGCTGGCCCGCCAGCTGCGGGCCGCCGGTCCGCCCGGCGCCGGCGACGCCGGCTTCACGCTCAGCACCGAGTCGTCCAAGGCGCTCGCCGAGAGCCTGGATGCGTGTGTCGACCCCAACGAGCCCTTCTTCAACACCCTCATCCGCATCCTCGCCACCCGGTGCATGACCGCCGCCGAGTATTTCACCGCCGGCACCCTGGCCTACCCCGAGTTCCGCCACTATGGCCTGGCCACGCCCATCTACACGCACTTCACCTCGCCGATCCGGCGCTATGCCGACCTGGTCGTGCACCGCCAGCTGGCCGCCGCCATTGGCTACTCCTCCAGCGCCACGGCCACGCGTGGCCGCCTGTCGGCCATTTGCCGCAACATCAACGTGCGCCACCGCAACGCGCAGCTGGCCGGCCGCGCCAGCATCGCCTACTACGTCGGCCAGGCTGTGCGTGGCCGGGAGACGACCTCGGAGGGCTTTGTGATGCGCGTTTTCAGCAACGGCTTTGTCGTGCTCGTCCCCCGCTTCGGCATCGAAAGCGCCATCCGTCTGCGGGACCTTGCCACGCCGGAGCCGGCCGCCGCATTTGACGCCGACAAGTACACGCTCGAGACCAGCATGGCCGTTGGGTCCGGCGATGGCCAGGGAGGCAGCGACCTGAAGCCCGTCACGATCCGTCTGTTCCAAAAGGTCACGGTGCGAATCACCGACCACAAAGACGAGACCACGGGCAAGCGGAGTGCACGCATGGAGCTGGTGGAGGCATGATGATCATGGTTGGGCTTGGAGCGGTCTGCGCCGGGCGCACATTGGGCACTTTGTTCTCATGGTTGTGACAGATATACCCGGAGTACAGATTTAATGGTCCAGCTTGGTTCCAGGTTCCAAAAGGCAAGGAAAACTCTACCCAAAATCGATAGGAAAGATATGTAGAAAGACAAGGGTATTGCCCATAGTATGGCACAAAATAAATCCAATCCTCAGAAAGAGCAGCATCTAGGAGCAAAAAAAAAAAAAAAGGGGGGGGGGGGGACAAAGGAAACAAAGGGTACATCAGAGAGTATACCTTGAACGACAAGAGCAGGAAAATGGGCAATGCTGCCTTGGACGCGAACTAGGATGACGCCGTAGTGGTCGAACGATGTCCCGTATTCGGCCGGCTCGTACGGAAATGATGCGGGACGCGGGGAACGGGCGGTGGTCCTGAATAGCTGAGCGCGGGGATGCTCAAGCCGTAGGCCTCCGTGCGGCCCTGGGGGTCATGCTGGTCGATCTCGACCCGGATGGCCACGTCCAGGCTGCCGTCGTTGCCCTTGCCGTGCAGCTCGCCCGCTGCCTTGTGCTCCGTACCGGCGCCCTCTTCTCCCGCGTGCAGTGCGTGGTGGCCGCTGCGGCCAGTTGGCGACGACGCCTTGGGCACACTGGCGCCGTTGCTAGACCCCGGAGGCAACCCGTTTTGCGCGGCCCCGTCGGTGCTGCCGTTGGTGCCGTTGCCCCTGCGCCTCGAGGCCGAGCGGCGGCGGAAGCGGGATGAGCTGCGCGAGTGCGTCGACGCAGCCACGTTTGGTGTAGCAGGCGGTGCTCCGTCTGCCTCTCGCGCCGGCGCACGGCTCCTCTCCGAGGCGGGGTTGTTGGGAGAGTTCTCCGTGATGACGGCGAAGTTCCGGCTCGGCATGGTGACCTGGTTGTGGCCTGCAGTTTTGGTCGACGTGCCGGGATCCTTGTTGAAGAACTTGAAGAGCGTCTCGTCCGTCGAGCCGTTCAGGTGGTGGATCTTGTTGCGTCGGGCGAGCAGGTTCGCAACAGCAGCCGGGGGCGGCTTGTTGGTGATGGCCGACGACACCACGTTGATCATGAGTCGGTAGTCGTGCTCGGACGGCACATTCAGCTCGGGATTGGCGTAGAACCGGCCGAGCGCGGCAAGATGGACGTCGCCGCCCAGAATGGTAATGCGCACAGAGAACTCGGCGCTCACTGCCTGCAAGCGCTCCACGAGCCAGTTGCGCTCCTTCTTGTGCGTGCGAGCTGTGTAGTGGTCGTCGAGGTCGTCAAGAAGATCGACACTGCCATCAAAATAGTTGAAGAAACCCCCGCCTATGGCCGACTGTCAGCAGCGGTATAACCACCCAGGCAATGTGGGCTCTGGTGCATCAACAGCAGGCAGGACATACCGAGGCCAAATCGTCGGTTCATAAACTTGACCGGGCCCATGACGGGGCTGTTGAAAACATTCTCCAGCCAGGTCAAGCGCTACCGATGCGTCAGTGGCTGGACTTGGTGAGCAGAGAAAACGGCTGACGAGACGGCGTACCGGGTATGCAATGGGAATGCCCAAAAGCAGAATAAGGTGCGTGATCGGCTCGCCTGCGGCGGCCGCAGCACGGAGCTCCGTGGCCAAGCGGTCAAAGATCAGCTCGTACGTCTCGGGGTAGTTGACTTGGTGGCGCGTCCGCTGGTGGCCATGTCAGCGACAACACGCTCGAGACGAGACACAGGGTAGATGCTCCTCACCTCTGTTCGTGCGTCGATGCCGAGAAACGCCATGCGGGCACCCAGCCTACAATACATATTGTGAGAGTGCTCCGCAACGTAGGGCTGGTGCGCGGCCGTTAGCAGATGTCCAGTGTTTCCCGCCTCTGCTCCAAAGCTGTTCAACATGCACGTACACCCGGCTTCGTTCCAATAATGTAATTGGGCTCGATGATCCGCGGCGCAACATAGGTGTCGACCAGCTGGGCAGGAACCGGTGCATGGGAATCTGCGGTTCGCGGAGCATCTGCAAAATCCAGGATGAGCGCACGAAACGTCCAGCTGAGCGTTTTGCAAGCATACCGGACGTAAACGTAGAGACCGGCGGCGGCAGGTGGTGCTGAAACAGCATGTAGTACTTGTGGGCCGTCCCACCAATGCCGCGGAAGACCTATGTAGATTGTGTTAGAACACATCATGACCGCGCTGTCGGGGAGTCTGGGTGAAGGCATACATCGCAATTCATAAACTCGTTCACATACGAGCCGAAACCGTCGATGATCTGCCCGCCAGGTCAGCAAACACACGGGGGAAAAAAGACGAGGAGCGTTCGGCAGAGACGCACGTCGTGGTCGTCCCAGATGTTGAGCTGCGGAATCTGGCCATTGGCCGACGCAAACGGCTCGGTCGAGTACCACGTGATGTAGTTGTTGAGGTAGAAGTCGTCGCACTGCTGGCGGAGCGTTTCGGGAAAGGGGAACTCGCGGCGCTTCTTGGGGTTGCCGATGGCGGTCCATTCGCGGAGGGGCCCGGCCACGCGGATGCTGTCGTTGTAGATCTGGTCGCCGCCGCCGATCATGACGTGGAAGGGCGCCTTGTCATGGCAGCGGATCACGTCGTTCCACAGGGCTGGCCCGCTCCAGGCATCCTCGTCCGTGCCGACGCTGAATCCGTTGCACGAGTAGAAGAGGATGCGCATGGACTCGGTGATGGCCGGGACAAAGAAGTAGCTGGTGCGCGGCTTGGTCGCGCTCGCG
Source organism: Ophiostoma fasciatum (assembly GCA_019925495.1). NCBI lineage: Eukaryota > Fungi > Ascomycota > Sordariomycetes > Ophiostomatales > Ophiostomataceae > Ophiostoma > Ophiostoma fasciatum. The sequence continues at coordinate 16,195 of JADHKM010000004.1, read as the reverse complement.
TAGCGCATGTCCGGCAAGGAGTACTGCCAGCGGGACTCGGTCTCGCGCACCGGGACGGCCAGGTCGAAGCGCCAGAACGTGTTGCGCGGGTCCGAGTAGAGGCAAACACCCTGCACCTCCTGGAGATGGCCGCCCGGAGCAACAGCAGAGCCCGCGCCATTCGCGGACGGCCCGCCGTCGGCGCCGGCTGCCCCCGGCTCGATAGCCGTCGCGGTCGTCGTCTTCGCCGCGCCTTTGTCGGCGCCGCCCTCGGCCGGGCCGAGAAGCAGGGTGGGCACAAACGGCTGTGTCTTGCCGCCGCCACGCGTCACAATGAGGGCGCTGCCGATCCAGCGCCCGTCTTCCATGCGGCGGTAGTTCAGCAGCGGGCCCACGACAATCTCCTTGCCGTCCGCCGGCGCGCCTTGGACTCCGTCCGCCTGCCCGTTGGCTGAGGCAGGGACGACAATGGGCGTGAACTTGGGCGTCGATCCGGCGCCGGGGCTGCCTTTCCCCGGCTCCTTGGCGGCCGCAGACGCGCCGCCACCCGCCGCCGCCGCCGCCTCCGCGGGTGTGATCCGAGATGCGTTGAGAAAGTCCGTCAGATCACGGACGCTGTTGCCGCCGCCGCCACTGCCGCCGCCGCTTCCGCCGCCGCTACCGCCGTGCCCACCCGCCGCCGTAGCCGCCGCGTGGCGGGCAAACGCGGGCGACTCTTGGTGGCGCCAGCGGTTGGCCGACGCATGGGGGTTCCTGCCGCTTGTGCCACCAGCGGCACTCGGGTCGTCTGTGCCGCCGGCATCGTCCCCGTGGAGGTGGGAGGGGTAGGAGGGATGCTGTTCGGCCATTGTCGTTCGGCAGCGGGCTCGCACTCGGGGCCGCACGGGTCGGTCTCAGTGTTGCACAGCGTGTCGCGTTTCGGTCACGACAGGAAGCAACAGCACGCGGCTTGCCTGCTCGGAGTGTCTCTGGCGTGGGGGGCGCGTGAGGAAGAGGAGGAAGAGGAGAGAGCCAACTCGACCTGTCGGCTTCTGGGCAAGAGGACGAGAACCAGCAACAACAAAGCAGTCCCGGAGAGAGCTAGCGAGTCTGCTCCGTACTCCGGAGACAACTTGTCACGAGGAGTGGAGGCGAAACGTCCGGGTCGGGTCGGCCAGTGCGATGACGGGGCGATAGAGAAGCAAAACGAGGCCACGATGCACGAACAGAGCAAAATCAGACCAGAAGAGCAGGCCGCCGCAGCCGTCAACAACGAAGGAAGCAGCGCCCCGGGACGCGCAGAGACACGGGGAAGGCGCCAAGCTCGCTAGCGGGCCAGCACAGTGCAGACCGTGCTTGCGACCAGCTCACTCAGCGTGAACAAGCGCGGTCGCGTCATATGCCCGAAAAAGAGCCCTAAGCATATGCTTACGGCGGCCTCCAACGAAACTGACGTCGGCGGACTGCGTGCGTGCGCTACTCTGCACTGTGCAATCAGTGCCGAACCTGCGCTAAGCGCGTGAGAAGTGGAGACCTGATTGGTCTAGGGTCCCGACACGACGCATCGGCCAATCAGCGTCCTCCGCTTGGCAGCTTTCAGCTTGCGTTGTCTGTCTGGTGACGTGGTGTTGACTTTGTGTGTATAAACTTCCTGGTCAATATGCTTCAATATACTGCGCTCGTTGTCGTATATATGCTCAACAGTTTTGAATACAGCACACCCAGTGTGCAGGAAGACGTCGACACAGCCGCACAAAGGTGGCGTGTCGTCGCATATCAAAAGACCGGCACCCGCAACAGGATCCCAAGAGAAAAAAAGAACATTGCCCTCCAAGAGAACGGAAAACCCGAAATAAATAAATAAATAAAAAGAAAGAAACGAAGCTGGCTGGCACCTCTACCCAATGGCCCGGCCAATGCTTTCGAGGTGCTCCAGGCTGCTGCTGCTGCGTTCGCGCCCGGTCCGTAGGCCGTCGTGGGTAGGGGGTCTCGCAAGCGACAGCCCGCCGAGCAGGGGCAGCTCCCTCTCGTCGAGCGGCGCTGCACCACCGCAGCCGACCGTTCCCGGGGCGTCCCTCGACGATAGCGAGAAGGAAAGGGAGCCGCTGCGCGGCTGCTGTCGCGAGTGCAGGCGCCGGAGCTGCGCCTCGGACGGGCGCCGCTGGAGGGACAGCAGCCCCAGGCTGGACGGACTGGAGGCCAGCTCCGACCCGGCATAGCCGATGCTGCGGCCGCTGACGGAGCTGTTCGTCCGCGCGCTGCGCGAGCGGGCATGCCAGATGGCGACGCCGCTGTCGTAGCTTCTGGCCGGCGATGGCTGGCTGGGCTGGCTGCTGCTGCTGGCGCTGCGTGCATGCGCGCCCGCAGGACTGCCCGGGCTGCGGGGGCTCTTCAGCAGCCGCGGGAGCTGCTGCCGCTTGGGTGGCGGCGGCAAATAAGACGGGTCGCCGGGGATGGCCTCGTCGGTCAGGCCGGCCCGCGCGTTCGGGGCCCGCGCCCGCTGGAGGGCCGTCGGAGCGTGGACGTCGCGGTCCTGGTCGAGGCTGAACCGGCCGGCCATGCCGCGCGACATCGAATGGCTCAACGACAGGGACCGAGCCGACCGAGGCGACATCTCCTCGGACCGCCGATATGCCGGGGTGCTCGGCTGCGACGAGAGCGGTGGCCGCTGCTGCTGCTGCTGCTGCTGCTGCGGATGTGCCTGCAGCGGGTCTCCTTCGTAGACAATGACGTTGGACGGCGTGCGTTTCTCCAATGATCGGGGTGCGCCGACAGAACCGGCGCTGTCGAGACTGATACCCCGGGCCCGCGTCGGCGGGGGCGGGAGTGGGCTGTCCTGCCTGTCTTGCCTGTCTTGCCTCTGCACCGTAACGCCGGCGCCGAGAGCGCTGGCAGACGGAAGCGATGGCGCATCGCCGTCTCCGCTCGCTGCTGCGCCCACGAGCGGGACGGGCTCCTTTTCCGGCCGGCCTACGCTCGGCGGTGCTGGCTGGCCCACCTTCCAGGTCTCGATCTCGTCGTCGCCGATGGGCGAGACGCCCCGGGGGAAGAAGGGGCGCCCCCTTTTCTTCCGGTAGCGACAGCAGGCGTAGACAATGACAGCGGCGACGACGACACCCACAACCGGGAGAACACTGCTGAGCACAATGACTGTCGTTCGGCTGGTAGCGCCGCCTCCGGTCGCGGCAGGCTCCATCCCGGAGGCGGACGGGGCTGGCTCGACGGGCCGAGTTGTCGCGGTCATGGCGCGCGGAGGCTGGCGAAGCAGTCTGCGCGGAAGCCGCGGTGGAGCCCGGCCGCGCAGACGGCGAGGCTCGTCAGGCGTTGGTCGGCGACGGCAAGATCCGCCGGCGACTGTGGCTGTATCGGCACTGAGCAGGTGAGCCCAGGGGGGCGTAGTGACGAGGCAGCGAGCAAACGAGGCAGGGAGACGAGAACGAGATGATAGGAAAGCGAAAGGACCCAAGAGCCGAGGGCAGGAGAGGAGGCGATGGTGTGATAAGGTGACGGAACTGGGGAGGAAGGGGGATGACGAGGAGAGGAGAGGGGAGGGGAGGGGGGCGGAAACGGTCAGCGGGAGGGCGCCATGGAGAGAGGGCAGCCAGCAGCAAGCCAGAGGCGGTCTCTTCCCATGTCGGGGACGGTGAGAGCGGGACGAGAAGACGATGCAAAGGACGAAAATAGGAGTGATGGTTCTTCCCGTGGAAGCCAGGTCGGGGCCCCCAGCAGAGAGGACATACGGAGTATATGCTTACGGGGCATTCCTCCGTACGCTCGAATACAAACACCATGCGGTTACAATCGTGCGGAGCACAGCTGCAGCTACGGACTCGCTGCAACGCACAAGTATATACGCCCCGCCGTCGTTTGTCCTGTCGAGAACGCTGCAGAAAGGCGGTCGTTTGAGGCTGGCAGGGGCAAGGGCGGCGGCGTGGGAGTGGGGGGAGGGGGCCAAGGAGCTCGGGGCGTGTGTGCCTGGACAGGGGGCTGATGGAGAAAAGCGAGCTCGTGCCCGCTTGATGCAGGAGCAAGGACGCCTCGCAGCCAATCCTGTTGGCGCGCCGGTCAGCGTCCCGCGCCAGGTAGCATGCTCTTTGGCGCTGCGGCCAGGCCAGGGCGCAGAAGAGGGTGTGAGGGAGAAAACACGGACCCGGTCCAGGGTCGGCGTCGTTGGTGATTCGACTCGCAGCACGGAGTGGGTATAACGGCGGGCATTATATATACTCGGTGGAGGTCAGACGGCCACGCGGGAGGTCGAGGGGGGTGGACAGAGAGACAGACGGCGCACCTGCGCGGAGCAGACCGCCGTGTCCGGGCTAGCGGGGGACATGAAGCAGCGGCGGCTGAAGACGTGCATTCCCGAGCCTGGTCATGGGGTCCTGCGCCTCTGCTGGCAGACCGTCTTGGCGAGAGGCGAAGAGGAAGCACGGCAGGGCGCCTCTGCCCGGAGCACTGGCTGACGTCGGGCCTGCGAGGGATCCGCGCAGGAGGGGCTGAGGACGGGATCGCCCCCTGAAGTGGCCTGCGAAATTCAACCACCTGTACTTACAACTACATCCGGCCCACGACCGCCGCTTGCGTGCTCGCCAGGCCGGTTGCCACGCTGCCCGGCATCCGGTTTTGCATTTGGTGGGCTTGCCCTCGCCCTCGCGCGGGATTGGCCATGCAGGGGGTCCTTAGTCTCGGGCGACGACAGACAGCCCGCCATCCCGCTTTGATCCCTTTTCCCTGCCACCAGCGTCCCCTGCGTCTTGCCCGACGGCGCTTTCGGCTAGCCGGCGGGCATGTCGCAAGCACATACGGAGTATGCAAGTACTCCGTATTACTCCATATTGTACTTGTACCGTGGCGCTCCGTCCCGAAGACGTTGCAATCCGGGAACATGGAGTTGCTGTCTTTCTATCTATGGGCCCGGTCCTTGCTTCCTCTCTGTGCGGAGTGCAAGTAGTTGTAGTCGTAAATGTATTTATATGCTTACTCCGTAGACTCCTTCGGATGCTCTGGCTTCCGGCTTCGAGGCCAAGATCGGCAGGCGAGGAAAGAGGCCGGTGGGGGCACAAGAGCCGATGTGGAAGACGGCCGGGTGCACTGCAACGTGCTCCTTTTCGTTTCCCGGCAGGGGACGTTTCCATGTTTCTGCCCCTCTTCTGTTTCGTGGTGGAAATTTCTCCAGTGAAAAGGGGCACGGCGGAGCAGACAAGCCAGAAGAAACACCGGGCCAAGGGCCGTGCCTCGACGACTGCCGAGAGACGAGATGACGAAGACGACATGCACACCAGGCGAAGCAGCCCATCGTCCAATGACCGCAATATATCAAGTTTTGGTACACAGCTCACATTACACGGCCCCTCCGTCAGTCACCGTCCACCCCGTCGATCGCCCTCCTCACCAAGCCAGGCCCCCACCCCCCGCCGGCAGACCTACACCCGGAGCAGCTTCGCCGCATACTGCTCGATGAGCTCCTCCGTCGGGAAGCTCAGCTCCTCCAGCTTCTGGGCGTACGGCGTCGGCACCTCGGCGCCGGTGATGCGCTGCGCCGGGGCGTCGAGGAAGTCAAAGGCATACTCCATGGCCAGGGCCAGGATCTCGGCACCGACGCCAAAGGCCGGGTAGCCCGACTCGACGACGATGAGACGGTGCGTCTTCTTGACGGACTTGACAATGGCCTCCAGGTCCAGCGGCTTGACGGAGCGCAGGTTGATGACCTCGGCCTCGACGCCGTAGTTCTTCTTGAGGTTCTCCGCGGCGACGAGCGTCTGGCCCACGCACCGGGAGAGGCTGACCATGGTCAGGTCCTTGCCTGCGCGCTCAATCTTGGCCTTGCCAAACGGCAGCACAAAGTCGCTCTTCTGCGCCGCCTCCGACATGGGGAACGACTGGCCGTACATGAGCTCGTTCTCCAGGACGACGACGGGGTTGGGGTCGCGGATGGCGGCCTTGAGAAGGCCCTTGGCATCCTCCGCGCTCCACGGCGAGACGACCTTGAGGCCGGGGATGCTGCCGTACCAGGCGCTGTAGTCCTGCGAGTGCTGCGCTGCGACGCCCGCCGCAAAGCCGTTGGGTCCGCGGAAGGTGATGTTGCAGGGCTGGATGCCGCCGGACATGTAGAGCGTCTTGGCCGCCGAGTTGACAATCTGGTCGATGGCCTGCATGGCAAAGTTGAAGGTCATGAACTCGCACTAAAGACGGGACAAGCAAAGTCAGCATCGCGCAGAGCCGGCGGAAGAACAGAAAAAAAAGAAAAAGATGAAAAAACCCACCACAGGGTGCAGTCCGCTGAGGGCGGCGCCGACGGCCAGGCCGCAGAAGCCCGACTCGGTGATGGGCGTGTCGATAACACGCTTCTCGCCAAAGCGGTCCAGCAGGCCCTTGGTGACCTTGTACGCTCCGTTGTACTGGGCCACCTCCTCGCCGAGGATAAAGACCTTGGGGTCGAGCTCGAGCTCCTCGGCCAGCGCCTCGTTGAGGGCGTCGCGCACCGTGTACTCCTTGGTGCCCGAGGTCGACGCGTAGGACCTCCGCTGCGACGCGGACCAGCCGGCGGCCGCCAGGGAGGAGCGAGCCGGGCGCGCCGCGACCGGGCCAGCGCCGGCGCGGAGGGCACGGGCGGAAAGGGGCGACGGCCGGGCGGCGACGGGGACGGCTCGCGCGGCGACGGCGGCCGCCAGACGGCCAGCCGGGCGGACGCAGCAGGACATGGCGGTGCGGAGGAATCGAATGGACAAGGCGGAGCGAGAGCCGACACAAGAAAACCCAACAAAGACGCGGGCAGGGGCCAGGGGATGCGACGCGGGAAAGACGCGGTGGTGCGAGAAGAATGGACAGCAAAAAAGACACGATGGACGATGGCAAGCCTCTGGGGAGAAAAAAAAGGGAGGCAAGAGCCAGATGCAGCAGGCAAGCTGCGCCGCCGCTGTCGCACGGAAGGCTCGCTGCGATACCAGGTACCGGCCAATTGGAGCGCAGAGAACAGGGGTTCTTGTGGGGCGGCGACTGCGCGGTTTAGGCCTGCACCCTGTTGTTGCTGTCTTGTTGGTCTTGTTGGGGGGGATTCTGGCCGCCTCCTGCGTCTCGGGGCGAAAGACACCGACAGAAAAAGCGAGCGAGGACCCGCCTCTGGAGCGGCCGACCAATCACGACACAGGAAGCGGGCCTCCGACCCGCACCTGGCCGGAAGAGAAGCGTAATGTCCGGACAGCTAAGCAGTCGTCCTCCGTACGGAGTAAATATAGCTGTAGTTTATCTTGTACTCCGTATGCTCCGTGGCAAGATAGATTTGTATTCGTTTACGGATTGCGATCGCGTCGCGTCGTGTACGAATCTCGACCATGTGCTCCCGTCCCGAACCCCCGTTCTGCCCGCGTTTGGCGCCCGCGTCGTCGAACCGCCGATGCGTTCGCGGAGCCCCTGCACCAGCACCACCGCTGAGACCTCCTCATTACGTCTGCAAACTCTGGCAGCCGCCCAGACACCCCAGACACCCCAGGCACCCCATGCCCGCACGCAAAAACACTCCTAGTTCGCCGGCTTGCGGCCGACCATCAGGAACATGGGCGTGAACAGGTTTTCGCGCGCGCCGGCCACGAGGCTGTCGCCGCCCACACCCAGGGCGTCCGCCGTCTTCTTCGTGCCCGGCGGCGCGATGCCCAGCTTCTCCAGCAGACCCGTGAAGCCGTGCACGAAGAGGCGTGCCGTGTGCGTCATGCGCACAATCGTGAACAGATCGCTCCACGACTGCAGGTACTTCATCTCGCCCGAGAGCGGCCAGTACCACGGCAGCGAGTCGTTGTGCGCCGCCAGATCCTCTTGCCGCGTCAGCTCAAAGCCGACCGCCTTCATCGCCTCGATCGCCTCCGACATCTTGCACATGTTGGAGATGCCGTTGCCCAGCTCGATGCCCAGCCGGATTTCGCGGTGGCGAATGTTGTCGTTGTCGTAGTCGTCCGTCATCACCCACTCGTACACGCCAAAGACGCCGCCCGGCTTCAGCACGCGGAAGATCTCGCCGTACACTCCCTCCAGCCGCGGCGCGTGCACGGTTGCCTCAATCGCATACACGGCATCGAACGAGTTGTCGGGGAACGACATTTGCTGCAGGGGGGGAAAAGGAGGGGGGGACTGGTTAGCGAGCGGTCTTCTCCTGCCACGGTCACCCCGGTTTGGGGGACGGACGCACCATGAAATCGCCCTTGACAAACTCAAGCTGGTTCGACAGCTGCTCCTTCGCCGCGTAACGCGTAGCACGCTCGATCTGGTAGTCGTTATTGTTCAGGCCGGTGATGTGCGCACCCGTGAACTTGGCTATCTCGCGCGCGGGACCGCCCACGCCGCAGCCAACGTCCAGCACCTTCATGCCCTCCCGGATGCCGATATTGTGGGCCAGGTAGTGCTCATGCCGCGCAATGGCCTGGTAGAAAGGCTCGCCGATGGAGAACCGGCAGAAATGGAAGCTCTGGCCCCAGCCGTACTCGTACAGGTCCGTGGCCAGGTTGTAGTAGCTGCGGGTAGGAACGTCAGCGGTTGCGTTACGCGCGCCGCCCAAACAGCTGCGGCCCGACCCAAAACCCGCCGCCCGCGCGGCGAGCAGCCAGGCACAACGTACTGCTTCGTCAAGGTGGCGTATTCGCTCGTGCGTGCCTGGGCAAGACATCCTGTCAGCATCGGCTACCAAGATCGCGCGCGCATCCACGGCCGCCGACGCCGCCGACGTGCGCAGGGATAAAAGACGACATACCTTGCGGTCCTCCTCGGTCTCGGTCTCGGCCTTCTTGTTGTCAAAGTGCTTGAAGTACGAATCCACCGCCACCTTCTTGGCCTCGCGGTCCTTGGAGAGCATGGCAGAGAAGCCGCCCTTGGCCTCGACCGAGGAACCATGCAGCGCTTTAGCAAAGTTCGCATCGCGCTGGTGGTCCTCGGGCTCGAGCGCCTGCTTGGTGGACGGCATGGTTGCGGTCGAGCGGTGGAAGAAGGGCTGGATTGAAGAAAAGAAGACGAGAGCTGGGAGGGGATTGGCTTGTTGACGAGCAAAGGAGGCAAAGGGAGGTGTTGTTGCGGTGGGAAGTTGGAATACGCGAGGGACTTGTGTCGTCTTTAATTATGGGCAATTTGCGTCCAGGGGTCGTGAAAAGGAGACGTCGCGACCCACTGCAGAACGTCGCTGTTGAGAGGGCCCCCACCCACTGCCCCGGATACGAATACGAACACGTGAAAGCCGCAAGGTACCAAGCGCAAGCCACAGTCGGTCGATACGCCACAGCATTGGTCATCATTCGCCACTTTTTTTATCCGGCCCGTTGTGGGTTGACGGGCAACAAGAGCAGCCTCTCTCTCTGCATATCATTGACCACTGACGATTCCACCCGCGTCAAAGCGGCCTGTGTCCTTCCCCCGGCCCTCCTGCATTTTTCTCCCCCTCCCTGCCGCTCTGTTCTGCTGTCCGCCCACCATGCCGCCGGCTCAGATCAAGTCGGACATCAACCGGTCCGGCTGGGAGGCGACGGACTTTCCGTCGGTGTGCGAGAACTGCCTGCCCGACAACCCCTACGTCCGGATGCTCAAGGAGGACTACGGCGCCGAATGCAAGCTGTGCACGCGGCCCTTCACCGTCTTCAGCTGGCCGGCAAGCCGGGCCCAGGGCCGCAAGAAGCGCACCAGCATCTGCCTGACGTGTGCGCGCCTGAAGAACTGCTGCCAGTGCTGCACCCTGGACCTCTCCTTTGGCCTGCCGATCGCCGTCCGCGACGCGGCACTCAAGATGGTTGCGCCCGGCCCAACCTCGGAGATCAACCGCGAATACTTTGCGCAGAACAACAGCGAGGCGATCGAGAAGGGCCTGATGGGCACCGAGGAATACGAGAAGGCGGACGAGAAGGCGCGGGAGCTGCTGCAGCGCCTCGCCCAGAGCAAGCCCTACTTCCGCAAGGGCCGCCAGGTCGACGAGGACGGCCGGCCGATCCCCAGCGCCGGCACAGCTTCCCGGCTTCTTGGGCCGGGGGACGGCGGCGCACCACCAGGCCCGTCTGCAGCGGGGGGCAATGCCGCCGTGGGCGCCGGCGTGGGCGGCCCTGGCCCGATACGAACACGGGACACGAGGGCGGCACACGCCGCTGGTGCCGGCCCAGGACGCCCGGCCTCCGGTCCGAAGAAGAGCCTGGCGTCGTCGCTGCCTCCGCCCGGGCCGAAGGACTGGCTGCCCCCTGCCGACGAGACCATCATGTCGCTGTTTGTCACGGGCGTGGAGGACGACCTGCCCGAGTACAAGATCCGCGACCACTTCAAGGTCCACGGCAAGATTCGGTCGCTTGTCTGCTCGCACATGTCGCATTGCGCCTTTATCAACTACGACACGAGGGAGGCGGCTGAGAAGGCGGCCGCCGCGTACCAAGGGCGGACGGTCATTGCTGGCTGCCCGCTGCGCGTGCGGTGGGGACAGGCTCGTCCGGTCGGGACGATGAGCCGCGAGGAGCGGGTGGACATGATTCGGGACGGCCGCTCGGCGTTCCCGGAGCTGCGCAAGAAGCAAAGCGGATAGGGCTTCGTGTCCCTGTTCTTCCAGCCGGCTCCACAGTCGTGTCCGATGCCGCTGCTGCATGGGATAGACGACGGCCACTCGCCTGTCTCTCGGACGAGACCAAACGCACGGCACAGAGCCAAAGCCGTGCCAAAACTCCACGCAGGAGCGGTCTGCATTGCTCCCTGTCGTTGACTGCGGGGGCGCCGTGCCCCGTTGCCACCGTCTGGCTCGCATCGTCTACCGATGCTGGGGGGGGGGCTGGGGAGGAGAGGGGGCGGGGGGGGGGGGAAGTGGCTTGTACCAACGGCCACAGGCATGCATACCCCCTTTGGCCGGCCTGGGCACCCACCACGCGCGGCACGCGGCTGAGTGCCAGCCGAGTGCCGGTCCTTGCCTTGGGCGCGGCTGGTGGACACATGGGGAGAGCGAGGAAGCAGAGTCTAAGGCACCAGCTCGCTGTGCTGTAGCTGTACATAGGGGGAAGGGATTGTTGAGCTGGGTTGTCGGACATGTACTCCATACGGTGTGCCTGGGGAGAAGCTGTATAGAAAGCAAGCAATAAGAGTGTTTGGCCACTTGTTCTTCCTGGTCGTTGCGGGCGTGACGCTGTTGTCTGGTCCCTTTCTCTGGTTTCTTGCCAGGACCTCCGGGACCATTGCAAGCACTGCTGCTCTCGGGGTTGTCTCACGACAACCACTCGGTTACGTTGTCAGACATGCTCGCTCACGGGCTGGTGGACCCGCAGGGGCCTGCATCGCCCATGCTGCCCGTTCGGCTGGGGTCGGTGGCAAAGGCAATCTGTGCCTCGCCGTGGGGGCACATCGTCGATACGCCCGTCGTTCCATTCCATCCGTAGATGATGGTGCATGGCACCGGTGTGTTGTCCCAGGGCAGAAACGCCCACCCTTGGCAGCCGTCGGGGAACTGGCCGAAACACATCGTGCAGCAATCGGTGGCCGTCGGGGTCGAGAACAGCCGGTATGGCCACGGCTTGCCAACGCTTGCGGCAACGCCCATAAAGGACACGTTCGATACCCATGTGGCGTTGTGCAGACACCGGGTTGCGTTGGGCTGCTGTGAGAGGAGCCCGGGAGGGCCTGGTTAGCGCATCGGCCACCACGGACCGGCGAGCATGCTCTTTGCTCGGTGCGTCCTGTCCCTCCAGGCCAGAGCACTCACCACAGCAGCCGGCGGTACGGCAGAGGCAGACGGAGAGGCCGAGCTGCAAGACGAGCAGTCCGGGGGCGGCGGCGTCACGGACGGCGGCTGGCTTCTGGGAGGGGAGGGGAAGGGGGTCAGCAAGGGACGAGCGGGTGGCGGCGTGCGGCATGTCAGGGATAGGTTGGCTTGACGTACCTCGCGGTGCCGGCGGCGGACAGGTGGTGGAGGACGATGGGCAAGACGATCAGGGCGAGAACCCCGATGCCAAAGGCGGCGGCGGCGGCGGCCAGATATGGCTTTTGGCGCACCCACCGCACGACCAGGCTTGGGCAAGCCCTGCCCTGCCTCAGCATGTGGTTCATCTGAGCGGACGGGGCAGCACGCAGGGCCACGCCGTTGCCGGCACCGGCTGCGGGGAGGCCGGGCTGGATCTTAGCAGCGCCGGGGGCGTCTCCGGTCGCGCTCGCGGCACTGCCTGCATCGCCACCGCCGGCTCGAACGACCTCCGGGGCCGCGCAGGGGTCGTGTTCGGCGAACTCATAGGCGAGGCCGCCGGTGCCCCCCAGGTCGCTCATCTCGACGTGGGCTTCGGCATCGGCCGGGTCCTCCATGTTGTCTGCCCGGATGCCCTGCTGGCTGGTCGCGCTCTCGCGCCTCGATGGGATGTGGCTCGCGCAGCTGGCGGCGGGCGACGGCCTGCTGAGGCGCCGGTTCTCCATGGCCGCGGGCTTGTGGATTTGCGTGTCTGTCGTCGGCCTCGCGCCTGGGTTTCCGTTCGGGGTGGCCTTGTCTTTACCTGTCGCCGGGCCCCGTGGCGGCCATCGACGCGAGGGCAGCTTCTGTGGCCGCACGTGTCGCGCGTCCTGTCTCGCCGTGACCTGCTCGTTTGCCTCCTTCGCTTATTCGGACCGCGGGTCTCGTATGACCTTGTCATGCCCACCCCACTTCATCTTTGTAGTGACTGGCACGGCTGTCCTGGTCCAGTCGGCTTCACTTTGCCATGGACTGGCGAGCGGGATCTCGCCATACACCGGTGAGTCACTGGACGGCCGCCTGTCTGCATGTTGCCAGTTGTCAGCCTGCCTAAAAAAACAGGTTCTCGCATAGACGCTCGTCCATATGTCCCAAAGTCAAGATCATGGGTGACACGGGGTGCAGGCCAGAGCAAAGAAGCCGGGGGAGAGCGGCCAGGCCGTGCGGTGGATCAGGTCTCTGTTCTCTGCTGCCTGGTCGTCGGCAGATGGGGAGCACGGGCTTATCTTACAATGTACACATTTCAGGAAGCGAGAGGGAAAAAAAAAAAAAAAAAAAAAAAAAACACAGGCCGAGCTGGCTGGGCCGAGCAAACTACAGATAGATGGTGCGCAAAAAGAAAGGTCCTGCCCGGACTCGAACCGGGGCTCTTGGAAATATGGAATGATCAGAATCCAATGTCCTAACCGCTAGACTACAGGACCGTTGATTTTAGTTGCCAGCTTTTCCACATAGACAGTATTTAGGCTTTCGGCAGCCAAGTCCAGGCCCACTCTTTCGTTAGGAACCGAGAACGCACGCCTCGCCGCTTATACGCCGTCGTGGTTCCGCCTGGCGAGCCCGTGTTGTCTGCTGTTGATCTGATAGGACACACGCTTTGGCGCCCCGTTCGATATCCCCGTGCTACAACTACGCTTAGTCCGCCAGCTGGTCGACTGGCGAGGTTGGTGCCGGTATGTATCACGTCTGGGCGATAGCTGTCTGTCGCAGTGCGCCGACGGCCGACAGCGGCAAACCCAGTCAACCGCCTGGAAAGGAAGCTGATCCAGAAGCAGCATGCCGTTTCTTGCTTCGGGCTGTCGTATCATGCCGACTGATAACGTTGGACCGCTAGGGATGGACGGAATCCACGGGATGTCCTCCGAGGCAGTACTTCTCGCGGGGAAACAGTCTCAAAGAGGAAAGCAAAGTTTCAGCTGCCTGCAGCTAAATACGACGTGCCCCCGGTTCACGAATACTCCCGTCCCTCCCGTGCCGCCAGCTCCGTAGCCGTCGGCACCGACGCCTCCACTCTCCCCGCGCTTAGGCCGTAAGCGGAAGGTGATGCTTCTCTGCGATGTGGCTTATACGATAGGACACATCCCTTCGCGTGACGATCGCTTCTCGGAGCTGCGTTGGCCTATTCTAGGAGAGCTTTTTGGCAATCCAGGGTTGTGAAAGGAGCCCGTTAGTCGCCTGCCGGCCCATATTCATTCTGTTTCCTTCGCTTATATACCGGCGTTGAGCCCAGCCCGTCTGATACAGCTTTATATATTGTGCCTCTCCCTCCTCCTCTCCAAGCACGGCCAACTTCCAACCGCCTTCAGCTCTCCTATGCTCGCCCGCGTATTCTAGACTAGAAGCGTGTTTCTGCAGAGTACATCCGACTTTACAACATGGCTTTTCCTACGGTAGGATGCAATACGTCCACACTGCCAGTCCTTTACTGCTTTTTTTTTGCACGGCTCATCTTACAACTGGTGTGTGTAGTTGTCTCGTCTCGCTTTCGCCACGCTGGCCATTCCCACCTTGTCGAGCCTCGTTGTCGCCACGCCCATCGAAGCTAGGGACTCGTGTGTCTACACGTGCGGCAGCGTCTGCTACTGGCAGAGCGACATCGACGCGGCTCTCGCAAAGGGTTATTCGCTCTATCAGTCGGGTGAGACGTTAGGTGAGCCTAGTCCACTGGCAGCACCAAGTGAATCAGCCGGCATAAAATATATCCTTACGTAACTCGAGCAGGCTCGGACAAGTATCCGCACAAGTACAACGACTACGAGGGCTTCAGCTTTCCTACTTCGGGCCCGTGGTACGAGTTCCCCATCCTCTCGACTTACAAGGTCTACTCCGGGGGCTCGCCTGGCGCCGATAGAGTTATTTTCGACTCAAGCGGCACCTTCGATAGTCTCATCACGCATACTGGGGCCTCCGGCGATGATTTTGTCGCCTGCACGGCAGATTAGATAGTTGACGTTACTATCAGCGAGCATGAAGCGACATACATATAACTGGCAGTTCATATTTTACCCAATTCAAAATTCTTGATAAATAACCATCATTGTGTTATTTAACAAGACTAATAACAACGGTAACACAAACTCGGTAATCCTAAGTGGGATACTTCTATTAACCCATCCGGTGTATACAACTCACGTTTATATACACGACACTAACAATAATAATAAGTTATAGTCTAATCCTATAAGGTTATTATTTACTCGTGATTTTTTTAAACGTGGTAAGATAAAAAATAAATAAAAAGCTACGTATATAAATACGGCCTTATACGAATATAAACTACTTAAACGTTTAAACAATAAACTTTAATATAAACAGTGTCACGGCAGATTCCCCTTAAAACCCCGAATTTAACCAACGCGGTTTAAAGACTATAATTATATGAATAATTACGTAACCTGCTTATAATTAAAAGAGTTATATATATTAAAAAGAAAGGGTTTTAAAATTACGTAACTTATCAAAGTACGTAAAAAGAGTATTACGTAACTTAAAGTCCCGAGTTTTAAAACTCCGTATACTAAAAAAATCCTTTAAAACCTCCGTTTAAACCTTTATAAAAAAATAATACCACGACGAGTTTATCAAGAACTCACCGATAACTATTAAAAATAATATTAAACCTATCGGTAAAAAGAGCGTATATCGCTTTTAAAACGAGGCCGCGGCGGCGGCTCGCGCGCGTTAACGCGCGGCGGGTTATATAACGGCGACGCGGCCGATACCGCGTTTAACCCTTTTCCTCGTAACGATATCGCGACGATAAATACACTTAAAAAATTATCGACGACCGTTTACCGTAGTTTAATTTTATAATCGACTTTTTATTATTTACCACCTTTAATAATTTAAACGATTATATTTATACCTTTATTTAAACCTTTATTAATATTATTACGACGATAACTTTAAAACGAAAATAAATAGTCGGAATAGGTTTATTATAATAAACCCCGGCCGTTAAAAAGCCGTCTTACGTATAAAACGTAACTTTAAAATTTAATAATAAAAACGTATTAATATCGTTTACGATTAATATAAATAAAATAAGATAAATAAAAATAAAACGGTTTATAAAGTTAAACGGGTATTATAACGAACCTTCTTTAATAACACCCGTAATAAACCGACTAACTTTTAAAAACTTAAAAAGTAAACGCGACTTCGTAATTATAAACCACCCGAAAGATTTAAACTCTTACCTTTTTATAACGACGACGAGTATTTATAAAGCGATTACATGATTAAAACAGCCTTTTTTACGGTTAAGTTTTTTTTAAACGTCCTTATTAACCTCGACGATATTAACGAATAATATAATTAATAAATTTTAAAACACTTCATAATTTTTAAAACGGTAATTAACGTTAAATTAACACGATAATTAACCGAACCAACTTATAAAAAACACTTAAACCCGATCAGGGTTGGGAAAATGACTAGTAGTCATTTCGTCTAGTTAGTTAGTCGTCCTAGTTAGTTAGTCTTAGTCACGATTTTTAAATGACTAAAATTAGTCTAGTTAGTCTTAGT